>JAUESE010000002.1:6224384-6244273 GCA_032274725.1 Malacoctenus triangulatus
AAGCAGGATTATTTTTGCCAGAATTTTCAGCACTGTGTCACTGGTCCCTTTTTGCCAGTGTGAAAGTGCATGCGCGCACACACACACACACACACACACACACACACACACACACACACACACACACACGCGCGCGCGCGCGCCAATTACTTATGTAACACCGTTGATCCCTTGTCCTGGGAACTGCATAAATTTCACTTCTAAAATCTAATCAGAAAGTGCAAAAAAAAGAGAAAAAAATAAGCGTCTGTTCAAATCTTTCGAAATTTCCAGCACAGCACACGTGTCCGTCATCCGTTATGAGAAAGCGTTGGAACACAGAGGAGCCATTCCAGTGAATATCTTTTGCAAAAAAAAACTTCTGAAACCTAATTTCATTCACAGCGTGGAGACGGTGGACTGGATTAGATTCAGGTTTTTTTTTTTAAAAACTCAGGTTGTTCTTCTGGGAAACCTTGAAAAATATCACGGTACTCTTCGTAAAGTCCCATTCAAATATCGTGTGTTCTAATAAATAACAGGAGCAGCCAGAGTCGCTTCTATAATCATCAAAAGTGTCTCACGCAGCTGTGAATCACGACTCCACCTCTGTCTGCGTATAACTTGCCACTGTGGGATTATCTGGCTCCGTTAATGGTGGAAATATACCATGTTTTTACTGAGGGTTAGTCATTACTGATTGTCAAGAAATTTGTGTCCGACTCCACTAAAGATACGAGAGAGACTGATGCTACAATACATAACAACCCTTATCAGAGGCAATGGCTCACCCCTTGTTACTGGAAGCACTTGACGAATAGCAGCAGCACTGAATCTCCCCATTCGCGGCGCCTCCACCTGAGCTACGTGCGGGCCTAATGTTAAGCTATTAAAGAGAAAAAGAGCCACATCAATTCAGACCCTCTGTTATTCCCAGTGGTCAGAGTCATTAATACGAGCCAAGATAGCTTTCGGGACATAAAGAGAGGATGTAGAGAGGGGAAACAAACGCGAAAACAGGGACAGATGAAGAGGAGGAAGGAAGAAGAAGAAGAAAACAGAGAGAGGATATGAGAGAAAAACAAGATTGTGATAAACAAAAGCACTGATAAGGAAGCTTTTGGAGAAGAGAGGAGGGAAATGACAACATCGACAGAGCGAGGAGAGTGAGAGGGGAAGCATCGCGAACATGTGACCGGCTGATTTTCAACAACACGGCGAGGAGAATGTATGCATGTGTGCACCGGAGACGTGGTGGCCATGCAGGAATAATGGCTGAAAATAGGCCACATTAACCTGCAGTCCTCTGGGGCGCTGGCCTGGTTTGATTCAAGAATGAAACGCCACGCGTCGCTGCCTACACGCACACGTGCCGCAAAAAGAAATCGACACATACACACGCGTACTCGCACAGTTTGATCCGTAAAAAAGAAAAGCAGCTCACGAGAAAAACCCGAAGAAAGCTGGGAATTTATTCGAGGGAAGTGAGACACAACAACATATCATGGAGGGAGTACTCAGTTTTTTTTCTGTTATATCGGGTTGTTGTTGTCTTCAAACCTGCACAAGCAACAAATGCAGAAAAGAAGCTGAGCTGGAGAAAAAACAGTCGTGGGGAACGATTGAAGCTGAGCAGACAGGCCGAACAAATGGCAGCTTCCTAAACTCAACCTGACTGAACTGTCAGCGTGTTGTCAAACTGTTGTCCACCGCGCCGCAACAACACGTCTTCCTCGGACCGCAGGTCTGCCTGCCGGCCGGCCAGCCTCAGAGACACAGGACGCTCGGAGCTGGAGTCGAGTTATGCAAAGAAATCTTTGAAGCCAATTGCAGCACTGTGGCGATTTAAAGCATCTCGAGCAGAAATAACAGTTTTTACACCGATATTGGCACTGACCTACAAAAAAGTGGATGAACTGAACTAATTAAGACAGCGAAGGTGATTTGAGATCACATTTTTAACTTTGTGAGCCTTTATTCAAAATTTTTGAAGAAAGATTGAACTATATATTTTTCATTTTGCATCTTAGATTACCTCTAATTTCTTTTGTTGATTTTGTAACACATCACGTCACATTTCATGACTAAATTTACATATTTCAGCTATATTTAGATATCTTTTGCTCTGAGGTGCTGGAAAACTTCCTCCACAAACACTTCCTGTCAAACTTTCATCCACATACTCCGGACTGTGAACAAATCTTAGCCGAACATGGCGCCTGTTGTTATTCCCGATGCGACCGTTTGTCTGCGTTTCGCTCCGTCTTCGCGTCCTGCTTGACTCCCCGTCACTGTTTTCCTCCCACCTGTCTCTCAGCCCTTAACTAGGTCAGGCAGCAGCCGCTATTAAGGAAGTGCTGATACAATTAGAGTCACTTAAAATGCTTGTGCGGTATCACGCCGCTCCTCCTCACAGTTAAGTGTCCAGTTAAGTAATGCGACGGCGCCGCGCTCTAAATGAATATACCCAGCTTCATTTGAATCCTTGTTTAAATGGCCCTTAAATTGGACCAACACAGTGAACCGCAGACCCTCCGACTACAACTTTGTGATTTCTTTTTTAGGGAGCATTACTCACGCAAACGTCCCCCCCTTCTCCTCACAGCAAAGGAATGACTTATAGCATTAATTACGGTGATCCATGCCAGCGTAATGAACCAATAATGTGAGCTTGCCATTGCCAAGAAAAGGCGCTATGACATAATTAATGACTTACCGCTCACTATGTCAGCACAGCCCTTATCAGTTCATTATGTGGCATCACTCCGTGCATTATGAATTCTTATTAGACCACCTCCTATTCATTGCGCATGCTTTTCCCCGTGGCTTTTAAAACATGCTGCGTTCAGGCCAGACTCTCCTTTCAATGGCCCCCGTGAGTTTGAGGTGCCGTTAATCTCCGGCGCGTCGATTTATCGCGCCGAGCCGCGACGCGCAACGGGGTGGACGAGCGCGAGGGGGTGAACAAAAGCACAAAAGCAGGATTTAGCTCCAACATAACAGCAACATGAGACCATCCATTACAATACTGTATCATAGGAGAGACGCATTGTAAACCTCAAGCGTCGCAATTAAACGCACACTGTTTAATCCGCGGTCTATTGATTTTTTTTCGTGAGCTGCGGAGCAAATTTCCTTTGTGAGTTTTCTTTTATCCATCTATTGAAAGTACAAATACACGGCGCAGTAAATTATAGATAACACTGGGTCTTCTCTGTACACTTCAGACGAACACTTATTTAATTAATTTCTGCTCGAAAAAAAAAAAAAAAAAGACAATACTATCGCCGAGCGAACTGCTCAGACTTTCCCTGGAAGTAATCAAAGCCCAGAGATGAACAAACCCGACGACCTCGCTCCGAAAAACGGCCTCAATGGTGCGCCGCTTAAAGGCAATTCTCACTCCTTTCAAGTGAGTCAAGCTGATCGATTCAAACGCCGGTCCGGGGTGGCATATTTACTGCCACGATTTTGACCCAAATGCTAATGATAGCTATTAAGGCGCGGCTGGTTAATGACATCGAGGGAGCTGTGAACGTGGCGTGACCGACTTGGGTGTTTTCATGTGGATGCGATACAGTAATGGGATTAACATGGCGTACCTAAACCCACATTGAGATAAGCTCAATGAGGCCCTATTAAAAAATACACTTCTGGCAACAATGGGAGTCACGGAGGGAGTGGGCGAGAACCAGAGTGTCTGACTGCAAGAGTTTGATAGAAAATGTGCCCAGATGTGCGTCGGTGCCAGCTGAAAACAAACCACGCACACAAAAGTCGCACTTCAGAATGACAAAAGGTTCGGTGATGGACTTTCCTGCGTTATTCTCTTTCACTGAACGGGGAAACGTCCGAAGAGGAGGAGAAGACGAAGCTGACGAGCGAGGAAGACGGCGTTTGTTTTCTCGGCGCGAGTTTATTCCACCTACGAGTTTTCGCTCAAAAAGAATCCGAACCTGTTAGATCCCGTTCATAATTTATTTTCCACTGTCTGCGGGGAAGTTTGTCCTTGCAACATCCAGTGTGAATATTCAAGGACAAAGCCCCCCAAAAAATTTCTAAAATATGGCGAAGTCGTGAGATCCGATTCAACTTGAGGAATACACGCAGGCACTTTATTAGCTTACCCATGCTGCAAAGTGCAAATGAGGTGGTTTTGTGCTGAAAAAAAACACTGAATGCAAAGTAAAACTGCCGAGCTGGAAGTCATGAGTGGAGCGCCTCACCGGTGTTGTTGCGGTAGGGGCCTGTGTCTGGCCCCTGGCTCTGGCTGAGGCTCCTCATGGGGCCCTTGTTGTGGTAGACTCGCTCTTCATAGATGGGATCTATGTGGTGCTCTGGGGACCCCAAAGGCCGAAGGGGCTCTTGACTGTGCTGACTACTGTAGGAGCCACGAGAGCCTGGAGGAACGAGAGGAAGAGAGAGAGGTAAGAGGGAGAAGGAGGGAGAGAGAGGGGGAGGGTGGGAGACGAAAGGAGGGAGAGCTGGCGCAGAGGAAGGAGCGGATTCTTCAGCAGGTGAAAGGTAAAACAGCAGGAAGAGCAGCTTCAATCAAACACGCTGGCAACGAAACAGAGGGATGAGTGACACGAGACGGAACTGAGGGAAGGAGTGATGAGGCGAGGAGCTGTAGCACGCCGCGGCGACGGAGAAACCTGAACGAACAGTAATCAACAACAGCAAGTCTTCGATCTACAGGCCGTGATTGCAGTCTCACGCTGCATCTCCCTGCTGCTGCTGTGTGTGAGAGGAATCTGTGTGTGTGTGTGAGTGTGTGTGCTCGCTTTATATAGTTTTATAAACCTCTGTTGATCCACCATGATGCTGTCTGCTGCTAACTAAAGGGTTAACCTGCTGCTTCATCGTCTGAGCCAATCAGAAGGCTCAGTGTTGCAACGTGCTCGTCGCACTAACTCGTAACTACAATACTAATGTGTGGTTTGGTGAGGGTTTGCGCTCTACTGAGTACCTGCTGGATGGGGTTCAGTGTTGCCATGGGAACCAGCATGGCGATTAATTAATAAATCTTTTAAATTGAAGGCCTGTTTTAGGGCCAGACGACGGTTAATGTAGAGGAACTTATGATCCTCTAAACTGGTGCGGACCTCCGAAGCCATTAGGACCTGCGTTACCAGGGCAACAAGATAGAGGATATTCCTTTTTTTTTTATTCGTGAAATCAACTGGCAGTCATGTAATGTCAGCCTCAAGGTCATCGACATAACGCCGACCGCCGAGTGAAGAAAAATTTGGACGAACTGGACGTTTTGTAACTCAATTTATATTTCCACAAAGGAAACAAGTTGTGGACGTTCAGGCGCGAGTTCGTATTGTCGGTCGGGAAGTGGACGAGTTGCAGCAAATCAGAAGTAGAAGGGGGAAAAAAAATGACAGACAAATAGACGCGTACAGCAGCAGAAGAGATGGGAGGAAATATGGAGAGAGGGAGAGAGAGAGAGACAGACAGAGAGAGAGAGCGAGCGATGCCTCTGTATTTCACTTTTTTAATCTCCGTGGAACACATTGCTGTTTGTCAGCTGTAAAATAATGAGATGCGGTGTCCCCTCCGTTTGGGATGCGTTTGGCAGCGGTCCCGTAGACACGGGGGCAAGAAAGACATTGACAGCAGGCGTTTGTTCATTACACAGCAGAACGACTGTAAGGCGAGCGGAGCCTCGTCTCTGAACACACACACCGAAATTATAACCGGGCACGGGTGGAAAAATGGGACGGGGGGGAGACGAGGGGGGGGGGGACACCAGAGGAATATGAAGACAATTCAGGAGGGCTTAGGTGACATGGCAGGAGATAAAGTGAAGTCACACACACACACACACACAGACACAGCGACACAAAGCTTTGAGTGAGTGAGAGGAGCAGGGACGGTCCAGTGGAGCCGACGTCGCTTCGCGTTAGCTCTGGGAGGATTTCAGGTCGCGTGCCGGGGATTTTCCCCGGGACGAGGGGGCCGGCGCCGCGCCGTCCAAACCTCCCCGTGTAGCCAGCATCAATTTAATACAGTGGGAACCGCTCCACCTGTCAGATCATATCAGAAATCAATGCATACCAGGCACTTTGCCACGTCGGTGGAATCGAGTAGCTTGTAGTTGTAGCTACAGTGTATTTTTTTTTGTTGTTCTTCCTGACTGCCAAGCAAAACAGACAAATCAGGGTTCATTATCACACAGTGATAATCGGGGTAAAACCACTTTCTGCCGGGATCAACGACCGGTCTGCATCATTACGTCTGTGGCAACGAGGCGACTTCCATGTCGCCTTCGAGCGCCGAATCGCCTCGTACTCGTGGCGTAGCAAGTCGCCGAGACGGAGCGAGGGAGAAGGACGGAAGAAGATCGAGAGAGATGAGAAAAATATCAGCAAAATAAGTGAGATGAATAAAGTTTGGACATTACAACATCTGACCTCAGCCGAAATGATGTGAATTTGGAAACAGATGGAGGGAAATACGGCGCGGGAACGAGACTGTGATGGTCGGAATATGCATGAAGGAGTGCTAATTAGAGTCGTGGACACACCCATTAACGGCATGACTCATCCCAGCTCCCCCCTCCTCCTCCTCCCCTCCTCCCCCTCCCTCCCCCTCCTCCTCCCTCCACGTCTTTCATCTTTGAAGTCTTGGTGAGTCGGTTTTATTTCGTTATTCATTTATTTTTCGGGGCTCACGGGGGCCCGCTCGTAGAAGTATTGACCTCTTTCTTTCAAAGCGGACGGGAACTTTAAGAAGAGGAGATGGAGTGAAGCCGGGAGAGAGAGAAAGAAGGGAGAGAAAAGAAAGATTTCCCCTCCCGTGACGTTTCATTCGGTAAAATATTTAAAAAGGATAACAACATGTAAAAAACCAACTGTGCTCCCTCGATGCCTCGGATTCCTCTTTGGGCAGCGCGAAAAAAAGCAAACTGAACATCACCTCCTTCTAGTCAGTGAAATAGTCAAATACAGACGTTCTTCTGACTCATTTCATGCGACTGTACTTCAACTTTAAATTCATTAGGCACGATCATCACATTTTCTGGGCCAGTTAAACTAAAAATACAACAGAACTCTGTTATATATTTAATACAGGAAAGCATAGCTGCTGCAGCTGAGTTTCTAGTAATAATGACACAGAGGTTTTATTTAGACCCGGAGTGTATTTACGTGTAACCTGTGATTTTGACGCCCTTCGGTAAAAAGGTCTCATTTCCCGGCACCGTGCGCGTCCTGCGCCGCCGCCGATGCAACATTCAAACGCAACGGTCGGCATCGCTCAGGCCCTCAGAAGAGAAAATAACACAGACGGGGAAAATATCTATTTTAAGGCAATTTCTGTTTCACGCAGCTTAACTCCTCTGTAGAGGAGGTGCTGTAGAGCCGCTAAGTACCTCTCCGAATATGCTACTCGCATGAACTACAGCGTGCTATTTCCAGAGGACATCGCCAACTGGGAACACGAAAATCCCTCCGACTAACACTATCTGCAGGTACTTTTTTTTTTTTTTGCTTGCTGGCAGAATTGGGCGATAAACACGAAGCAGGTAAACATGTTCCAGCACCTTTAAGTTGCACCGATGCATAAATCGCATCACGGAGTTCACGAGCGTGAAGCCTAATTGTGATATTGGTATCGTGCCGGCCTGCTAATTGCAGTGACAGTGGGCTATCTGCTTCCACTGGGACTGCTCCCCGACTTCATTTGAAGTCTTCAGGAGGAGCGAAACCGCAGGCGTCGCTTGGAGATCACAGCGGCGCCCTCGGGGCAGAAGCATGAAGGTCATGTTCCCTGTCAATACAGCGCCCAGTTCAAAAGACTAATCAAGTAAACCAACCCCAGAGGTTCAAAACGCCGCCGCGCGCCTCAGTCAATAATGATTTATTTTATATTTCTATTCTGTTGCATTAAAAATCACTCTCATAAAAAGTCAAACGGAGCCAACAGGATGTTTCACCTCGGTGTTTTCAACGGATTACAGTGATGGAGATCGTTGTTGCATGTGACTCGAAGGTTCAAACAACAGCTGAGACGTAAAAAAGACAAATTCTCACACATTTTGAACTCGTTTCAAAACGTTTGGGGCACAAGCGATCGCTTGCAAATAAACATTTACTCTGCACTTCCGGGGCAATAAACCGGTGTCGTTAAACCGTTTCAATTTGCGGCTGATGATCAGCCAACTCGATATTAAGGACTGAAAAGAGAGAAGTCAGAGCGTCGGCAGGAGCAAATCAGTACGTGTTGATCTCAGTGCGTTCCTCTTCCTCTGCTTTGAGGCAGGAAACCAGCAATGGAAACACAGGAAGACACAATATGAACATATAAAAGTAGAACAAGAGACAGTACGACCACGCAAACCGGGTTACTCTCACCGTGAGCCAACAATCCAAACCACCACACCAGGAAATCTCGACTGCTATAACACCAACGTTTCCTGTTACCTTAATTTAGACCATAAAAGACTCTTGAATGATGTTTCCTGATTGTTAAGCAGCTGCAGTGACACCAGCAAACCTTTGGAAGTATGGGCATATTAGAGAGAAAAGCACAACAACAACACGCTAATGTGCCTATCCAGAGTCTGACTAATCCAATAGACCTAAACGCAGCACTTGACATTTCTTATAATGGCAGCAACACGCAAAGAGGTTTAACGATTACACAACAAAACGCTCCTTCGACAAAAAGACACAACCTCGATGGGAGTAAACAAACAAAAACACGCAGATGAGACGGGGTGTCTCGCTCCCGTCGCAGCGCTGGTCACAGCACGGCGCGCGCAGGCGGAGAGTTGCTCATTTGCTTGATGATGTTTGCGTGCGAACACGCGAAAAACTACATGAGGAACTGCGCGAATGTGCGAACTCCCACCTGCCAGACTTCCAGGCCTCTGCAGCGTGGCGGTGGCGTAGAGCTCGTGGGAGATCTTGTACTGCTCGGAGGCGTGATGTGCTGCCAGGCGTTTGGGAGACAGAGTGGCATAGCTCCCTATGCCCGAACTCATCTGCAAAAAAAGGCGAGAGAGGGTTGTTGGGTTGGTTTTTTTTTTTAATTTCCCCCAACGCTGGGAATAAATGTGGAGAGCGTAGTTTGTGTGTGTCGGGGGCTTCCTGGTGGATCGCTGCGTCTTGGCAGCCAAACGTGCAGCAGCTGACGTGGCCCGTGTTCAGATCGGGGCGGATCAGATGCAAAGTGTTTGTACCTGCGTGTTTTTCCGAGTCGTTTTTTGCCAAATTAGTTTTTTGGTCCAAATGGGGGAAGTTTTTCTGCAAACGTAAATTGGCGCGACGTGTGAACCGCGTCCAAAAGCACTTAGAATTAATAATGTAATTCACACCGAGAACGCCCACTCCAAAAGCGCAACAAGAAACTTTTTTATTATAGTGCCGCGTGAAGGAGTCAGCTTGGCTTCACTACAAATTACCAAAGGAAGAAGGGATTTAGATAAGGTACAGAATTATATAGAAGCTTACCATAAGAGTATTCAAAGAGATAGCTTATCTCAGGAACTTAAATGGACCTTTATAGATCTTTGTTAGCAGATATGGCTCGGCCTGTAATTGCCTGAAGCTGCTCTATACCATTTTTCACGACTGGAAAACGTGACGAGGCAGAAAGGAGCGTAATCCTCCTCGTAGTGAGATCACGCGTGCCTGCTTCCCCTGAACGACGTGACAAATAGAAGATAAAAAGATCCATTTTTCGACATATATTGATCTATTTTCCCCTCGTTTAACGTCAGGAAACACTTTCACTCATTCGTTTGATCTTCGTACCTGGTGAAGAGGGGACGAAGACGAGCTGGTCCCTCCTCCCGCTGCTGTGGAGTTGGGCGGAGACGCGACCCTCAGGGGAGACCCGCCCCCTCCCGCCGTTGTCACAGCAACTGTAGTGCTGGAAGACAAATGGACAAAAATGACAGCAGGGCTTTTTTTTTTCCCTACAGTTTCCTCTCCTGTCTGCTCTAATGCATATGTTCCTCTGCTCTATTTATAGTCTGCTGGCACCAATCGGAGGACAGTGAAGTGACAAACAATAGACAATCACGCCTTTTCATCTGATTGTGTTCGGTTCCTCTCCTTCGTAACCTGCTGTTATTCATTCACTTCTGATTTCTAGAGCCGCCTTTAGATCCAGCGGCGTCGCCGCAGTCGATACCTGCAATCACAGCGAGGTTTCTACCTGTATGATTTGGCCAGTCGGTTCGCGCCGGACTGTTTGCTGGGAGAAGAGGAGGAGGACGGCAGGCGCTGGGTGGTGGAGTAGCCCGGCGAGTCCGAGGACGAGCCCAGGCGCTGGAGCTTACTGGGCGAGCTGGACCCCGAACCTCCTCCTCCACCTCCTCCTCCTCCTCCTCCGGTCAGAGGGGAGCTGACGCGCTGGGCGGGTAAGGTGGAGCTGGAGTAATAGATGCCTGAAACACAACAAACAGAAGTGTGACAGCAGCTCAAAAGAAGGTCAAGAAAGCAGTTTTTACAAAGGTTTTTGGTTGAAAACTTAAAATTAATCGACTGTGCGAAGACCTGCGGTGTGTATACAGTTACCAAATCACTGCACACCAAGGATACATCAAAGAGGAGAGAAACTATAGATGAGTTATAAATAAAACAAGATATTATGATATAAATTATGAGGGGGGCATCAGGGACATAGTTCAGAATAACCGCGCATATAAACAAATGAAACTATAATTCAAAACATAAGTAAACAAACTCATCCCACAACGAAGCCCCTCATCCATAAATGAGAAGCATCTCATATGTTCACCGCAGTCTCCAAACGCCAGAGGAGGATATTAAACAACACAAAAAAAAGATGCATTCCCAGAGAAGTGAGTGATGGAGGAAGAGGCTGGGGTGGGGGGACGGGGGGGGGGGACAGTGGAAGTGGGGGCTTTACCTGACCCGGCCCCGCTCTGCGATTGCTGCTGCTGGGCTGCACGACTGGATGTCACCTGAGGAGACACGGAGGAAACACAGGACAAATGAGAGCCGTGACAGGGGAAGACAGATCAGCGGGGAGGGCAGGTGGTGGCGGGGAAGGAAGGAAGGAAGGAAGGGAGGAAGGGAGGGAGGGAGGGAGGGAGGGAGCTAGTGAGAGACCGAAGAGAGAAAAGTGTCACGCAGGAGAGCGAGCGGAGGACTTTGGGAAACTTTGCGCGCAGAAAGTTCAGCGGAGCCTGCGAGACATCTGGAATGAACCTTGAGGAGTCGGTAATGAAATCACCGGGAACAGCGAGGTGATTCAAACAGACCACCAAGTCCTCCCAGCTCAGCTGACTGAAAGCATTTGTCACAAGAGGCCTTTCTGCTGCACCTACGCAGAGTGGAGGACTATGCAGCCCATCGTTTCGCCACAAATTAATATCACTCATTTGCTTCCACGTAAATGCCAATAATCCCCCCAAAAAATAACAGGATTCGGTGATAAAATAAGGCGACAGTTGGTGGGAAACTAAAAATACGAGAAAGCTTCAAAACAGGAAGTGGTTTCACGACATGGAAGCAGGAGAAACGTCATTGTGGACCGGATCTGAATATATTCATCTGGGTCCTTGTGGGGAGGGGGGGGGGGTGGGGGGCAGCGGTGGGCTTAGGCATATGTCAGAGCCGCACTGAGTCACACATCGGAGCCTGATGTTAATATGAGAACTGTAAAGGTGATTCAAATACATGATCATGAGCCTGACGTGGCTGCTGCTGCTGCCGTGCAAGGCCACATTATGCAAGCGCAGCCACTGAGTCACCTTGCAGCATTTACTGCACGTACAGTAGCAAGATGAAGCAATCTCCTCTCTTACCATTAAAACTTAACGCTCACTAATGCGAACGCAGTTTTTCTGACATCAATTTTGATAAAAAAATAAAATTTTTATTCAAATTATCCGTTTATACATGCGTGTAATATGGATTTTAACATTTATCACAGTCTGAACTTTGAAGAAAACATGCAAACACACAACGTGGAAGCCGGTGAGTCACCACACACAAAAACACACAAGCCGGGACACCTTCAGAGGGTTTGTTTGTTTCGAACAGCGTGTCTGTTACTGTCTTCAGGTGTGACTATTTGCCGCTGTTCAATTGTGCTGAAAAGGCACTCCGGCTCAGCAAAGCACGCCTCGATAAAAATAGCAGCGCGCACAAGCAAACAATCTCCCATTATGTTTCCAACGGCCGTCTCCGGTAAATTTCCGGCTCCGCGAGGAGCCCGCGGTGTGTGAAGACGACGGGCCCGCGGTTCGGGCGCCGTCTTTGTTTGGAGAGGGGTCACGGGAAGCGCTTTATCTCTGGCTGAGTGGATTAACAGCGACGAGGGGGGGGGGGGAACGTCGGGCGACAGGTTAGGGAGGCAAACGTGCAGAGAAGCACAGAGTGGACACGGACGGGAGACAAAGGAGAGGAACATGAGGGACAGTTGCTCATGAATAGCCTCAACATTCAGTCGCAGAAGCCTTCAAAATAAAAGCACGAGGCAGTTTTCTGAATCTAGTTTAAATAGATTACCATTAGCCATTAATCTACAGTGCTGATAAACAACTTTCTGGAAGCTCCTGACTCAGAAACACTCTGACATGACTTCTCTGAGTACATTTCTGTGCAGTACAGTATTTACTCCTCAGTAAATTCACATCTTTTATCATTAGAAGTTAAAAAGGCTCAATTAACAACTGCTTTTTTTAAATTTTCTTACTTGTCACTTAGAAGCATTTATGTGCTTTTAGCCCCAACAGGCCGTTTGAGTGTCTCTTTGTGTTCCCAACACAACTGTGCAGCTGAAATCTGTTGAAGTGATTTAACAAGATGTAAAACTGCGGAGACTCTGGACGAGTTTGATCCGTGTTACGCGACGTCTCCAGAATCCTCAACAGCCATCCGAGCTGCATCGAGCCTCCGCATTCAAATCCAGCCTCATTTCTCTGACAAATCGCGTAAATAAGTCATGATTCATCTGTCAGTTCCATCCAAACAACCGAGTGTATTTACATCTGTCATGATAGAAAGGCTAAATTAGTTCTGCCTGGAGTCATAAATGCAGAAAACTTAACTCGTGCTTCAATTATGAAGCGTTTTGCAGACTTGGGAATATGAAATCCCACATTTGAATGAGGGATTTAAAGTGATGTGCTGCCCAAACTATTTGCTTTCTTGAAATGAAATGTGAATCGATGGTGATTCGACACTTAAAACGTGGCCGGCGTGCGCCGGGTCAATTGATCTACTGGTTTAAATGCTGATTAGATGGATCATTCCAATCGTCTGGAGCAGGATCGGAGGCCGTCATTAGGAAGTGCGCCAGAAGCCAGAACACTGTAAAATCGTCTCTATAAGTCCCCTGTGTAAGTTTAGTACATTATGGCGCCGAGAGGGAGAGCTAATGCTGATGAGATGACGGCCACAAAACTCAGCTTAGCAACCCTGTTAATGTTTATGCAACCTGAGTTGTGTTTAACACACAAAAGTGTAGAAACGGCGAGCGAGGGATGAATGGGTGAATGAATAGATGAATGGAAAAGTAAATAAATGGACGGGTAAATAAATGATGAGTGAGAGATGAATTGTCGGCCGTGATCACTGGAGGAGAGGAAGGCTGACGCACTCTGTGGCCGGAGCACTTTCTCCATCGCACTGTGTCGTCTCGCAGCGCTGCTTCTCCCCCCTCCTCCAGTAAAACACTGGGATGTTTGAGGTGCCATGTATCCATGCATTATTAAAGCGTGGCCTCCCAGGGTTATAAATATCCTACAAAAGAGGAGCAACATGCCAGACCTTTCACTTTCTCCTCCCCCCCTTCCACTGGAAGTCGCTTATGCAAAACTTTAAACCACAAACGTAAGGCCGGAGGGGGGGTGCAGGTCGAGACGGCGCACGTGCACGCACGCATGCATGCCCCGAAAAAAAAACTGCACAAGTCTGCAAACAGACCCGACAAAAAATATGCATGTAGTGCAGAGAGGCGCAGGGCTGCACCTGCCTGTCCAGCAGCATTGGCATGCAGAAAGCTATCCATGAGTAACAAGCCCTGCTGACAGCAGTAGCCCCATTACACTGACAAGCCAAAAACATCAGAGGGACAACACACACACACACACACACAGACACACACACACACAGAAAGCGATGTGAACCAAGTGGACAGGGAAGAAAAAGAGGACAGAAGCGTTGCAGAAAGGACCGAACGCTCCTCCTCTCTTATCCGTCCCTCCATCTACAACCCCGTCCTTCATGGTTTTTTCTTCCCTCTTATTTGCTGAGAGAAAAATATCCGATCTTCATTTGAAAAGCCGGCTCTTTGGTGTGACGGCGAGGCGGAAAT
The DNA here is from genome assembly GCA_032274725.1 of Malacoctenus triangulatus. Taxonomy (NCBI): domain Eukaryota; kingdom Metazoa; phylum Chordata; class Actinopteri; order Blenniiformes; family Labrisomidae; genus Malacoctenus; species Malacoctenus triangulatus. The sequence continues at coordinate 6,238,671 of JAUESE010000002.1, forward strand.
GAAGGAAATATGTTTACAAAGACGGATAAAAAACCCTTCCTTCACCTTTCTCTGTCTGAAGACACGTGCACAAAAGCAAACAAAAATTACAGAAACACAAGCGCGCATGCCGGCTGACAACATGAAACAAACAATCTATTCACCGTAGGAATGAAAACTCCACGAAAATGTTTGAAAAAGCGTAAACCAAGACAGTTTATAGCTGTCTGTCACGCAGCGACACGAGCGGTGTCCTTTAACGAAGCGCTGCAGCTGCCTTCTGATTAAACAGATGTGTGGGTGTCACTTTGAAAGTGCGTGCCGTGTCTTTCCACTATGAGTTTGGTACATTAGAGACATGAAAAAGGTCAAAAATTGGCAACTGCCGCCCATAAAGTCATTTGATGTTGGTTTCTGCGCAAAGTTTTAATTTGTCACAGCAAAAAACACACACTGAGATCTGCCAGCGTGCTTAAAATGGTGTCATTTTAAAACATAAACTTTTGATTAGCGATCGTCTTCAAAGGATTAAGCAGGTTTTTTTCTTTTTTTGTCCACACTGACACGAAAAGGCAAAGCGTTGGTTGCTTCAGCGAGCAGCTGCAGTGACTGGAATCGATGATTACAGGAGAGCCAATTTCTGGAGAAAAAAAATGGACTTTTGAAGCCATCACATCGGATCAACTGTGGAGCCCACGAAGCCTGCATTCAGTGAGGGAGCAGAACGCCAGAGGTGTGTTGATATGCAAAATATTGCATAAAAAAAAAGGCAGCAGAGGGAAAAGAGGGGGTGCAGGAAAAATGGAGCCACAAGACCTAAAAGCAGCTTGTATTAGCCCAACGTGGGTACTTACAAGTTTCTGTGGAGATCCAAGAGAAGTATCACGTCAACAGTAGAAACTACAGAGAACTCAACTTCAAGCGTAATCCTCACAGCCTAAAGAATTTCATGCCTCTTATGACGATTCTCTGCACGTCAGTGAACGGCGTGAGCGGAAAGTTTCCCAAAACAGACACACAACTTCCCCAAAACATCCAGCACTGGAATTTCATATTCGAGGTTTTCATCTTAATCCACATTAGCATCCTCGTTATCGTGCTGCAGTTTTCCCTCCTTTATTTTCTCCCAGTTCCTACCTGGTTGTAGCTGTGCACGGCTCCTCCAACCTGCCCGCTGCGCTGAGGAGTTGCTGCAGAGATGCTGTCGCTAAGGGCGAGGGTCTGGTTGCTATGGTAGCTGGCAGAGTACTGGAGCGAAGCCTCCGGGGTGGAGTTGAGCTGCAAGGAACTCTGGGAAAGAAGAGCCGGTCCTACCGATTGAAACGGGAGCGGTGCATGGTCGGATGAGACGGGGGTTGAGTTTGTGTGTGTGTGTGTGTGTGTCAGAGAGAGTGAGACGGAGAAATAGAGAGAGAAAGAGAGATTAAGAGTGAGAAAGAGAGGGGGCGTGAAGGGGGGGGGATTGAGAGGCGAAGAGTGAAATGGGGAAGAGAGGAAGAGAGAGAGAGAGGGAGGGAGAGAGAGAGCAGCAATTTAGAGCAGATAGTGCGGCAGTGCAGCACTCCGTGAGTTGGAGATGGCATACATAATTTATTAGCAGAGGAAGGGAGAAACAGAGGAACAGAGAGAATGGGAGGAGGAGGAGGTGGAGGAGGAGGAGGAGCAGGGAGATGGAGAGGATGAGAGGAGGAAGAGGAGGAGGAGGAGGGCTGAGGAGGAAAAAAGTTGGAATAAAATAAAAACTTAAACATTACCTCCCCTGAAATGCTCATTTTTTTGGTGCTTTTTTTTGCGTTGTTCAAACAAAACTTCACTTGACCTCTTGGCTCAGATAGACGAGCAAAATCCAGTTCAGAGTGAGTCATTTAGTGTCTTTCTATTCCCGTGGCTGTTTGTTGAGCTTCGGCGGTCACGAGAATAAAGCTTCGTTTACACGTAAAGTTACTTTATTTGGCTCAACCTCCTTCTGAGTGTCAAAATAAGACGAAATGAACCAGCGAGAGCTTGAAGACCTAAAAACAGTCACCGTTTGTTAGTTCCTGACTTTGTGACTGTGTGAAGTTTCCTGCTACATCCTTGAGGGGCCAAAACCCCGCCCCTTTTCTTATCCGACAGCCAATCAGTCACCAGGTGTGGTCAGGTTCCACTTTTAGTCACCTGCTACAAACGCAAACAGTCCTGACAAGCTGCACGACGTCGTCGCACAGGTTACACATCCCTGTGATTGTGTGTGTGGTCATTTGTCTCCAGCTGACCTGTTCACTCAGCAGTGTATCAATATTTCATCTGGTTGCTGTTTTTACTCTGTGAATACAAAGTGCACAACATGTGTGCGATTACATTTGGTGGGTTTGTGGCACCAAACTAGGACTTTTCTCACTTTCCCTAATTTAAAAGTCTATCATGAAAACGTCCTTATAAAGTCTCCAATAAGTGCTTTTCCCTCGGCTCGCTGACGAGTTTCTTTCTTTCTTTCTTTTTTTTTTTCGCCCAAAAGAACAATGGCCTGTTATTATTCTGCTCCCATATCTATTTGCTTGCTCCTTCTATCTCTCTCCCCCTTCTTCCCCCAGAATCCCTTTTCTCCCTGCGAGTCTGTGCGCTGTGAACCAAGATCAACTCCTCTGCTTCTCGCCTTCACAAAAGACTTGTCTCTCCTCATCTTGATTCATCCCCGGCTTTTTATGAATTATTAAACAGCACTTTCTGTTACGCAGACCGAGGGGGGGGGCTCCCGAAGTCATTATCCCCTCAGCCTCCGAGTTTGTTACGTCGTGGCTGCGGCGTGACGGAGAAACTCGGTACGTTTCGGTCGTCATACGTGTGAAGCGAAGCGTCCATGTGCCGAATGGTCAGAAGATCCTGGAATTATTTGGTCGATTTGGAGGCAAAGTCACGAAATGCATGCACACACACACACACACACACACACAGTTGCCTTTTATCTTGGACGGTGGGAAGAAACATGCTGACCTCTGCGACTTTGATGCGAGAGCGCTGAAACCACCTCAGATCAGATCTCATATAAAGACGTCAACGTCTGGATTTTGATCTGTTTTCTATCATAAATAAACTTTAAAAGAAGCTGAATTGCCTGCAGGATGCATTTATATCGATTCAAGGAAAAAGATGTAATTATACTTAAGACTATTGTAATTTTTATCTAACTATTGATAAAACAACTTTAGAAAAGTGTGTCAGGGTATTGAACATGTAAATCTGCAACTACAATCAGTACAGACGATAAAACTAACAATACAACACTATAAAATGAAACTACAGCTTTATATTTGCTTGATTTTGGCTTTTTTTTGGAGAATATTTTGGGAAATAAAGCCTGTTTTTATTGATATCTTACACTTCATCCTTATTGCCAGTGAATGTACACTGTGCAGTAATCTGTTTGCTGTGTGTAGTAAGTGTGAGCACGAGAAGGGCGAGACGAAAACACGAGTCAGTCGAGGGGCTTCAGGTTTTCTTTCATGTCAGCAACATCTCCGTTTCAGCGTCTCCGCGCTGACAAAAAAATATGAATATTTCACAAGCTTAGTTAAATGAAGAGCATCTTCTTCTTACTCGGTGGTGACACACTTACACACACCGTCGTCATCGAATCGCGAGGGATTTACAGGACGGATTTTAACCAGAATTCACCAAAGTAAAAAACGCTTTAACAGGTCAGTTTTACTCCCGTTTCCCATGAATTTATGCCTCTATTTATATTCATTTACATGATGTGGCACTTTGTGTTGACACCGAACCAACTGCCATCACAGCAGAAAGCCTCGTGCAGCCTTTCACCGAAGGCAGCGACGTGCGACTGCAGCATGCACTTACAGCCCAAGTTATTTGCAGCGCTTCTCTTTTGGAGGGGGGGGAATCACATGAACGTGCACGCGCTGAAAGCTAAGCTGAATCTACCCCGGACCCCGACACTGTGGCGAGGAAGGGGGGGGGGGGATGCAGCTGCAAGTGGAAAAGCCACAATGAGAGCGCTCACAATGAAAGTGCCATCTATTGGGACGGCAGTGACAGAGACTCGGGCACTTCCCACAAACAAGATAAGAATCCAATTATCTGACGTGTCTTTGACTGTTCAGCATCTGCTTAAGCAGCCAATCTCTCTCTTATCAAAGCAAACCAGCAGCCGCGTCGGAGGTAAATATTCCAAAATCAGCTTTTTTCTTTCGCTTGATCCTCCTTTTCTTCGACGTCGTGGAGAAACGCGAGCTCAGGCGCGCACGTACGGCTTCTTCACCGGCGCCCGGACGAGTAACAGAGATGACGTGCTCTCTGTGAACATGTGAGACGCCCCCCCCACCCCCCACCCCCCTCCTCTTCCCACCACCTCCCACCAGCACATTACAATGCGCCGAGCATCATGCTCGGTGTGAGTTCTTAAAATGCCATCCATTCCAGCAACATCAGGCGCCAAAAAGGTCAGCGGACAATAAGCGAAATGGGAATGCAGTGTTCCAAAACCAATGACCTGCAAAGAAAATGCCAACCGCATTTAGCACGACCTCACACGCCGGCCGCTTCTCAATCAGCGTCGGCGTTCGTCCGTCAGACACGTCGAGACGCAGAAGTGTTTGTGTTTCTGGATATTTTACTCCCAAAACAAGTCGGGACGTGAAGTGTACGCTCCCAAAACTACTGCAGCATCTGGAGAACCAACTCGTCATTTTTTCGCCGACTTTATCAAACCCGTCGCCCGACGTTACACTTTGGTTCTTCTAATCTGTAACAGAATCTTCCCTTAACTGAACTTGCTTACTGTAAGTGGAAATGAAATCGGAGTCGGAGCTCGATATCCCAGACGGGGATCGCTGCACTCACGCCACATCTCCAACGTGACGAGGGACTAATAAGAGTAAATCTTCTCCTCTCCGTGCGAGAAAACGGGGAACAGTTGCCGAGAAGTGCCCGCCGTAACCTTTTATCACCCACACCAACAGTCGTTTTCCTCTTTACTTTACGAAACATTTTAAAAAATGAGCGCATATTTATATTGTAGGTTCGTTTTCCTTCAGAAGAGCCTTGTTAAATTCCTTTATTTCTATCTACTATCAAAAAAATGAAGCAGCGATAGACAGAGAAAGGAGGTGATGATGACGCCGACACACTTACGCTCTCCACTGTCGAGTATTCCTGATTCCTGAAGGGAACGAATGCAGGAATCCACCAACTCCAGACCTGTGGTCAACTCGTCCTCGATGTCCTTTTGTCCATCCGCTGTGGGAGAGGAGGGAGGACGGAGGAGACACAGAGAGAAAGAGGGGAGAGGAAGGGAGGACGGAGGGAGAGGAGGGTGAGCAAAAACTCTCCTGAGTTGAGGAACGACACATTGAGACTCGGCAAAGGATGATTCTTGGCACTTAACATGCCAAATGACTCAAACTAACTTTACATACATGTTAAAACTTTCAGATGAAGACGTGTTTGAGTGAAATTTAGGGTTCAGGAAGTCCGAGTTATGACTGAGGGAACAGTAAATCAGCAGGACATAAATGTAGGTCAATGTCCCCAAAGAAGGTAACAAGCATATGATGGGTGTGTGTGTGTGTGTGTGTGTGTGTGTGTGTGTGTGTGTGTGTGTGTGTGTGTGTGTGTGTGTGTGTGTG
>JAUESE010000002.1:6340825-6351349 GCA_032274725.1 Malacoctenus triangulatus
TGTGTGTGAGCATGTGTACAAGAAATCTTGAGACAGTTCCCACAGTGATATAGCTCCTTTGTGCTGCTGCTCATCCCTCCTGAACTGCTCCGAGATGTGAAGCTCACGGGCCCCCAAAAAAAAAGCACGATGCTGTCATCTGTGAAGTACCAGAAAAGTGGATAACATGTCTGAAGCTGATACAGTAGAGAGAGAGAGAGAGAGAGAGAGAGAGAGAGAGAGAGAGAGGGGGGAGGATCTGTGTCTCTATATTCGTCCAGCAGGGAGGTCAGTTTGAGGGGAATTAGAGGAGACTGTGTCGTCCCCCCCCCCCAACCACACAGCTGCTTTCCTGTCCTCGGGGGACGTCGCCTTGTCCACAAAGTCCAAACTCAAAGTCTTCCTCTTCCAGGGCGAGCGCAGACAAAGCGTCTGATGTGATGTGCAGCATACGCTTACACCCTTTTTCGCTCCTCGCACATCTGTGCCGGAGCTGTCCATCACGCACCTGCCCGCGCGCTGACATGCGGCAGGCCGAACATGAACCCACAGCGTGGCTAACAGCCTCCCCACCTCCTCCTCACCCCTCCTCCTCCTCCTCCTCCTCCTCCTTTCCTCCACATCATCTGCTGGATATATTGTACGTCCTTGACAAACTGCCAGCGCCCAATCCCCCTCCTGCAAATATCAATTGATCAAAGCACAAGCACGGCTGTGGGAAAAGTGTGGAGTCTCACCCACAATCCTATCCTTGGATCACCTCTAGTGATCCAGAAACTTACAGATAAAGGGCAATTCCGTCAAACTTGCAGAGCATCACTCGTCTGCGAAATTAGGGAGCAGCACACTGTCAAATAGCAGCGCAGAGACCAGAGCTGCAGGAGAAACCTCACACCACAGCACACAGCACATGATGTGGTGTCCAGAACGGGATTTGACAAGTTGACTCAATAAACTTCAACAAAACAATTTGCAATCAGGCGAAGAAGAGCGAGCGTTTCTTTCTTCCTTTGTTGACTGGGCGCCTTTTTTCCCCTTTAAAGCACTTTTACGCACAACAAATGGTGAATTTAGGTCAGCAGTCAGCTAAAGCCCGATGTGCGCTGGGTGCGGGGTGAGCCGACACTGCGAGCAGGCGAGAGGGCATCCTGGTTAAACCAACAGTTCCCCACGGCCAGCCGCCGCCAAGGCTCCAAAAGTCATGCTCACAATGTCTGTGCAGCCCCCCCGACACGGCGGGCAGAGACCACAGGCGCACCACCCCGACACCACCTTCCCTCTCCGCCCCCTCCCCGCGATCCGGCTGGAGGGTAAAAAAAAACACAACAACGCGGTGACTTACCGAAATGAGATCCTGGCCGCTGTCAGGCGTCCCCTGGTGTCCCCGCTGTCCCCCGATCCGCCCCTCGCTCAAGTCAATCCGCAGTGAGCTCAGATCACACCAGAATGGAGCGGCGCGCCTTCTCGCTGCGTCCTGCGTCCGGAGTTGCCGGGGATGGAACGATCATTTGCCGGGATGCTGTAGGGCGGGGGTGCGAGGCTGAGGCATCCGCAGGGAGGAGGAGGAGAGAGAGGGGCGAGGAAGAGACGGGTGAGGAGAGAGGAGAAGCCAGGCGGCTCGCTGCTGAAGCGAGAAGGAGAGAAAGAAGGAAAGAGAGAGAAAGAGAGAGAGAGAGGGAGGGAGAGAGAGAGAGGAGAGGAGCGAAGCACTGCAGCGACAGGGAGGCAGCACCACCGGAGAGGAGGCAGACAGCGGCTCTCCGTCTCGCTCCGGCACGCCACTCGCGCACATGCGCGTGTACGCGCACTCAGGCAATCATACAAGGATATAGAGCGCCATCTTCAGGCGGCGTGAGAAGAAAAACAAACCTGCTCCAGAAGTGTCAAACTTCGTGGTTCGGGAGCCAGTTTGATATCGAGTGAGTCACGGGATACGAGTAAAATTAGAGCCAGCAGTTTTGCTGAGAGGAGTGAAAAGTTTCAGAGGAGGAGGTGATTGAGTGAGGGAGGGGGGCGGGGCCTGATCTGATACACCTGGATCCAATATGGAGCTCTGAGAGAACCAGGTGTCCTGATTGGACACAACAAAGCAAGCTGATGACACCTGCGCCCTCTGACGCACCACTCAGTTGATTTGGACGCAGTTCAGAGCGTTCACCTCCTTTGTAGCAGCCGCCATGCCTTCCAGCTGACAGGAAGTTGTGTTTGTCCCCTTCAGGCTTCGGTGTTCTGAAGGTTAGCCGTGATGCTAAACTGAGCCCTGGTCCAGGAATCAGGTTGTGCTCCCAGAAGTCATTAGGAGGGAAGCATCCTGTGGAGTGACTCTCACAGAAACACTTTGCACAGGATACCCTCATGACCACCACTTCCACCTCCCCCAACCACCTATGTTATTGTACACCCCCGACCCCCCCCCTCCTACCTCTTCTGCACACACACGCCATGGCAACCACATCCCCATGGGCCTCTGGTGATGGTAATATTACCTGACCTGCACTCCATCATCTCTGCAGCCTCTCCTCACACACACTCCAGTTGTCCTGAGGCCTGGACTGGCTGAGTATCTGTGAGCAGATCGGTCGGCTCAGGTTCTGCTCGGTCAGGTCTTCACGCTCGGACCGACGGGGGGATTGAACCTCTTCCTTAATCGTTACTCTTTGAGATGATGGACCTTTATCAGTTGCTCACTTTCTATCTTCCTTTTTCCTTTTTTTTGCCTTGTTTCTTTTCTGTTTGTAGGATTCACAGCCACAAAGTAACGTTTTATTTAACTCCACAAATTAGGTGGATCAGGTTTGCGGTGCAGGACAAGATCTCAGTGAAAGGGATAAATCATTAGTCGTTCATCCCAGCACACATTTCTCTTTATACCTTCGAATAAATCAAATGAAGAGGTGTCATTTGTCTCCACACTTTTGCTTTCCACCGTCTCTGCTTCCTGTTTGCCTCCTTTACTGTTCAGTGTTTATTTGTTTCTGCTCCGCGACGTCATCGGGAACCGTCTGCGTTCCTCTTTGTCACTCGGCACATATGGACAAGCAGACATATTTTCACTTGGGTGTTGAATCGTCTCCATAATGTAATATCTGTACAACCACGGGGGAGTTCCAAAGACAAATACTCAAATCTGTCTGAAATTACCAATGATGTGAGTTTGCATCTCCGCGCAGATCCGCCTGCTGTTTTAAATGTCTGCTGGAAAACTAGAACTTATTTCTGTGAAGTCTGAGAAAAGAAGGAAAACAAAGAGATTTAAGGTTGATTTTTCTTTTCATTTAAAAGAAAAGAAAATGGATTGATGAGGATTTTAAAGGGTGAAGACGAAGAGAGAAAACAGCTTATTTTAATGTGAGAGAATGCTTAGTAGAGTATATGAATTAATATGCAAGTTAATGGATCTAATGCATGTTTATGTGATGCTGCAGCGTCCTGGCAGACAGCTGTAGGTTTGCTGTCTCATATAGCTGCTCTGTATGTGTCTGGAGGAGCATCTCTGTGGTGTGAAGTGGGCAGACGATGCGAGAAGTGGGCCGGCTCTCGGCCTGTTCAGGTGACTGGTGGTCCCGATGAAGCAGAACTGGGAGAGGGGGGCAGATGGAAGCTCTCTCTGGCGAGGCGGCGAGCCGGGCGAGACGGATCTGGTCCACTTCCCGGCCCGGCCATCACGCAGGACACTCATGGGCGCCTGTCAGGGTCCGTGAGCGAGCGGGCCGTCGCCACACGACGACCTCCAGTCTGTGTCTGGGGGTCAAAGGGCGCCGGACGCCACGGAGAGGGCGAGGGCGCCCTCAGAGGTCGGCGTGAGGACCGGGGCCATGTGGTGGTTCAACGAAACAAATCCTCTGACGACCTGATTTGGTGACATAACTGGTGAAGGTCCACAGACGTGTGTTTGACCACGTCCAGTGTTGGTGACCAGGAGGTCACACAAGTGAATGTTTCATTACTGTTAGATCGAATTAGAAAAAGTAGGACACAAGTGACGTCAGTTGGACCAAAATTCAACTTGAAATCCTGGATTTGCTTTGGTTTAAACTAAACTAAACTTTATTTTAACCCTAGTTGTTGTTTTATGAACATTTTTGGGGGGGTTGTAATGTAAAGGCATGCATGTTGGTTGAATGACCGCTAGGTGGTGCCAGCGAGCCTGAATGTGATCTGACAGACATTAAAGTTGGACAAAATTTAAACTGAAGAAAGTTTTTTTTTTTTTTTTTTTATAGTTTTGGGAGATAATTTGTTGAATCCAAAGACAACAGATGCTTAAATTGAATGATTTCACTGAATAAATTTGCTTTTTAACTCACAACAAACGTTTATGCAAAACTGCCAGGATACTATCAGGAATATCTGAAGGTATTTGCATGGCGAGTATTTTTACAGGTGTTTATTCAAGTTCTTTATGGCAGAGTTTGGCCCTTGAGATGTTTTATCAAGACCACCAATCTCTCTTTTACTGTAACTGCCATGCCTGGATTGCTTTTGGTTTTTTTCACACGCGCTTGTCTCAAATCAGTTTCAGTTTTGTTCGTCCTGCAGACACAATGTGGCCTGATCAAAACCGAACAAACAGGCTTCTAGTCTGGAAACTTGAGAGCTGCTGCGCTGATCTTCCTCCCGTGCATCCAGTAATCAGTCGGCTCCGAGCGCGCACGGTTTGTGACGCTGATGTTTGGTCTGGTCCGAGAGCGGCGGACCGTTCCGGGCCATTCTAATAATGGTTCCCATTCATAAGATGGCTTGCGACACATTTTCCCAGGAAACTGTCACAATACGGTAATTCAAGACGATTGAGCAACAATGATTTCCAGTACTTGTTTGAAAGTCACACTCACGTGTCAAAGGTCAGGCATTAAAATAGCTTTATTGTTTCTTTAGAGAAATCAGAAAATGGTAAAAATACAGTTGTCCAAAAACACACAGATTATAATAAATATTTAGGTTAATACATATTGCATAGTGGAGCTTTATCATGAAAGAAAACGAGATGGATTTCTGCGTGTTTGGCCTCGAACCTGCTCTTCACAACAACAAACTGTTTCTCATTAAACTGTCAACACTTGTTGCTTGACATGCTTGAATTTCAACCAGGAAAAGTAACATTTAATCACTTTAATGTGAAAAATTCCAGCAATATTCAATCTCACCTGTGTGCAGAGACGGGCAGGCGTCTGAAAAGATAACACAACATACTGTGCATACAGAAACGCATTCCTCACAACTTCCACAACTGGCATACAACATGAACCGCTTCCCCCCTTCATCCACTCATTACTATGAATTTCTTAACGTTGAAAAAAAAATTCACTCAGATTCATTATTTATTTTAATTATTCTTTCATTTATTTTACATTTGTTTTAATAGTGATTATTTAATTTTATCTTGTTTTATTTTTTCCCAAAAGTTTATTACACTTGAATTATTTTTTTTTGCATAAAAAGAAACATTTTTTTATGATTAATTGGCATTTTTCCCCCAACAAATAAACTAGGATTCCAATAAAATTGTATTGAATTAAAAGGGGCTGAGTGAAAAATTTGAGAAGTTCAAAGTTACTCTGCCAGTTGAGTAAGAAGGCCGTTAAACGTTTGACACATGTGCTGATGCAACATTACAGGATTAGGACGCTAAAAAAGGAACCAAGAAGACAAAGAGAAAAGCGTCGGGGCGACAATCCCGAAACAGCGAGTGACCAGATCCAAGTGCAGCGAGCGTTTGAAGGCCCTGCGCCGCTCTGTGACTCCCGAGTCCCGACGCATAGTTTGTGTGTGAATCACAGCGCGGCAGGAAACAAGACGGATCTTGCTGCGGAACCTCGCCGGTGTGTTTGACTGCTGCCTTGGTTACCCGGTCACGTTCAGAGTCCCACGACGCAGCAGCGCTTCCTGGCAGCACTGTCATAATCTGATGGATGTCTTTAATTACTGTCAATTCCAGCACTATAACACACACACACACACACACACACACACACGTTTTGATAGTTTTATGTAAAAAGAAAGCAAAAAAAAAAGCAGGAAAAACACCATGATGAAGTGATAAAAATGCTAATCTGCAGACAAGCGGAGTCACTTTCACCACAACTCATCAGAACAAAGAAACTTCCTGCTCTTTGTTTGCTGTCCAACAGGGAACGATTTCAAAACACAAACTTGTGTTGCAAAGTTTAGGCAAAAAATGAGAGCAGAAAACGAAGATGGACTGCGCTTTGTTTCCCAATTTGTCAACTGTTCTGTCAGTGTGTTTTGTGTACATAGCAACTATTCAAAACACGTGAGGCGTGTCATTGCATCTGGCAGACAGGAGGCCTATTTACTCTGCATCTGTTGAAAGGAAAATCATTCATTCATTCATTCAGAAAAGTCCTCCGAGCGACGTGAGGTCGGCGTTGAAGAAGTGGCGCTGCCACGAACTGCCTGCGCCTCAGACGCAGATGTTGCTGCCTGCTCTGGGAGATGACGTCCCAGGTGAGCGTCTCACAGGAGGAGGCGCAGCCGGAGCGCGTCTGCGCCTCCTTTTCTGCGAGCCGAGCCGGCTGAGCTGAACCATTGGAGCCTAAACGGGCGGGTGAAAAAAATAAAATGGACCACACTTTTGTTTTTGACCGGCAGCAGCAGCAGCAGCAGCAGCAGAGGAGGGAACGTTCAGTGGAGCGTCCGATCCAGATGTGCAGTCAGACACGACGCAGAACGCAGGCGGGTTCATCGTGTTGCGTTTGTGCGTCCAGATGTGAAGTGGAGAGGTCGAGCTGCCGTCGCGGTGGCTCGGGATAATTTGCTCCGACTGGCACTGAAGTGAACTCTGTGATTTGGAGTCACATCCTGTAAACACCTCCTCAAGTCGCCCTCTCCACCCCGCAGCTGTGGCTCCCGTAGCCCTTATCTGGAGACCCTCAGATTGCCGTGCAGCCCCCCCCCTTTCTAAACCAAACACTGCCGGAAACGCTCACTCATCACAACATTAAATAAAAAAAGAGAGAGAGAGGCCTTGAAATAAATGCAGAGGGCCGTTTTCCAGATGAGCTGTCGACGCCAGCGAGATGCTCTTATTTTGATTTTGTCTTTAGGATTTGGAAATCTCACAGCGACAGTCTCGGGCCCCTCTGTGGCCTCCGACCCCCCTAAGGAGGGGGTCCCACTGTCCCGCAGGTTCGACACTGTGCAACCAGAGAGCAGCACATGCCAGGACACCTAAAAACAGACGTGATTCAACGTGCAGTGGTGGATGGTGAAGGTAATCCAGAAGGTCGCGGTGACGTTTCAGGGTCGAGCACTGTTACACTCGGACCGCGTCGAACCAGACTGGCACTCCAAACACTCTCTCCTGAAAGAGGCTTTTGTACAAGTATTTCATGAGGATTTTAATTTATTTAGATTTGATTTAAAAAAATGACTATCTTTACTTGCTCAAATTAATTAAATATCGGTTGTGCTTCTGTCCACAAATGTGACCAAAAACAACACGGAAAATCACCTGAAATCACATCTGAACGATTGCGGACGCCATAAATCAAGATAATGAAAATCAAACAGTTTTTCGGCCGGACTATTGACTTTCTTTCATGAGTAAATATTTAAAAGGACAAATTATTAACTACCCGAGGGCTTATGAGCATATATGAGCTTAAAGATTTACTAGAGGCACATTTAAAGTGTTTTGCAGGAATATTATTGTTTCCATCTGCGAGGGAACAAAAAAAGGGACTTTTTTTCTGTCTCCTGCAGAAATATTTAAATTCACACTCGGTTGGTAAAGAAAAGGTGGAACGAGTCGTACAATGAGCCATGTGCGAGCCTTTCTAAATCGGACGGATCATTTCCTTCTCATAAACAAAAGCAGCCTTCCGTCGCTCTCACTCGCCTCCAGTTGTGCAGACGTCTGATGAGACGGCAGCAGGAGGGTTCAGCCCGGCTGCAGCACAGAGAGCTGATGAAGGAACACAGCTGAGGCGCTCTGAAGGGGAATCTTTCACACACTTTGTGACCCCAAATGTCAAATGAAATTATGACAAAAATAACCTGGAGGTTTTTGAATCGTTGTGGAGAAGTGAGACCCTTCAACCTGCAGTCCAACTCGGACAGGAATCGCGACGCTCCTTCAGTGACGCACGCGGTGCTCGCACCCCGACACGGGTCAGCTACAATTTGCCTCTTCACACGTTCAGTCGAAAACCTACAGGGGGGATTATATATCGCACACATGTGGTGGCGTCCAGTCAGAAAATAACTCACAGAAACCTTCATCAGCCTTAAGAAAGCGCTGCTGTTTGGATGCAGCATTTTAATTCACGGGCGAAAGAAAACGAGGATTCACTGGAATTAAGACAGCGGGGAAACGTTTTCAGATTGTACAACATCAAACATCGAATCTCCACCTGTCAGCACCTGCTCACTTCACCAGATAAAGGCGAGAGCTGGACAGGAAAATCAGCTGCAGTATATTTATTAGACAATCACACTAGATTGCTTTCACATCACATCAGCTGCCAGGAAAATGACTAAGAATGAGCTGGGATGGTTTTGTAGTTTTTTTTCATAAATCTCATAATTTCTGATTTTTTTGTTGGACTTTTGCAGCACTTTATTTTCTGGTACGAGCGATGTGATTTTAGATTTATTTCACTTTTCATGTGAACTCTGAGAAAAGCATTTGATGATCTGCATTTATTTTTGAATAATTTTTCACCAATGGAAAAAACAAATCATCATTTTGACATTCCTGCTGTTTCTCTCCTCTGCACATGCAGCATGATTTGTTTGTATGTATTTATTTGTCAGATTGTTTGTAAGCTCCCCTCACATTTTTCTGCTGGACCAAAGTTTTCCATGAAGGTAATTAATTCTATTTCATAAATTCAGTTGAAGGAGTGAACTGGACTGAGTGTCGTTTGGTAAACGTCGGTAGACTCTTGTGAACCGGATGATCTGAGGTTGATCCACTCTAAACTGTTTTTCCTTCCAGTCTCCCTCCACACAACTCTCCCTTTCAAAATAAAGGCTGATCTTCCTTGTAAATGACGGATAAGGTCACCGGTTCCCATGAGTCAAAATTTGAAATTCAAGCTGATTTTCTTGCTGACAGACGGAGCTGAGAGAGGTCAAAGGCCACGGTGGGAATGAATGACTGAACAAATGAATGAATTAATCAAAGGTGGCATTGTGTTGCCAGATTCTTCCATAGAGGTCTGGGTGGGAAAAACCCACACTTGACCCCCAGGAAATCAGCAAAATACTGGATTAAAGTCCGTTCTGGAGTTGCTCAGCTTTTCACACTCACACCTGCTGCGCTGTCTGACATTTCTGCCCAGATGCAACATTCAATCCCCGTTTGTGATGTCGCTGGCACCTGCACGAGCTTGCGTGGACCTCCCTCACGTGCAGCAAATCACGTGCGAGAGGCCAGTTTACCTCCATCCATCACGACACGCCGAGACGCCCGGAGAGGAGCGACAGAACCCGGTGGGATGAACCTCAGCTTGTCCCACGCTCACGCACGAGTCGGTAAAGTGAAAGCTCACACAGTCAGACCGTGAGGACGGAAGTCAGGTCACATGCCGCGGTTCCAGAGCTGCGTGAGGCAGGACCTGCGAGAGGAGCGCGTCCCTGCGCCCCACAGCCACCGGAGCCGCGGGAATGGTGCGAGGACGGCTGCGTCTGCTCTCACCGCGCACAGCCACGCAAACCACTAAGCGTCTGCGCAGCAATGAGGACGTGTCCGTGCCCAGCTTTGGCCCTTGGTGAACATGAATAAAGAATGACCAATGGTGAGTAAAAGAAGCGCACCGGACAGATTCGGCGACGCGGTGACGCACCGAATTGAACTCACAGTTTATCCCCGAAATGGCAACCAAAGAAATCCAAGTGACCAATAAATCCGTCTCCAGAGCAGTTTGGTGAAACACGCAGTCACTTGGCGCTGGTTTGGAGCAGCGTGCTGCAGCAGACTTACCGGGAGCCCGGAGCGCGCGTCCGTCCGCCTGCCGCCTCCGCCGAGCGACTGGCTCGGTACCTGCGCCAGCCTGCAACTGGCTTTCACCCACCGGGGGAATTCCGGGAGAATAACTTCCCTGACAGTCAGAAGGAAACTGAAATAGATTAAAGATTTACGGGAATCGGCCCTCCCGGTTCCAGGAATTGCTGGAGACGTTTCAGCGCCGAGGTGAAAGGTGCTGCGCGTATTATTTATTTTAATAGAGGATCCAGGACAAAGTCACACAATGTGTGGACATGTAGGCGAAACTTGAACGCTGATGAAAAAGAAGGCGTGAGCAGGTAGAATTAAGTACGTTTCACCGCTGAATGGAAAATGTCAAGATTCTCCTAAAAACAAGCAGGCTGGTTTTCACTGAGAAATATCATCATAAAAAATACAAAAAGGAGTGGAAAAAACAAGAACTTCCTGATTGCAGATGCAGAATATTTCACTTCATTGTTGGTGATTTTTAAATTAGAGAGTGACACAAAATGTGCAGGTTGAGGTTCCATCTCAGTTTGAAGCTGAGTTTGTCTGGCTGGACCTCTGTCTCACTCTGTGTCTCACTCTGT
>JAUESE010000002.1:6610602-6622281 GCA_032274725.1 Malacoctenus triangulatus
TGTTTTTGAAAAACAAACAAAGAGAGAAACAGTACATTTAGTCTGATCTCTTAAAAATAACCACTTTACCATAATTATGACAACACTTACCGAACTTGGCCATCAAACAAAACAATCATCTTTTGAGCTCGCGAGATTTTGGTGTGTTTGCAAACAAGCGCCCAAAGTGACAGAAACAACTTGTGTAATACTAGTTTTTTACTTGGTGCTTTTCTCAAGAGTGACGTCGTTTTAAGGGACTCAGCTCAGGAGGAGCAGGAGAAGGTTCCTCCTCCGTTCCTCCTGCGTTCCTCCTGCGTTCCTCCTTCGTTCCTCCTGCGTTCCTCCTTCGTTCCTCCTTCGTTCCTCCTTCGTTCCTCCTGCGTTCCTCCTTCGTTCCTCCTGCGTTCCTCCTTCGTTCCTCCTTCGTTCCTCCTGCAGTGGCTGACAGATACTGGCTAGTTGAATGTGATTTGCGGGCCTTGGCACACTCGGGGAGGTTTTTAGCCGAGATGATGACTCCTTTTTTTGTTTCTACGCTCTTGACATGGGAACGAACAACAAACATATCAAAACTCGGATAATGATGGAACAGCTTCTGGCCCAGATTTCACACCAGCATAAAAAAAACTACAATTCAAATCGGGCATTATGTGCCAGTGCACGCCTGTTGAAACGGTTAGTTTCGTCACCGGGCTGCTACGCCACATGCTATCAGTCGTCCGGGACACAATCGCTGTGATATTGGGATGAAACATCCGTCCTTCCTGCGAGATAAAAAAAAAAAAAAAAAATCCCACTCCTCCGCCCGCTGCCTTTGCCTCTTCTTCTGCATTGTAGTTTTGTAATTGGAGGTGCCATAATGAAATCAATTCAGTGGAGATAACAGATTTCACATCACGTTACCGGTTCCCGTTTGGAAGGGGCCGCCGCATGAAGACGTCTAAAAATATTCCTCTTTCATGCATCATCAATATCTT
Organism: Malacoctenus triangulatus; assembly: GCA_032274725.1. Taxonomy (NCBI): domain Eukaryota; kingdom Metazoa; phylum Chordata; class Actinopteri; order Blenniiformes; family Labrisomidae; genus Malacoctenus; species Malacoctenus triangulatus. The sequence goes on from JAUESE010000002.1 coordinate 6,611,562, forward strand.
CATTATATGAAAGATGGACGTCAGATTGTATTTGCTGTTCCTGCTGAACGCCGGATGACAGGGTAGCATCTTGCCTGTGTCTGTCACACACACACACACACACATACACACACACTCGGCTTTTTTTTGTGTGTGTGTCTCCGCTCTGATTCCACTTTCGCAGACACGCGGGAAGCAGTTTTACACCACAAAGAGACGCGAGTCGCGATAACGCTCGCAACCGAGGAGAAGCGTCTTTGTCAAAATCACACACGCACAAAAAACAACAAGCAAAGAGACACACACTCACATAAACACACACACACGCACGCACACACTGGCTTGCACATAATCACTCTTCTGTTGGGATTATACCTCGAAAGCTTGTGTGTGGACACAACAGACAACAGGATTGCAGATTGTTTAGTATTTTTCTGTCACAGAAATATACTTTTTTTGGTTGAAAATATTCAGGTTGCTGACATTAGAATACATTACGGGATAAAACGAGTCTGACAGCTTGTTATTGTATCACATCTCGCCTTGTTTATGTAAAATTATCAGCTGAATGTGACAGGAGACAACAAACAGTGAGCTCAAAGGACTGTATTTGTTTGCATATAGGGAAAAGATGCATAAACTTGTATTTACTGGTCTTTTTTCTCTAAATGCGCTGCAGTGGATAAAAAAACAGCAATTTAGCTTCTTTTTTCATTGATCAGTTGAAAAAAAAACATCCGAATTTGATCTGCTGAATCCCACAAACTCACAACATTACTCTAAACTCACAATATACAAATACAAATAGGGAGTACTCTTTTTCTGTCTTCTCACTGCGAAATATATTGTTTACGACCAGGTCTATGGAGAACATAAAAGACTGTAGAAAGCCGGTCTTTTACTTTGAAAGGTCAGACAGGTCTTTACATAGAGACCTGCAACCGTCATACTCGTTACACTTTCTGAAATGTGTGTTTTTATGGGCTAAACATCTCAATTGGGGTCTTATTAATGGGCACTAAGCTCCGCCCCCTCACTCTACAGAGTAGCACTTGTATAGAAAGGACTGGTGGCCTGCTGGAAGTCAATGGCAAACCTGAATCTCACATGCAAGCTGACATTTTACTTGTTAGAACCACGAGTCCTGTTTCCTTTTGAGGGCGGTGCGATTTGAATAAAGCTTTATACAAATTAGATGGTAAAGCTGCTTCTTAAAGGATCCGTACGTTTTCCCGATGGGATGTAAATGATTGGATTTCACGTTGTTCCCGACGCACCTGAACTCGGCGAAGACATCAGGCGGCACCTTGAATGATAACTGACTTCCACGACACGTTTATCCTCTCTGCCGGAGTTTGTTTCCGCCTCGCTATGAATATGTATCGGGCCGAACTGTTGAGCGAGCACTTTTCTGAATGGATCGCCTGTTTTTTTTTTTCCCACGCGTGCGGCGCTGCCGCTCTCGCGAGCTTCGCGCCGAGCGACTCGCTTCCACTTCAAAAATAAAAACACTTGGGGAAGTCTGCAGCACCTCGCTCGCCTTTTGTTTGAGACGTCCATACATTAGCGGGGAATGAAATCCGAGGCTTCGTTTCGATGCGAGTCTAGCCTAATTATTTGGAAACGAGGATTCGAGAGGAGGGTGGGGGGAGGGTGGGGGGGGGGGGCAAGACAATTGATTCTGTTTCTCCACTTTAGGCGATGTACCATTTCTCCCCAGATAGACACTACAAAGTGAATTCCTACTGTGCTCTGGGACACGGTGGGGAGACGCGGGGATGTCCACAGGCTCCGGCCTGCAGCCACTCTCTGTGATGCTAACCGTAGCCGCACTGTAAACACCCACTTTTAGCCTCCTCCTAATTACTGGCAGCCAGACGACAGGGGTCATCGCTATCTGCTTATGTTTACACGTGCAGACGACGGTACAGGCAGGCTGTGGCTGCTGCACACACAAACACACACTGAGGAGAGAGTTGTTGGAGTGTCTGTTGGTATTTGTGTCGGGTTATTTACATCGTTTGCTTTCTTTTCCCGACATAGCTGCTTTTTCTCCTTTCCTTTCCTTTCCTTTCCTTTCCTTTCCTTTCCTCTCCTTCTCTTCCCTTCCTTCCCTTCCCTTCCCACTCCTCCTCTCCTGCCTCCCCTGCTCCATCTGTGCCCTCTCTATGAAAGGGAATAGTTGAGCAGGCCTGACAAAGGGCGGCACAGAGGAGGCAGAGGTGCTGAGGGAAGCTGAGCACTGCTGGAAGGGATTCCTATCTGTTTGTGTGTCTTTGTGTGTGTGTGTGTGTGTGTGTGTGTGTGTGAGAGAGAGAGAAACGAGCGAGCGATCATGTATGAGTCTTTGTCAATTTGAATACCGCGTCTCCACACCTCCGATGCTCTGCTGCTTTTGTCTGACGCTGGATAAAAGCGTCTGATTAATATGCCGTTGTGAAACTTCCTGCCACTGCAGCTCGTGTCTCGCCCTCCGCGCGGCGTCCCGTGTGTACCGGCGACCTGCTGTTTGTCCAGCTCCGCCTCATCGTAAACAAAAGCCACTAACCGTCCCCCCCCCCTTCTCCTGTCGCAGATCGGCGCCGCCGGGACCCGCGTGCCGCCCGCCGCGCCTGTCCGAGCGCGCCCGCCTGGCCCTCCGCATGCTGCCGTCCGAGCTGGGCCTGCCGTTGCTGCGGCAACAACAACAACCGGCGCAGGGTAGCCGGCGCGGCCGCGCTCGTCAGCTCGGCCTCATTATGCTGCTGCTGGCTTTGATGTGGTTTGTGAGGCTCTACCTGCATTACTGCAGCCAGTGGCTCTACCTCCAGGCCATAGCAGTTCCTGTCAACAAGTGAGTTTGCTTCCTTTGATATTGCCTCGCACGCACGCACACACACACAAGCACACACTCACATATGGGAAAAGGAGCCTATGGACACACATACGCACATTGCTGCAGACACAAATCCACGAGCAAAATAGAGGATCGATTCCTCCAGATTACTGAAGCAAGCAGGCGGATTGCAAATTCATGCAAACGGACGTGCGTGTAATCTTGGAAACACACAATTATCTCGAAATAGGATGTGAAGGAGATAAGCAGAGGAGAGGAAGAGCGCGTGTGTGTGTGTATGTGTGTGTATGTGTTGGCTCGATACACCCAAATCATCTGTTTGGAATCCCCCCATTAACATTTTAACAAGACTCTCTCAATATTAACAAACCATTGCTTGGGGAGTTTGCTCACCACACAGCTTTAAGTCCCAAAAGGCTACATTATTTGGAAGGAATTTATTGTTATTATTTGGTACACGGCATCGATAATAAACAGCAATAAGATACCAAGGAACTGTTAAATCACAATGCAATAGCATATGGTGCTGATTTAATCCATCACAATAAAACAGAGGCTGGCTGCAAACGTGCACACGAGCAGGTTTTTACTGCAATAACACGAGGGTGCAAGTGCCACGCGTTAAATCATGGAAAGTGATGGAGGGAGGCAGAAAGAAAAGGAGAAAAAAAAAATCAGGCTGAATGAAGGGAAAAAAAGAGAAGAAGAATGGACTGAGGGGGTGGATAGGAGGCGGAAAGAAAAAAAAAACAACAAAATGTGAAAACAGAGGGGGTCAACGTCGGATGACAACTTCCACATGTCCGATTCTGCTGCTCTCCCTCCGAGCATTTCTCTCTCCATGCAACGGTCAGAGCTGGTGCTGCCCATCGAGAGAGGGAGGGGGGGAGGGGGGGGAGGGAGTCCAAGTGACAGTCAGTGTGGTTAGCGTGATGACAGGCATCTCCCTCCTCTCGCTCGTCTTCCTCCCCCCCCCCACCCCGTCCTATAATCCTCCCTGGGACGTCGGTGGACAGCAAAGTGAGCCCTGCAGCAGCAGCGTCTGACCCTGATGTGGCTCCACAGGCTGAGCCGGCTTCCTTTTCCTCCTCTTTTAGAAGAAACGCAAAAAAAAAAAAAAAACTGCCAGACTTCTAGATTTTGAACCTGTTTTCATTTATAAGAATATAAAAGCGCTCGTTCAGGGAACTTTGGTCTCTCACTGGATTAATCGGATCGATCCTCGGAGCCGCGCTGACAGGAGGTTGAAGAAAACTGGACTTTATTCTAATTTGCAATATTTTATGTGCGTCATAAATCTTTATTGGGAAACAAAGAGTTAAATAATGAAGAACTTTAACTGTCAAATAAATACATAACTGTAAAAACTATGATTCTGGGAGGAACAGAAGAGCATGGAGTTGTTTATGTGTAGGATGTGTGTGGTGCAGTGGTTTGCTTTGTGCCCCTCACGGCAGGAAGGAACCAGGTTCGGGTCCAGATGGAACCTTGTCTGTGCAGTTTGCATGTTGTGGTTCTGGTTCCCTCCCACAGTCCCAAAACATGCCTACGAGCTTAATTCGTGACTTCAAATTGTCTACTGGTATATCTTTGTGAGTTTTATACATCCACAGGGCTTTCAAAATAAAAGTATAGAGTTTCTGAGGTTTAATTTTCCTTTGTTGAAAGTCTCTTATTCAGGTTTTTTGGGGGGTTTGTATAAATTAGGTTTTGGCAAGCTCAAAGGAGATAACTCCTTTGCCCCTCCACCCCCCCTACTCTGCAATCTCAGGAAACCCCTCCACAATAAAAGACCAGAATCTGCACCGGTCGTCCGGTGGCGTAATCTCCGAGCTCTGAAATGACTTTTCGAGGCTGTGCCAGAGAAAAAGCACCAATGAACCCGTGCTGCCGGATTAATGGACAGAATCTGAGGGGACGTTTGATTCTTGGAGCAAATCAGACGGAAACTAATGAGGAAAAGCCGGACCTGCGGTCGCCCACCGCCGGTTCTGCCTCCTCCTGACTGACGGGAAGATTAAGAAGCTCATGAGGCTTGCTGTAAATGCTGGAGTCTCACTCTGTCATGTAGCAGCACAGGTGGCAGCACCATCAGATGCCTTTTATGTTCAATTTTTCCATCATTTCCTCGTCTTTTCATTCCAATTCGACATATATAAAGATTATCAAGCCAATTAAAGTGTTCTTTAAAAGACAGCAGCGGCAGGCAGCGAGGCTAACAGCAGCCAATTATGAAGGTAATTGTCATCAAACTAATTAAATATGATTGAATCAAGCACCAACGATGGGACGCGGCGTGTGAATCGCTGGAACTGGTTGCCCTTGAGCGGGGGAAAAGCGTCACAAACAACGAATATGGCGCCCGCGTTATTGACACGTTCGTCTCTCGCCAGATTCCGCTTCCACGCACACACCGTGGACCTCGTGTACCAGAGCTCGCTGCTCCACACCCGGGAGGAGCTGGCAATGGTGGTGGTGGGTCCCCTGACCTTGAACGCAGTAACGTTCCTGCTGGTTCTGATCAGATGGGGCTGTCAACAGATATTTGGCTCACTCCCTTCCTTCACGTCAAAGTTTATCATGGCTCAGGGAGTGTGGACAGTCCTCGACCCCCTGGCGGTCTTTGCAGTGGACGCCGTCCTCGGGGTAAGTCACTTAAAAATAACTTGGACACTTGTGCACTTTAAATAGGAGTTCACTTTATCTTGGCAAAGTGACTTTAGATTGAAAAAAAAAAAAGAAAAAAAGAGGAGGGGAGAGGGTGAGAAAGGAAATGTGCAAGGTTAGATGGGTGTCTTTTTTTGGCAGAGGGTTGGATGTTGTCAGTGTTGTGGACTGTTTGTATCATCGGCCGACGAAAAACAAAACGATTTTGTGTCTTTGATACCGAGGAAGAAAGAAAGTAATCCTTTTGATATTCAGAAATGTGGAAATTAAAGACTTAAGTGATCATGTGACCTTCTCTCTGTTCTTTTAACACCTTCTCCAAACTGTAAATGTGTAGTTTTGAGTATTAAACCTTCCTTCCTTACATTTTTACGGTATTTCCTCCCTTCTTCCGCCTCTTGCCTCCTCAGCGTCTCGTCTACAGCCCCGACGCTCCAGTGGGGGACGCCGCCAAGCTTTACTGGCACTTCTACCGATCCGCCCAATCGGGTACAGCGGGGGTGATCATCACGCTCTTCCTCTACGGGGTCATTTTCCTGCTTTCCGTCACCATCCTCTTCGTTTACCTGCTCAGGTGAGACACAAAAAACCTGCAAAACCTCAAGAAATCAGCCAAAATAAGAAGATTTTATCTCTTTACATGTATATCTATAGACTCTTATTTTGAAATTTAAAGCCGATTTGCATCAGTATCTCCAGTTTTAACTGTGACATTTCTACATGTTTGTCCTGATAAGAGAAGCAGACGGTCTGAGAGAGAAACTGTCATCAGCTGGTTGTTTCCATCGTCTGTCCACAAACAGCAACGGAAAATAAAAACAAATGTTGATGTAACTCCGCTGGATTTTTATAGTCACATGGAATTATTTATGCCGCTTTTGCATAAAAAAAACTCCACTTTCACACGCGCAAACTCCACACAAAGAATCAACCCCTCCCCACTGCACACCCACCGTACGCTGCACTCGGCTGGAATATTGCGAGCGTTTCTAATTTCGAAAGTTTGATGTGGTTTGATACGGCGCGAGCACGTGACCCCCTTTACATTATGCGATTAGGCGGAGTGTTTTGCATGGTTGGGATCACTGCAGGTTTTCATACATATTGATATGGCCTCCGTATACATCTTAATGCCGTGCGTGTTCCACTCATGTCTCGCAGATTGAGGTCAGCCATGCTGAAGCGTTGGCATGTCGGACCTCAGCTGCTTCTCACCAGCGTTTTTCCTCTTTATGTCCCGAGTTAAGCTGCTCGGAGCTTCTTAGCAGGAAGCTACAAACACCAGCAGCAGCTCCGTTTAGAAACCTTTCACTGCAATGTGTTTAAAACGCACACGAGATCAGAGTTTAGACTAGAAAAACTCGCTTATGCTTTATCTGTGTCCCCAAAAAAACTGACGTTCGTTTTCTCGACGGAACAGAAAAGCGCATGTTCAATTACTGAGCAACGCGACTCAGTATTTGTCCAAGGTGTGTTTCCCCGCCCTCGTATCAGAACAAATTCCATTAACGGCTCCAAATGTAAGAAAAGCCCTGATTGAATTAATCGGTCGGAGATTGGCGGCCGAGGAGAGGGTGCCATCTAATTTCAGTGAGCGGGACGCTTATCGTGGATCCGGCTAAATGGACAATATTAAAACAGCAGCCGGGAATAATGACTTCTGCCACTCAAGCCGGCGCGCGGGGTTGTGTTGAATGTAGGCCACGAGGCTGAAGCAAGGCTGATAATTTTATGGGTTACAGTTTTCTATTGGCTGCAAGGAAAGGGGCTCTGACACAGACCGTGACCCATTTCTAAAAAAAAACGCCCGGGGCGATATGTATAGATAGAATGGACTGTTATCCTTTTTTAATTACATTTTAGGCAGCCTTTATTCACCGCCCGCACAAAAATACACGTTACACCTCCGTCCGCTTTGAAACTCCACAAACACTGAAAGGAGGGAAGTCACAGTGGTTTACGGGGGGGGGGGATCAGGAAGTTTAATACTCCGCTTCATGATGTGCGTCTGGATTTGTAACTGCATTAGTCGTGTTTTTTTAGGTGAAAGATGGAAGCAACGTCCTGCAAGTTGTACCTGTTGGTTCACGCTGTGGACGTCTTTTTTTTATCCAAATGTGGTAAAATCAAAAGATCATCAGCTTGTTTATGAAGCGCTTTCTGCTTTCACTCTGTTATTATAAGGAATCTAGTCATTAAAGAGGATAAAACAAGAAGATTTATGTCTAATGAAAGTAATCTGATAATTGTATTTTGTGGAAAACAGGAAAATATTTGCATCTATTTGCTTTTACTACAATTAAACATTAATAATAATGACGTATTCATCAAAATGTTAACCAGAAAGAGTAAAATCATCCTTCTTTTTGCATTTATTTTGATTTTTTCAATGTTTTTATGACAAATATCTATACATTAGAATTCATGTGATGCAAACAAACATTTCTGAGCATTTATATGAAGAATCTGGCCCCTTCCTGCCCGCTGCCCTCTTGTAATCCACTCCTGTCATGATGACACATATGTTAGCATGCAGTATGTATGTCCTCATGTTGAACCCTGCTCTGCAAAAAAAAAAGGAAAAAGAACCCAACAAGCCCCTTAATATGAGCCTCGTCGTCCAGGTCAGACCCCACAGATGAGAATTACACGCTCGTATCCAAGGCCTCTTCCACCACCAAGGAAATTAGGCTGTTCTGAAGCGCAAAGATGCAAAGACTGTGGATTCCTCCACGAGAGAGAGAGAGAGGGAGCGAGCGCATAAATGAATGAGAAGCACAATTTCAAGTGTAGGATGAAAATGAATGCAAGCTATTCCTGTGTCTGAGGTCAAGATTCTACAAACGCTGGGCTCCCAAGAGCGCTGGGGAATGATGCTGAGTTCAAAGCTGCGCAGCAGCTTCTTGTATAAATCCTTGCCTCCTTGATGTTGGTTTTATTTGAGAGTTGATTACCCTCTGACAGGCTAGATTCTCTATGGAAGGGCACAAGGTCCGCTGGTTTTGATGGTCAGCCAAGGCATTTGTTTACAGACATGGTGTTTCTTTTTAGGGGTTGGCTGCATGCACCCTTGTGTGGCAAAAAGAAAAACACAACACTTTGGTGCTGTGCACTCATCTGGAGGTATGAATCGATACGCCTTCTGCAGCGCGCAAACATTTTTTCCTGTGACTCAAGCCGGGCTCTCCAGACACATCTGCAACCGGCACGTCCGTTGCATCTGCCATCTTTGAAGCCTCGGCATTAGCGCTGGAGAACATCCCGGGATCCGACTCCCACACGATAATAGATGTGCAACCACGCAGACACCCGGCCAAACACAGACATCTCTGCAGTCGGCTCGGCGGTAACAAAGCACTTCCTACTCACACTGCCAATTTGTTTGATTCCTTTTGCTACTCCTTATTGATGCATTAGTCTTTTCAAGCGCGTCACACTGCAAATCTGCTCCGTGTAATCAATAAAACTACCCTGTGTTTCTCCACTGGGTTGAAATTAATGTGATTTCGGCCCGTTTCATGGAGACGAGTCACTCCGTTTTAACGGGAGAGAAGCCAAACAGCGAGTTATAAAGCAGTCGTCTGCGAGGAGTGGTGCCAAACCTGGGGTTCAGGACCCTGCTGGGGGACCACAAAGACCGAATGGGGGGGCTGTGGGGGTAGGTGGGGGGGAGTGGAGGTGAGCACAACATGGATTTGACATCTTTGTTGTGGACAAAATTAGATTTGCACAAATTAAAGAACACTAAAAGACTTAGAAAAGCAGACTTAGAAACTGTCTGAGGCTTTTATTTTGAAGGCTAGTGCTTGTAGTATGTCCACCAATGTTTGGCCTCACTGAGAATAAGGTGTTTAGAGGATGGTGTGGACTAAAAAATGGACAGTTTGACCTCCACCGATCAGTGGTGTTGACTCTCGCTTCACTCTTCTCCAGATTCTACAATGACGGCCGCATGCTGGACGTCTATCAGCGGCTCACCGCCAAGGAGGGGCGGTACTTCCTGCCTCAGGACCTGGAGCTGTCCAATCAGGAGCTGAGCTACATCGTCAAGAAGGCCGAGCAGTGGAGGGGCTTCAACGGCGAGAGGCGCAAGGTAAAAAGCAGCCATAGCCTCAGTCTTTTCGGTCAGTAAAAGGTTTAAAGTGAAGGGACAAACATTTGTGTGAAGTCTGGCGACTTCCTGTCGTGACAGGAAGCAGGTGGAGGAGCGACGGTTGTGTGAACGGTTGGTCACTCTGAGGGGAGACGTCACGTCAGAGAGCATGTATGGAAGAGGCTGGTTTTATATCATTACATTTTCTTTAGTTACATTTGAGAAAGCTGAGAATTCATCTCAGAGGTCTTTAGCTTCATTCTAATTAGTACAAGATAATTACCAAAACAGGAACTCGGTGCAGCAGCCTGCCTGATTAGTCTGCGCGAGTGAAAACCAATTTCCGAAGATATTTCATTAAAGCGCGACCGCTCAATCGACACACCTTGTGGGATGCGCGCGTGCCTCTAATGTGGATCACCTCGGGGTCAGGTGAGCCGCTTCGAATGCCCGGGTGACCCCGTGAAATTACCAGCGCGCGGGCAAAAGCCGGCGCGGCGTTTGACGGCCCGGCGCGGGTCGACGGCGATGACACGAAGGAAGGGCGGCGCTGCAGCAGCGAGCCGGCGCCCGATGTGGAATCTTTGCATAATGATTGAAAATGTGACTTGTCGCGATAAGGGGAAGAGAAGCAGGCGATCAAACCACCGACCCGCTTCAATTTATTCTGCAGGATTTGTTAGTGGCACACATCGCTCGGCGTGCGCCCCCCCTTCCCCCCCCCCTCCTCCTCCTCCCCTCGCCACCTGTTCATTAACTTTGTTGCACTTTGCTAGCACAAGGTCATGTGACTTCATACGGAGGCTGCAGAGAGGAGGGAAGTCTGAGCTTCCTGTGCAGAATGAAACGAGGAAATGAGGCGTCAGTCTGTCGTAAAGGCACGAAAGAAACAAGCTCGACAACGCAAGATCCTTTTTAGGGTCAAGTTAGATATTTTAAACTCATTGAGGTGACTGGAGTGTCGTAAACTCTCACGTTTACAAAGTCCACACTGAGTGTGTGATTGCAGGAAATCCTTCACAATAAAACTCGAGTGTGTTTGAAGCTATAGAGACATAATTGCATTAGGTATAATGCGCAGGGGACAAGTGTTGAATCTTCTGGTTCAATCCAGCTGTTGGAGCTTTTTTATGTAGATTTAGTTT
>JAUESE010000002.1:7010882-7026848 GCA_032274725.1 Malacoctenus triangulatus
CTCTCTCTCTCTCTCTGCGGTGATCATGGCGGACAGACGTCCCGTCCACCTCCTCCCAACTCTAACTGATCTGCGACCTGCTGCCAAGGTAAGCAGTGTGCTGACAAAGTGTTGGTTGGACACGCAGCACGACCCGCAGTCATCTGTCCTCTGTTAAAAAGTGAATAACCAACACATGAGACTATTGGGAGTTAGCTTGAAGCTAGCTAGCGCGGTGACCACGTGGCTGCCTCCATGCGTGTGTTTGAGCACACATACAGTCGGTAAAGATGACAAGTGTCTCTCGTGAAGTTTGTTCAGACGAGGGTCGCGCGTCTGGTCGTGCACGTCAGTCTGTCTGCACAGGAAGCTGCAGCTCCTGATGGTCCACGTGCTGCCGGACTTCAACGTGGTTGAATTGATCCAGAAGCAAAAATGTTTTGTCTCCAAGTTTGCAGACTGGATTTCTTTAGTAAAATAGTGTGACTATACATCTTTAAGGCTCACCGGTGTGTGTGTCCCAGTGTACGTGGGTATTTTAATCCTCATCAAAAAGCCATAAATCATAGTTCTGGACAGTTCAAAGGGGGAAGACGCCCCCGCTTGTCATCCACATCCACTGTCCATATCTGCTCTGGCTTAGAGGTCAGCTGAAGAGCTGCTGGTCAGGGAATTGGCTTCTCCATTATGTCACTGGGAGAAAGTCACTGTGGACCCCCACTGACGACGTGAGGTCATGGCAGAGGTCGTGACCTGCTGTTGAACCCACCCTTAGACCTGCTGTGCCCCCAGGCTGGGCTCCACCGTAGCCTCTGACCTCCGGGTGATCACTCATCTCTTCCCACCATATCGGCTATTCCTTCAGTACTTCTTATTCTTCTGAGGTCAAAATCAATAGTCCCCTCACTCCTGAGGATAATTAGTCACATTGGTTAGCAGAAATAGCTGCTTTGGTTTAGTTTGAAGGCTGACAGTGAAGGGTCATATAAACAGCAGTTTTGTCTTTTCACAGAGCGGAGCATGAGCTGGTCACAGTTTAGCTGGCATGCCTGAAAAGGTAAGATCCCCATTCCAAATAGGAAATGCGAAGATTTCAGTAAGTCATTAAAGAACATGTGCTTTGGGAGATCTGTGCTCATTGATCATTTGACTTCAGGTCTGGTGCTGCAGCAGCTGCTGGCCAGAAATGGCTGTGTGGAGACTTTGAGGTGAGTGTTTGAATGTTGCTCAGTGTTTCAGTTGTGCTGCGCTTTAGTGATGAGTTCACTCTTTTTGCCGTTTACCCGTCAGACAATCAAATGGTGAGAATGTGACTAACTGAATTGCCAGCGTAATGTTGAACTTTAGGAAACAGCGGCTTGTTTATTTAGACTAATCAGCACAACTGTGTTTTTTCCACCCAGATGCTGCAGCAGCTGTAATGCTGCGGTCACATGAGATGTCCCAGAAACTCTCTGCTGCCGCGATGAAGTGAGTACATTTGGGGTTGAACTCGGTGTCAGTGAGAACTGTTAAAGCTGGAACAGTGATGAGTTCACACTTTTTGCCGTTTACCCGTCAGACATGAGAGTGGTGAGGCCGTGACGACTGAATGACCAGCTGTAATGTTTATGTCGCTGGTTCTGCTCTGCTGCTGCCTTCTGATTTCCTGATTTTCTCCTACATCATCTCTGTTCTCCAGATAGCGGTTGGTAGGAGCATTGAGTGAGCTCCTCCTGCCTGAGCTTCACCTTCACACTGGTGAGTCAAACCAGACTAATGGGTTCAAATATGTACTAGCCAACTAGTTTGGCTGTTCAACCTCCCTTTTTTACAGTTGTAGTGATGAGTTCACCTTTTCGCCGTTTACCCATCAGACCAAAATGGGCTGCTGAGAATGTGACTAACTGAACGTGAATCCATTTTCATATCTGTACAATGTGGCATTTGGTCTTTTGGAACTGATTTTATACACCATCTTTTATTTTCGTAGTGTTGGAGCCAGTGAATGATCAGACTGCACAATAAAAAGCTGTGAGACAGTAAGATTCTACCAGGAAAATACTTTAAATAAATACAGGATACTTTTTTTCTAAATGGCACAAAACTTCCAGATCCCAATCATTTGAACTGTGTTTGATGTCTCACAGACCTACTCCTCTGTGATGTATGTGCCTGCTCCGGGTGCGTACGCATAGATGAAGCGCAGGATCCTCTGGTGGAGCTCATCGAGTGCCGCGTCCCTCCTCTGCAAACCATCCACACCTCCCAGGTCGCAGGGAAACACCGCATCAGGTGGAATAACAAGAGCAGAGGCTCCTGTGGAGAGAGACGGCATCCTGTATAACAGAGCTACTGGAACTGTTGGTGTGCAATGTTCAATAAAGAGAAATGCCTTTGACTGGTGACTCAGTGTTTCTGTATGACACTATGTAAAGGAATGAGATGTATTGAACACATAAATCCTTGGTTACCATGTCTGAGCATCACAGAGTTCTCACAAAGCAGCACAGCGATCACGGCGTCCTCCTCCAGGACTGATGTTCTGAGACAGAGTCTGCAGTGAGCCTCTGCCAGCGAGATCCTGAGACGAGATGCACACGACTCAGTATAAAGTTGAAGGAACTACGCAAGACGAATCATTTCTAAACACAATGTTTACATATTGTAAGGCAGCCGTCTCAATCAGGTTGTTATAACATCAACTACTTCATAGTGGAGAAGTATTGTAAAAAACTGAAATATCAATATTTGCCAGTAAGCATTGCTGTGATGAATGGATGCCATCTAGTGGATAACACTGGCATTGCATTTTGAGCTTCAATATGAGCTCTGCCTTTAACTTTACCTCCTCACGCACCTTTTCAGAAACCTGTAATTTTAGCACATACTTGTGAGATGAATAATGTGCTGAGACGTATCATTTTGAGCGGTGTGCTCAACATTTTTCCTTTTGAAATACTTGTGGGAAGGTCAACATGTCAGATCGCACTGTTCTAAAAGGAATCTACAACCTTTTTCTGGCAATAAATGAAATGTGAACAAAAATCTTATTACAAAAGCTGAATTTTCAAGTCAGGTGATTCTGGATCATAAATCCTACAAGTGGACCCACTGAGGTGTTTGTGAGCGTATGAGTGCCGTCTATTATTGTACAATAACAATGAGTGATTTGGCAGCAGCGTGCTTACAGCAGGTTGATGGATGCTACAGACATGTTGACCCCCTGACTCTGTGTTCGGACCCTCCGTGTTGCCATGTAGTAACCATGGATTATTTTCTCTGCTGCTGCGCTGAGCTCCACTTGTAGACGCCGTGCGTGAGCGACCAGCTGAGAAATACAAAGGGGACAAATTGCTGATAAAGTCCATTCACACAGAAACGCCGAGGACATTTCATGTTTCTTAACCTCCTTGTAGTCCTGAGTGGAGAACTTCAGGCAGGGGGAGGAGGGGGCTTTTTGGGGCAGGACTGCCTGCTGGAGGGTGTGGACAGTCTGGGCCAGCAGGGCCTGCACTCCCACACAGTCCTTACAGTGAATGACCAGGCCAAAGGCGTCTGCCAGCTGAACTGGTACCGGCCCCATTTCCTGCTCACAATGAAGAGCGTCAAGAGTCAGCGTATCCAGCTGCTTTCACAGGACTGAGATGTTTTCTCAGGAAAGAATCAGTAAAGCAGAGTTTCTTGAACCTCTCCTGGTTTGTTCACTTGTTTTTTTTGCTCTGCTTTACAAAGTAAAAGAACAAGACTATAATTACTCCAAAGGGCTTTGAGATCAAATGATGTTTGTGGGCAGGGCACTTCCTCTGGGAGCACTAAATTGTCTAAATTTCCTGTTTTGTATCTTCCACTGACGAACAACATTGGAGCTGAGAAAAATATGACGCTTCTGAAATTCGCAGAGTACTCTTAATTGTTGTTCAACTCACTGCTGTTCCCAGTAAAGCACAGTCTGTCCTTGCAAGCCGATGACTAGTGTCTGTGAAGGCCCAGAAGCTGCACTGGAGTGGAAAGGAAAGCTGCTGGTCAGCGTCCTCGCCGTACTTCTTTCCTGGGACGAACACAGACAACGTGCGGCTCTCCACAACTGGAAAAAATGGAGGGAAAGTACCACAGTTATTGCATTTAGCAGACTTTTCCTGAGAATACACAGTGCCTTGGATGGTGTGGCACCGTACCTGACTGAATGGAATCCAACTTGTCCTTTTTGTAGCGGCTGAGATCTCCCAGCGTACAGATGCCGCCCGTCGCCAGCAGGGCAGAACCAGCGTGAATGTTTGCGCTGCCTGTTCCCCGTTCGTCCCGAGACAAAGAGGCAAACATCTCTGCTGAGGCCTGATGTTTGACCCCACGGCATGCCAAGCTCAAGCTGTATGTCATTAGTCTGGCACAAACAAAATACTGCATTGAAAACATTTCCGTGGAGACAGTTCCTCGCTGTGTAACGAGCTTTGGCCCTTCCCTCACCTGTCCACTGTGAGAGCGTCAGTGGTGACAGCGAGGAGATCCAGGTTGTGGAACGTGTCATTTGCGTCTGTTCTTGTCTGCACCAAGCTGAGCAGGAAGCTCAGCTTCAGTGTGTTATAGAGTCCTGGAGGAGCCACGTCCAGGCCGAAGCAGTGAGCCACGATGGCAGAGAACCTCCAGGGAGACGAGGACGTGTCCTTCAACAGCTGCTGGAAGCTGGAGCTGATTTCAAGACAATCTGGGAACATTGGCCAAGATGAAAGAAGTTTATTGATATTTGCGCGGCGGACATTTTTGTGGTGGTGTGATCGTCGGCTTCCTTCCTCACTCTCTGGCTCCCAGGCTTGGACACGATTGGCCTCGACACTCCAGGTGATGTTGGGCCATTGATGGACGTGCGCAGGAATGCCCAACACTCTGTAGGATCGGCCGACTCTCATGGAGTTGCACAGCTCATCTGTGTGCATCGGGAAACAAAGCAGCAACACTCGGCAGTGGTTCTTCTCTGCAGCCCGGTGATTATTACAGAAACATGCATGCCACCTACCAACCGCTGCCAAGAGAAACAGCGGGAGGCCTTCGGCACAAAGAATTCACTGTGTTCACATCGCACAGCCAGCTAATGAGTGTTCCTTGCACTTATTAACATATATGTTTAGTAACGAGACCCCACTGTATTGAATTCCTCCACAGGACTAGGTCAACATAATATGTTAATCCCTTTGCTGAGAGTTGCTAAGCTCTCGGGGGCTCTGGTGGGACAATGTTATTAGAGGGGACAGAAACACTTAATATCCTTCCACCAGGCACAGCTGGGCTGCACAGAGATCTATTTATTTAAACTCTCCCCCACTAAGTTGGTGCAACAATGTGAGCCTCATTTGGGAAGCCTGAGAAAATTAATGGCGAACCTCAGTCGATGTGACTGTAAATATAAGCTACTACATCCTCAGTCAGGAGGAGGAGTGAATATGACAAATGATCATGTGATTTTACAAAAAAATATAAACACTGAGAGTTTGGAGTCATTAATCTACGATGGGCCCAAGTGTTAAATATATATTTTCATCTCAGAAACAAGAAATTTAAAAAAAAGAACATTGAGAACTGAATTACCAGATCAGCTGAATCTTTGCTGATGAATATTCAATAAGAAAGGATTGACCTGACTATGCAGCTTGTTGAACTTTATCAAGGCGTGGGCAGACTTTCTTCTGTTTATCTTCTGTTTTGTGTTTCTTTTTAGGATTAGATTACATCAGTGTAAACATGTGGGTACATGATGTGTTGCTGCTCATTGCTGATATCAATCTTGCTCATGAAGTGCTGTAATACTCAGTGCAGCGCACATTTTCCCTCCTCTGCTGGCACTACTTCTCTCTCACCACACTCAGGTGATGGTATTTTATTTCTAATGAAAAATTAGCTTGTGAATTCAAAGATAAATTTACAATGTGTCAACGCGTTCAGTTTCCCCCCCTACAGATTGTGAGCTTGTGGACAAACCTCTGAGGAACAGGGTAACAGATTGGTATCTGAGTGGGTGTTGCTGGTGGCCAGTCAGAGCCTCCAGTGCTTTGACGTGGATCAGCTCCACCAGCTGTTTGTCTGTTTACAAAGACACACACTGAGATTTACATGGTGTATGCATGTATAAAAGACGCTGTACACTGTAGCAAACATGTCTCACCTCCTAATACTCTGAACTTCACGTCCTCTTTCAGTGGGGAGCTGCAGCTCATGCAGCTGAAGTCGTTCCTCACTGTGGCCGACTCTGTGGCTCCGGGTGTGTGGACACGGATGTGGTGGAAACCTGGAGTCAGCATCAGGAACAAGAAATGTGATGTGCATCCAAAATACCCGCGAATACTACTTTTGCAAGAATTGCTTGGGAATCCATTGGTGTGGATGGATCGCTCTGTCTGTGCAACATTCACTGGTAACTAAACACAACATGAGGGTGCTTCAGGTTGTCTGCTGTGTGTTACCTCTAGAAAAAGGGCAGTCCTCACTGATGCAGAGGAACCTCGCTCCCTGGGTGTACTTGGTGACTCTCGTGATGGCGATGACGAGGCCCTCCATGGAGACGGGCCTCATCGGGCCACAGACACGGGGGAAACTACAGAGGTCCAACGTGTACTCAGGAAACGGAGGCAAATGTGTAAAGCTGAGAATGACATTCACCTGTAAGAATGGTACAAATAACTGGTGACTAATTAGGAATGTCAGTAAAGTCTTCATTAATATTGACTTCGGTGAACTTGGCTTTATTCTCTGAAATCAAAAACCTTTAATAGAGATATTGGAGAGATTATAGAAAGTCCCATCAACATTCTGATTTCCCTTTAAACGAGCATTTAACAAATATGAAGAAGTGAAGGTAGAAAAAAGGGAACTGAACCAATGTGCAATGAATAGGCTCCAATCAGCTCATTTAGCTTCTCTGATTCTTTAGAAGCCAAAAAGTTTTCAAAATACAGACAACAAAACAACAGTAGGTGGCGATAATTATCCACCAAGTAACATAGGTGCTCCGTTTGTGTCCCCACCTGGCTTTCTGTATGTATATCCTCAATAAGGGAGAGGGTTTTTATGGCCACAAAGCAAACCTAGAAAACGGAGTTAGGCAAAGTTAAGTTCAAACAGAGTTTTAATGTTCTTTGGCGAGCTGAACTCTGTCCCGTACAGACTGGAAGAGGCGCGTCGCTCTGAGCGGGTCATGGAGCAGCCAGTCCCCCAGCACAGGGTCCACCTCGGTCACATCGGTGGGATTCACGCCCACACGGAACCTGTAGACCGCCTCAGTCCGCAGAGGGCCTGCGGACCAGGAGCAAAGCCGCCACGTCTGTCCCGTCGTCCTTCATGGAGTTTAGCGCAACTAGCATTGTAGCACCAGATGGCACAGCTCACCGTTAAAAGCTCGGCAGTCCTCCGCCAGCTTTTGGAGACCCCCACTTCTGTCTAAATACACTAAAACGGACTCTTTTAACGATGAAGTGTCGCCCATTTCTACTCCAGGTTCAAAGGAAACGCTGCTTGAAGCTGCTATCAACAATTTACAGTAAATCTCCCAGCTGTTAGCGCTAACTCCGGCACTGTTGCTATGGTAACCCGTCGGCAGCAACGAAGAAGCTTCAGCACCTCTGATTACAAGTCTTTTATAACAGTTCTGAACTAGTTAAAATAAATCAGCGTTTACTTAAAATAATGAGAAGTAAAGTGTTCAATTAAAGCAACTAGTTACACGAGAAAGTAATCCTGACTCACTTTTGTCTCTGGATTACATCTGTAACACTCACGCGCATAAACAGATGTTATGCAGGTCAGCAGCACAATGTGAGACAGTCCTTTAATCATCAAACTGTTTATACAAATACGCACAAACACTGTTGGAATATTTTTCTGAATCTTTTAATTACTTTATGCGAATAAAGTCTACTTAATTTCCAGGTGAAGAAAAGCTCTGCATTCTCTCTTTTTTGTACATGAATAAATGCGTTAAGGCAAAGAAAAGCAAAAAGAAACAAAAGTCCCATAAAAACAAATCGACAGACAATTGGAAAAGTAACTGAAGAGCAAGAAGAGTTCTGTTCCTTTAACACAAATGTGACCTATAAACCGAAACTGCTTTATTCAGTGGTAACTCCAGTAAGTTCTACTTCCAGCTTACATACAATTAAGGATACATGGGTTTTGTTTTTACAGTAATTACATGGAAAACACAATTCCATTTTTCATTCATTAAATTGTGTCATGAAGGTCCAGTGAATTGTTCAAGTTTTTGATCCTGGGTCTATTTAAGGGACAAATGTAAGACTTTGTAGGAGTTTGATTCAGAAACCACCAAAAGTTACTGTAATAGGGTCTGTAGTCCTTGAAAAATATCTCTTGTTATGTATATATTTTTTCATATATTAATATAAATACAAATTGGTAAAATATAAAGACTTTGTCATACTTTCTTCCAACCAAATTCTTTTTTCTCAGTGCCCTTTCCTCTAAATTTCTTGCTTTGGCTTCATAGAGCAAGTTAATCCATGGTACAAATTCTTCCCTTTTGTCAACAAAGTTACAAAGGTTAAGGCAATTCAATCAGTGGGAATGTTCTATAGAAAAGAGTCATCCGAGGGAGGAGCGTAGGAGAAGCCCACGAAGGCGTCGTCGGCCTCCATGACACTCGCGTTGACTATGGAGTGATCCTGAGACCAACAGATGGAGTTGGGGACCATCTCTTCTGTGAACTCAGGGTCGAAGTTTGAGATGTCACTGTAGGAGCTCTGTGGAGAGATAAACAGAACACAGGTCGCACTAAGCAATCCTGAAAGATGCAAGGTCATGCACAGCTTTATTTTCTATTTGATAACAAAGTCATCAAAAGAGGAACATAGAAAACATTTCCTTGAAGTGAAAAACGAGTAGTGAAAGTTTCGAAGATGACTCTGATATCGGTGAGCAGCAATGATTCAGCACCCTGGCAATAAATCGCTCCTCTGAGAGACTTATGATGTTCAAACTATGGCACAGGAGTTTGTTTTGAACGTAACCTGCTCAACAACACAGCATCACATCAAAAGATATGACACTTTATTTCCAGTAAGGAACATTATTGACTCAAGAGTCTGTTTGTCTCCACTTGTCCAACGAAAAACAATGTGACGTATTTTTTCTTAAGAAGTCAGGTGCAGTCATCAAGTGCCAAGTCACATGAGAGACGCTCAGTTTTGTGTTTACTTAGCAGGGCACCAAGTATTTACCACATTGGGTGTGAACGGAGGAGGGATCCGCTTCTGTTCAAGGTCGTCCCAGTTTATAGACGAGAAGAAGCTGTGCGCTCGGATCTCATTCTGAAAAAGGAAAAACAATAAAGATGAACAGTTTATAAGAGAGCCGGAGCTGAACATGTTGCAGACTGCTGACGGTCCATCTGCATGCTTACAAAGTCGTCTGTGGAGCCCAGCCTGTGGGTGCCGTCCTTCTCCAGCAGGCCCTCCAGCAGAGACCAGGCTGAGCTGGAGGCGCCGGGACGCTTCGCCAGCGGCTTGTGGAGGATGTTGTCGTACATCTCGTGCGTGTCCCTGCTGTAGAACGGAGGCTGACGCACGGGGAAAAAAAAGGGAAGTAAAGACACGTGGCGGCACAGCCAGATGATTCAGCATTCGGAGGGGCATTTAACACACATGTTCACACTGGAGGTCAGTTTGGAACAGACACTCACCAGGCCAAAGAGCATCTCGTAGAGCACTGATCCCAGACACCACCAGTCCACTGTGTTGTCATACGGCTGCTTCCTGAGGACCTCTGGGGCTAAGTACTGGTCACAGGAGAGAGTTGAGAAGTATTGATCTAGATCTCAATGTGAAACTGAAAACTGGACTGAAAATTCCAGAGTTACTTTGCTCCTGTACTCTTATTTTGTGTTTAAAACCTCTGAACACACAGGAATCCTCCCACTGGGATTCATCCGACATGTCAGGTCCTTTCATACATTGCGAAAGAAAAGTGTGTTGTCTGAGAGCGACACTGTGCAGGAGAGGGTTTGCTGTGACTTCATGCCTACAGCTTAACATGTACTGACTGGACGTTTTCATTCTAGGAGACCAAACTCGTGCTTAATAAACAGCAGGATTGTAAGGTAAGAGTAGTTGAACACTTGTGAAATTATTAACCCAACAATTCCAGCACACCTTTCGATGATTAGGACACCGGCCCTGGATGAGGGGCCTCTCTGGAGCCGCGTGGTGCAGCAGCAGAGAGTCCATCAGGGAGTCTCACCTCAGGTGTTCCACAGAACGTGGAGGTGGTGTCCGTCTGGGAAATGCCTTCCTTGCACAATCCAAAGTCCGTCAGAACGATGTGGCCCTTTAAAGAGAGGACGCGGGGACATTTTTAGTCAACATGCGCCACACAAGCGGCTCATTATCCCCCAGGACTGAGGATGCTATTGTTACCCAGGAATGTTGGCTGCACTCTCACTCAGCCCCATTCACTGGTCCCTCACTTTCTCAATGAGGCTATGCAAAAAAATCATTAGTAGGACCTAATCCAATCACACGCCTGCTGTCCAGCTGGAACTAGGAATAAAACCGGTGGGAGTGAAACGACCGGAGCTGTCCAGTAACTCTCACGGTTTTCCATGACAAGCCGGCCGCAAGTGTGTGACAAAACACGGTGCAGTGCCAGACAGGCGGATTGAAGAAGTTATTGGAAATTATTAACCACAATGCAACTCACCTCATGGTCAAGGAGGATGTTTTCTGGCTTTAAGTCCCTGCAAAGGTTCGAAAGGAACAGCTGTGAATCACTGAGTTCCAGACCAAGCCAAACCAGGAAGCGTTTAACAATTTGCCACGATGAAAACAACTCCCAAAATACCTGTAAACAATGTTGAGAGAATGAAGGTAGCCCAGGGCACTGGCCATTTCTGCAATGTAAAACTTTGCTCTGGGCTCGGGGAAGGTCCGCTCTCTTTGTAGG
This sequence comes from Malacoctenus triangulatus, assembly GCA_032274725.1. NCBI lineage: Eukaryota > Metazoa > Chordata > Actinopteri > Blenniiformes > Labrisomidae > Malacoctenus > Malacoctenus triangulatus. The sequence goes on from JAUESE010000002.1 coordinate 7,021,782, forward strand.
TGAAAGAAAAGCTGCAACGAAAATGGGAATGTTTGGTTAAATCGATGATCTTTTAACATTCGTTTGCAGAATATTGGAGGATGTTGACAGAAAAAAAACGGGACTGGAGGTCTGATTTGAAACATGTGTGTAGTCATCTTGTTCAGAGGGAGGGACGCAGACTTCCTGGGACACAGATTGTAATTAGTCATTCTCACACAGTCACACATGGCAGCTTTAAAAAGGCTGCTCACACTCGCAGCAGCCCCACGGCGGAAGTCACACTCACAGGATTTCTTCCCCTCAGAGTAACGTGATCCTCCAAGAAGAATTTTACATATGAAGGTGTGTGGACGAGGGGAAAGCACAGCGCTGAGGTGTTCTATGTGGCCAACAGACAGCTTCCGGTTTCACCACATTTTTCAGCTGTCTTTAATCCTGTGACTCACGCCTGCGTGATAAGATTATTCACAAAACTGAAACCACTCACTTCTCCTCCGTTGACAAAATCCAAGACGAAGTACAACTTGTCTGTGGTCTGGAAGGAGTAGTGCAGCCCCACCAGGAACGGGTGTTTGACGTTTTTCAGCAGCACGTTGCGCTCCGCCATGATGTGTTTTTGCTGATTAAAAAAAGGATTAAAAAAAAACCAAAATGTTGTCATCATGAACATTTTTAAATCAGTGTCCTGTGTCAGAGTAAGTACCTCTTTTCTGTTGAGGATGACTTTTTTCTGCAAGACTTTGACGGCATAATACTTTCCATCATTTTTCCGCTTCGCGAGGAAAACCTGTGCAACAGAAAGAGAGCGGCAGTGTAAACAAAAGGCATTTATTCTCACTTCCTACATGAAAAGACCAACACATGCAGAACCATAACTTTGTGCTTCCCTAGCAGGGAACAATGCAGACAGGCTTCCAGTTGCTTCTAAACATAACTCAAGAGGGAAAAAAAATAGAAGAAAAAAACACAATAAATTCATTGTAAGACTCCCTTCCTGCAATCCTGATATCATATCAGTGACTAAACTTCAGCAGAATCACAAACTGGATTCCAAACTGTGTCACGACCTTTGGAGAGAAAGAAGCAGGTGGAACTTGAAGTTTTGCAGCACTCACATACCTTTCCAAAACTCCCTTTTCCGATGACTTTGAGGAAGTCAAAGTCTGTGGGCTTGGCACTGCAAATAACACAAGACAACTTCAGTTCATCGCATGTTCAAACGAAGATCTCTGAATAAAGGCTGACTCTGAAACATACTGTGGATTTCCAGAGGGTCCCAGGTTAATGTTTCTGGAGGTAGAGCTGTTCTGTGAGAGCAAATATCCAGATCAGTCACTGAGGTTTAACTGAAAGCTGGAGCCGCAAAACAACACAACTTTATGCACATTTAGCTGCTTTGAGACGCATAAACTGTGTGATCAGCGACTTACTTTGTCGTCCTCATCCTCAGAGGCATCTGAAAAGTTTTGCTGTTTGTCCATCAGCAGAAAGGTTCTCACATCTGGACTGTGAAATGGAAGAGGAATTTAGCAGTCAAATATTAGAAACACCACAAAGTAACTAAGCCAAGTTTTTTTGCAGAGACAAATACTTTTGATTTGATATCATTTTAAAATAAACGCAGAAAGAATGTGCGTATTAAAATGTGACATGTTGACAGTGAAAACAGACTCACTGGGTGCACAGCTGAGGATGTGAGACAATTCGCTTAATGAAGTCATGCAGTCCTGCTCTTCTTTGCTTGATGAACTCTATTGAAAAGACGTATAATTGCAATTAAAAGACAAGGAAACATGACAGGGATTTGGGCTTTTAGTCTCCCAACGTCTGCTGCAATGCTTTTGTCACATGCTTGTGAGATACAAACATTTACCTGGTTCAAAGTTGTCCCCAAATATTCTTTTTGCAGGAATTTTCAAGTTCTGGGATGGAAACTGTTTTCTTAACTGTGTAAAGAGACAAAACGGGTGAGACAGAAAACGATGTGAGAGGCGGGAGAAAGTGTTCAGTCTGCAGTGATTCTGATGGTCAGTGTGACCAGCGTGACGCACAAATGAGAGGGTGTCGCGTGCCTCATCTGATGTGAGACGGAAATGTCACTTTGCCAGCACTCACTGTGTTGTAAAGTTTGTCAAACTCTGCATATCGCCTGAAGACGAACCACTCCTGCCGTCCAACAGTGACCATCACTTTGTAAACCTGGAACGAAGAACATTCGTTCATGAAAACATGAATAGCAGCGTCTGCACGGATACATTCACAGGAGAAATGCGTTTCCTATCTCTCTGATCTTAACCAGCAATCTTCAAGTTCATCGTTTTCCATGCAAATCAAAACAATGAGACGCAGGCACGCACTGTGTAGCGCTTCTTCTTGTCCCTCTGCTCGTTGTGGCAGGGGATGCACACGTTGGGCAGACTGGAGTGCTCCTCCATCCTGGATCCTGTCAGCGCTCAGAGGTGCAGTGTCATGAAGCGGAGAAGGCTTTAAGTGTGTGACTGGCCGATCCCCATCCTGGGTCAGTGCTGCGGAGGCAGAAAGGGAACAAGCCTCACTGTTAGTCAAGAACAGGAACTGCTACTTCAGTCTGCGGAGCCGACAGGCTTCCCCAACTCGGAGCTCGTGTGGTTCACTTATTTTGATCTGTTGGTCTTCTCAGAGCTGAGTGACCGCAGTGAGAGCAGACACTGACGAGCTGCAGGTCAGAGTCGCGCTGCAACACAACAGGAGGCGCGCTCCTTCCTCCCAGGTAACCGGTCACCTCCCTCCTCCCTCTGAGTATCACATCCTCCCTCTCTATCTAACCCGACACTGTCAGAGATATTACATCACGACAACAAACATTCGTCCATTAGTCTCTTGTTCTCTTTGCAGTGAATGACGCTATCTATCGACTCCAGTTAAAAGATAAGTCTTTATCTATGGAGCTTCTTCCACATGCAAGTATCTCGCTCACACCCTTTCCAACATGTGAACATACGAACACATTCATGCCTGTTTCAGCTGGTAGAAAAAGTTTTAATTTAGCTAATCTGTGAGAGGCCCCAGTTACACAAGAGATTAAGCATAAAAAAGGGATTAAATCAAGCTTATTTCCAAGGTGCAATAAAGTCCTTCTACAAGAATATTAATAAACGAAGGTGAAGACCTCTGTGCTGTGGAGGTGAGGGAGGAAGATGAGGGGCACTGAAGCTGCACCGACCTGTTAAGGCTGATATCAGCGATTAATACATGCAAATGCAATTAAACTGATGGTATTTACACTCGATGTAAACATAAATAGAAGTCACTGTGTGGTCCGACAAAATCACACACAGACACGCATATCCTTCACCATGAATTATGTAACGTCTGTTTATCTTACAACAAAGCTCTTTGTCTGCCTCTGACTTGTCCATTGTTGGACGTCGGTGAGGTCATCCGACTTTGTTCAACACTTTTCTCTCCTTCAGACCGAAATTTCTGCGTAGTTTTGCTCCAAAAACGAGCAAAACCTGCTTTCTGTCAACTCTCCCGGTACGTATATTGATCTTGAATGCACCCTGGAGGGATCTGTCATTCTGCTCACGTTGGGGTGAGCGAATGGCAAAAGAGCAGCACCTCTTTAAAATGCATGTGTGCAGTCAGAGGGACCTCCATGCCCTCTTCATCACTGCCTCTTTTTACCCTTTAGTCACTACATTAAACTTTCCATTAGTTACACTTTCACCCACAAAAACCATGAAGATAAACGAGGTCGGTTTCCTCTCTAAACACAGAATAAAACCAACAGCCAAACCAACAAATACATTCAATGTTTTTGAAATGTTTGGATCTTATCTTGTCGCACCATCCCCCACCTGAACCTCTCCCAACATTCAGCTGAGCATGACAGAAAAAGAAAAGAATAAATAGAAAAACTTCCACTGATTGAAAGAGTTAAAGTCTATTAAAGGAAATCAAATGAATTCTCAATGCACCATAATAACAGCAGTTATCTCTTTAAGACATTCGTTCCAGCAATCTGACACAGAACCATGGATGTTTTTGCTTCGTTGTTAGGACGACCTGAAATTTATTCAGCTGCTATCATAAAAGACGTCCAGGCAGCTTCAGGAACTGCCGCACATCTGTGCTTGTTTTCATGGTTAATTGGCGCTGTACGTCACAGGGTCGCACTCGCTTTTTAACATTCCACAGATAGTTTGGAGAAACATAAAAATAACTTTATGAGCAATTTGTGCGACTTGCGTTTCTAGCTGACACTGCGACTCCCACAGAGGGAGTGGCCCAGTTGACCACACCCACTAATACACATTGTCCGGTTTGCTTCAAGCATGTAAAGCACAGCCTGGAATGACAACTGAGCATTTAAAGGAACAATGACAACGTTATGTAAGTTTCCTTCTTTAAGGCTCCTGGTTGGAGCCCAGCAGGCTGCACGTTCACAGCGCAACAGGAGCTAACTTGTGCTGACAGGCACAAATATGCCGGGCTACTACTCTTGATCAAAAATAGCTTTCTTCCTGCTGCGCTCCGACACACACACACCCTTTCCACGCAGTGTCCTGCTGGGATGTTGTTTCTGTTGCATTGTGTGAGGCACCACATCGCATGTGTCAAGGGGGTGTAAACAAGAAAACGTGGACCAAGTAACGCAACAACGGCCAAATCTCCCTCAGCAGTTCTTTTAAATTCACAGACAGAAATGCAGGTTTCTGTTCTCACTTGAAGGTATCTGATGGGCGATTGTCTTATTGAGGAAGTGCAGCTGCAGAAGTTTAAGAGGCATGAACCCGTTCGACCCCGATGCGTGCAAACAATCTCAGCACGGACCAAAGTCTTCGCCCTCACCTGCCAGTCCAGACAGGACACAGACTTCCTTTGCTGTCCAAGTACAAGTTGAGTTTTAAACACTGACAAGAGGTGCACTCATCAGCAGCGCGAGGAATCTTTAAGTCTACAGGAAGAAGCTGTTCAGTCAGAAACATATGCAATATTGCAGTGATATTAAAGCCATTTTAGTGACTGTGAGCATCTTGGAGACATCTCGTGAACACTTTCATCTTGTACAACAGGTAAAGAGATTTTAGTTTCTGTTTCAAG
>JAUESE010000002.1:7058405-7083722 GCA_032274725.1 Malacoctenus triangulatus
ATGGACATTTGGAGCTCATCATCATGTGTAGTAACTGTAAAAACGCAAGGCATTCTGGGTAGCCCTAACTTTTACGGGAGGTAGTGGAGAACCTCCATTTTAAGGAAGGAAACGGCCATTTTGTCCCTCAAACTCGCTCCTTAATTTACCTCCCTATGAATTGGGACAGCACTTGGTCGCCGTGGGAGCGACTATTTTAAGGATGAAGGTTGAGGACTGAGGATTAAGGAAGACAATCGGAACAGGAAGCAGTGAAATCGGAGCGGCTCCTCCGTCGCTCTCGCCACCGAGAAAAACTGCAGGTTGCGACCTTCGGCGTGCGAAGCGCGAGCGCTCGGCCGGGCCGCCTTCCACGGGAGACTTTCATCCGAGGCCGGCGCACAAAGAGGAGCAAACCTGGCGTAAGGAGCTCCAAATCTGAAACCCCTGAGCGATGAAAAGATCCAAACATCAAGGAACCTTTATGGGGGAGTTTTTGGATCTCAGCGTGCAAAGCAGATTTCCACCTCCTCCCTCCTTCAAAGAGGGAATTTCTTCTCTTCAGTAAACACAGTTTCAGACTGTGGCGGCGTCTAAAGATGGCTCCAATCTGTATTTCAAAGCCGAGCGTGCCGCCGCTCCCTCTCTTAGGTGCTCGCTGTTATTTGGTGTTTCCGTTGTTTTGTCCAACGCGCTCAGGAGGAGGCTCGGCGGTGGCTGTTCGGGGGGGGGAGGCGGGGGGGACTCCTGCTGCTCCCGCTGCCGTCTCCGATCCACCAGGAAGTGAAGAAAGCTCTTGATCAAAACGCCGGAAGTCAGCAGTCGTTTTGTCGGAGTCGTGGGTTTCATTTTTTGTTTTTGTCTTCAAACTTCCACCGTAAGGAGGCGTCACACGCAGCATCAAACGCTGACTTTTTCACTCCTGGTCTCCCTCGCTCAAACGCGCACCTCAAAGTGAAGCCGCGCCGCTAATTCTCAGGTTTATTTCGAGTTTATTTTCCTCTCCGCGGAGCCGGGGCTTGTGGGTAATTCGCACCGCGGCTCCTCTCTCTGCCTGTCGCCTGCGTGCATGTGTCAACAGAGAGCGGCGTGGGGAGAGCGCCGCCGGGCCTGGGCTCCGTATGTACCCCCGAATAAAACATGATGATTCAGAGCCGAACCTGAACGGGAGACAGACGCGGGATCAGTTTTTACCCGACTCCTTCCATGTTGTCGTCGGCTGGGAGTCGGCGCAACAAAGCGGCAGCTCCCACCGCGGTGGTGCGAGTCGCCCGCGGCCAACTACAACCTACTTGTGGTTAGTTAGGCTCCCGTTCTCTTCTGCCCTGTTTGAAAGTCATTGCCAATCCGAGTTAAAGCAAACTATCTGCAGCCCGAGGCGGCAGCGTTACATCACACTCGGCTCAATCAGGCAGAGGGACGACGCATAAATTTAAACTCTCGCTTGCTGCCGGAGGTTCATCGTTGTGAAGCTGCGCATCGTCGTGAGCAGGAAACATGCGACGCAACAACAGACTCATGGAAAACGACGGAGATCTGTGTCCAACTCCCTCGTCTCATTAGCGTTTACATAACTGCGGGGGATGGAACTCACCGAGGAGGTCAAGGAGCTCGGGGGAAGCCCACCTGAGAGGGGGAGTGTGCACACACAGCCCAGTGAGCCGGACACATCAGGAGGGATCGACGGCGGCGAGGAGGGCGCTGTAATTAAAAACCACCGGCCACGGAGCGGCTCGCTCATCAGACTGGAAGTCGCTCGAATGCTCGAGTGGAAACCTTCCTGCTGAACGCGAGAAAACCGCTCCGCATGAATAAAACCAGCCGGTTAAACGCCGAAACTCGATAAATAAAACAAGGACGGCTGATTAGTATGTGAGAGGGGAAACAACAATTATGAAAATGCAGGTACTCAAAAGGTAATAAGCTGAATTTAAATGATGGGAGTCTTTATTGGGGCTCCTGCAGCAGAGCAGCGTCTCCCAAGCAATCACAACCTGCTGTTACTGCGGAGCACTTAGCCGGTTTTTTAGAGGCGCCGTAATTTAATTGCGGAGGGGAATCATGGACGCCAATCTAAATTGCTGCTTCCACCGAGATAAGGCGACAAAGACAAGAGCTCACCTGAGAGATGATATTTTTCACTCTGAAGGAGCTCGAAAAGGCAAAACATCGTCTCAAGTGAAGGTTGTTTCAAACAGCGGAGTCTCGTAGCAAAGTGTCAAAAACACAAACAAGTTGGAAATAATCAAACCGAGAGTGTAAAATTGTTCCGAAAGGAAAAGAATTAAGACTATGATATCTTATTGTAGTTTTTTAACCATTATCATCAAGTTTACACGTAAATTATATGAGAAATATATGAACAAATTAAATAAATAGGCTGTAAAACGAGTACTTGAAAGTGGTATTCAGTGCTGTGATGATACAAGTTTAGATTGAGCTAAAAATAGATGTTGGAGGGAACGATAAAGATGAAATAAAATAGACTTCCAGGCAGAGAAATGCAGCCTGTGGATGCAGTGAGGCTTTTTTTAAGAGATTATGAAGATGCCACAATGTGCATCTTGCCACAAAGAGCAGATTTAGAGGTTGAGGCTGGATGTGCAAAGCGGCTTACATACAGAGGTCGGTGTCAGCTGAGCGTGTTCGGCTCGCAGTGTTTCATTCAAACGCACAAAGGCCGACGTGACGACGGGCCAACGAGAGGGAGGTTTGGTGGGAAATAAAGGCTCTGAGCAGCGAGACGCGTGGACATGAGAGGAACTCGGACACAAACGACTCGTTTCGGGGGTGGAAGAACTCGACTGGAGCACAAAGGCCTCATCAGCGGCGTGTCCTGGAGCCGCTGAAGCAGAGACAGTGGATCGACTCCCACAAGAAGAAACACGACGAGCTCGGGCGGCTCGCGTCTCCTCCGGGCTCAGACGCGAACGCAACCGCGTCCAACATTTCCCAGCAAACAGCAGGCTGGCAGGTACGATTTGAAGCATAGAAATGGAAGCTGCTCCTTCTTTACCCTTCGGCCGTACGCGCCGCAAATAAAACGAAACTCCGGACAGCTTGTCGGGTTTTTTTTTTTTCAGAAAAATGGACCAAAGTCGGAGCTGAGCTGAGCTGAACTGATGCGCTTTGTTATGTTCTGATGCAACGGTCACGTGCTTCCTCGCCGAGCTGATCTGAGGCGCCGCGAAGCGCCATGTGCTCTCTGCATCCCTGTGCAGGACGCTTACATCAGGTCCTCCGTATGGCTAAATGTTTGGATGACCTCCCATCATCTCTGGGTAAAAGAAACCGGGTGGGGGTGGAGGTGGAGGTGGGGGTGGGGGGGGGGCTAGTGAAGGACAGTTCCTGGCACCTCTGCTCCGACTGACAGCCAGCGTTCGCATCGCTCATCCTCAGGAGTGATGTCACTCCCGAGCCGGCCAATCACTCCGGCTGATGGATGGACGGGACGCGGCCGGCCTGCTGCTCTGAACCGGCACCTGGATCCTCCTGCTCGCCGCCGCCCACCGCCCAGCTCAACGTCTACCTCCAAACACAAGAGTCTCCAGAGTAGAGTTACTCCCTCTCTCTCTCTCTCTCTCTCTCTCTCTCTCTCTCTCTCTCTCTCTCTCTCTCTCTCTCCCTCTCTCTCTCTCTCTCTGCCTGCAGGGTTAAGCCCCGGTGTTGAGAGGAGCTGCTCAGATTAATGTGTGTATCTCCGCTGATTGATTCATTACATTAGTTTTATTCGACTAGTTCACTTGATTGATGCCGAGCTCGGGAAGCTTTTAAATTACAGCCACTCAATCGAATTAATCACAAAGAGCCAGGTACACTCCTGCGATGGCTCCCTGACACAGTTAGCGCTCCTCCACGTCACGACACATTTATTAAAAACATATTACTCACCGCGCTCCAAACAAAACGGCAGCTCCAGTCTGAATTTTACATGTTTGGTTTGTTTCTCTCATTAGGAGGAGACGAGCTCCAAACGCTGCACAGAGAGTGTGGATATCTTTTCTCTCCCTGTGTTTGCCTCCTGTTTCGCCCCCCCCCCCCAAAGTGTTGCTGTCTGGTGCAAAATGTCTCATTTTTGATCTCTGGCCTGGCGCCACTGTGTGCTCAGAGCCTGTTTGCTCCTCGGTGAGGAAGAGCGAGGGAGCGGGGAGGGAACTCTGACACCTACGCAAACAATTAGAGAGGAGAAGTACTTTCCAACTTGCAGGGGGAAAACTTTCAGCCACCGTCTGATCTTTACCAATAAAACAAGAGGGGAAGGAGGGAGGGAAAAAAGCAAACAAAGGATGAGTCATCCGGCTCACCCAGGGGTGAAGCATGTACAGATAAGGAGGTCAGTGATGTACAACACGTCTCCGTTCAGCACCGACTCTCCCCGCGCTCTCCTCATGTGATAAACACCAAAATCAGAGCGATATGTTTCTGTTTTGGAGACCGTCCCTCCTTTTTGTTTGCTCCAGAGGTCTCCAAATAATTTTGACCCAATTCGCTGCTCCATTATTTTCCCCCATTAGACTCTTTATAAACGCACTTTTTCTCTGGGAAAGAAAAGAAGAAAGGAGCGACATCTCCTCCTGCACAGCTGATTTCACTGCGTCTTCACTGGCCTGTTGCCCGCCTGATGTGATGGGGGGGGGCGTCCATTAGCTGTGTGCTGTGGGGCAGATGCCCAGCAAGGGTCATTTGAGAGGAGCCGGGGTGCAGGCGGCGTGAAGAGGCAGCAGGACGTCCCCGGTCCGACCGCACGCAGCACGCAGAGCGTCCGCGGCGCCGTAATCACTTAAACAACGCCACATTTCTTTGTTTGTAAACAACTCGGCGACCGACAGCAGTGGCAGAGCGAAGAAACACAAATGCAGCGGTCATAATTGATCTTGAACAACTTCATGCCGCATGGCAACCTAATGTGACGACCTGAGTGGTGAAATAACGAGCAGCTCGCACGCTGGGTCAAACAACGACTTCAACTTGGCAAGAAATACATTCAGACCTCAAACAAACTGTTAGAATAAAGACTTGGGTGCAATTTGTGAGAAAAAGCAGAAGGTGGGAATTAATCAATGAGCACAGAGAGGTGTGAAAACGTTACACTAATATATTAACTTTTCAAAAACACAAAAAGTTTTAAAGCCTAATGATTTAGTTAAAGGAGCCGTTCTCCACATTAGGTTTTTAAAATGCAGGATTCAGGCAATTTAACCAGAATTCAACACAATGAACAAGACGAGCTGTTCGCAGTGTGAGTTTAGAGTTAACCGTGTGAGTTTCACTCTCCCTAAATTGGGACCAGCGCTATTTTTAGCTGGAAAACACATTTATTTGATGTGATTTTTCAAGCAGAATTCAGCAGAGGAAGGGGAGGGAGGGGCGGATGGCTGGAGGGGTCGAGCCCACCATCCCCTCCGGCCATCCTGCGCTGGACTGTTAATGTATTTATGCAAGAGCAGCGTCTCATTAGCTTCCTCGTGACTGTAACCCTGAAAACAGCCCTCGTCTAAACACGAGCGACTCCTTCATTGACGACACAAAGAAAATCCATGCGGCTGTTTCAGCCTTCGCGCCTCTACATGGAATAAATTAAGCTGCGTTCAGGAGAGGAACGCTTTTTAAGGTCACTGACGTCCAGGGAGGAAGTTTCAACCGAAAAAGAAAATATGATTGAAATGTTTCTTTTCCCCGACTGCGTCCTGTCACCGAGACCCAAGTGACGTCTGTCAATCTGGACGCGTTTGAGTTCCGTCAATCATCCGAAACGAGCGTTTGTTTTCTTTTTTCTGCATCGCCCGTCAACGCTCACATTTCACAGCTGCATACAGATTTTGACAGAATCACTGACTTGTAGTGGATTCACGTTTGAGCCCGGAGGGAGGACAGAATCAGCATTTTATGGCCAGACAAAGAGGACCCGAAGAGAGAATTATGGTTAAAGTGTCTCATCGAGACGCCAAGAAAAACCGGGTTACAATTTGGGCCGAATGGTTTTGTCCTAGATTTCTCCCAAGACTCGAAAATCTTTTATCACACCGAATGGGTCTAAAAATTGGACAATTGCCGCCTTTAAGTCGAGCATTATTCCCGTGTGTCACGAATCACTGAACCTTTGAATGTGCTTTAATAACATGAAATCATGCACGGAGGCGGAGCCTGCAGCGTTCCCTGAAACAGAGACGACTCCGCGGCCCGTTCGGCCTGAACCGTCGTTACAACGCGACCGCGATGAAACAAAGGTGTCGGCGCCGCTCCCCCGGTGCACCGCCGAGCCTTATTGCACTTTATTATGATATAGTGATGTGCTGCTTAACGCTGATCCAGGTGCGTCACCTCCGAGCACATCTCACATCTCTCTCGGCGTCTTCTGATGAAGACGTGAACCGGGAATTATTTTTCCAGTTACGTGGGAAATAAACGTCAGATCTGAACACAAATGAAAGAGCCGAACGACCTTCAGCTACCGAGCGCGGCTGCAGCGATTCTGTGTCGAGCTGTTTATAGTCAAAAGAAAATGTATGTTTGAACTGTGTTGAATGATTCATGCCGTCAACAAACAGCAGGGTGCCCGAGGGGGCCGAGATCCCACCAAATAATTACCAACAAGCAAACACGGAGCTGCTTTTTTGGTTTTTATTCTGGAGCCACAAGCAGCTGTTGTCCAGATAAAGTCAATAAAGATGATTTATGTTCGTGTCTGAATGATTTCAGTAACAACGAGCAGTTTACTGACGCCAGACGAGTCGAAACTCCAAATGAAAGTGTCACGAGCCGCATTAAGTGTCGCCGTATATCGTCTTTACATGAAGCCGATGGTCTGGAGGCCTGCGCGTGACGAACACGGGGAAGCCTCGGACTTGACACCTCCAGACCTGCGCGGCAGATCGGCGCGGACAGGACGGCCCCCTCGGGGGGCTTTCGAGCAGCTTCGCTTCACGTCTTCTCACGCGGCGCTCCGTCCACTCCGATAAGTCGCGTGCAAACCGACGGAGAAGCAGCTGCCTCGCGTGTCACCTTGCAAAATCTCCAGAAGATTGGCACATTTTATGGGTTCGAGCCAACCGCAGGTGAGCCGCGCCGAAAAAACTCCTGACGTCAAATAAATCAGCTCTGGTTCCGATTTGTCTTGTGAGACTGAGTGACTGACTCTTTCTTTCGATCATCTATAAAACAAGAAATGTCATTTTGTGAGTATTTTTCCGCAGCTTTATTTTTTGGTGCCATTAAAGCTCAGCTGGCTCTCCTCCATTAGAGCTGCTTTTTTTTTACAGCAGGTTTTTTATCGCTGGACTGTAAATCAGAAGGACACCTGAGCAGCAGCACCGAGGGCAGGAGGTGGTCCGAGTTTAGTGGCGCAGCGGTCTCTGCAATCACACTCACCGAAACAGCCGGAGCGACTTTCACATTCAAAATTTGTTCGGCAAAGTCAAGAGCACCGGAAGTGCTGAGAGTCAAAAAAAAAAACAAACCAGGACTCGATCCTCCGGGGAAAAGCTACTCCAATTACTCGGGATGTTTTCAGAGAGACACACTCGTTCTGCAACGGATCAAAAAACAGCAAACGGTCAATTAATGAATGTGCAGCCATGGAGGGATTCAGTTTGATGTTGATTCAGTGAAATGTTTAGTCGGAGGAAGTTTCCAGCGTCTGTCGTGGAAAAGTGACTTTTCCTTTTCCTTTTTTTACCTCAAAGGTCAGCAGCAAAGGTCACATTAAGTGGCACCATCCCAATTTCCCAGGAAGAATCATTAAAGTATTATCTAATCTGCTCATCCGAGGGGATTCGCTTTAAATTGCGGAAACAAAAGGATGATCACCTAAGTCTCTTCCGGTGGGGCGTCACCGCAGAGGATTTCTCCTCCCTGGCTGATGTGTGCAGGGAACAGTGATTTGAAAATGAGGTGACGTGAGTTGACCACGAGCAGTCGCCCCCTCTAATCTGGCGGTGTTTTCTATTTGTGTCAGGCAACATGTGTTTCTCATGATGGGAGCTGACACCTCCGCCCGGAGCGGCGAGCAGCGAGCGCGGCCGAGCGACGGAGCTACAGGAGGAGCGATTTTCACACACCGGCTGCAAAAAGGGACGCTCGAATCCTCCTGAAATGTCAAAAGATAACATGCGCGTTTGGGGAAGGCGGCCCGTTTATTATGAAAAAAAAAAACCTCACTGCGCACCTCCGTGACAACATTTTGCGAAATCAAATCTTCCTCGCCGCTCTCGCTCGCTTTCGGCTGCTTCGACTTGAGTGCACGTATCTGCTAAGTCACTTTGACCTCTGCGCACGCTGCGCGTTGGAAAACTTACTTCCTCCCCCCCAAAAAGGCTGAATGTCTGAGTGAAATGGGTTTACTGTTAAGGATTAATGAGACGGGGTTTTTCACCACATTGTTAAAGGTGACTTAACAAATGTGCTGAGTTCAAGCAAAAAAGCAGAAAGAGTGTCGGCTTTGGCTCACCGTCAACATGTCCGGCCGCACTGGTGTGCTCAGACATAAGTAATGAGTTACGAGTGAAACGGACAGAAAGACACAAGTCAAACATTGCGACTGTTTAATATTCTAATGGCTCGTCAGATATTGGATTAAGCCGCCCGTCTTGGCTCGGCGGCGGGCCCCTGCAGAGCAAAATGGCCGAGGCGCCCAGTGGCCGAGGCGGTGACGTACACGCGTGCAGCGGCAATGAATCACGGCGAGACGATGTCTCGCTGCCTCGCAGCAGCCTGACGTGTTTGCAAATGCCCGTTCGACAAATACGCCACAAGTTAGAAAAGGGAAGCTGCTCCGGAATAATCAGGGAGGGAGCGAAACGCAGGAGAGCTCCAAAAAATGCACCTGTTGTACCTTCAACTTTTGGAAGTAAAGTCTCTGAAACATGGTTCATTTCCTCCACTATCATAATAAACTGATTCTCACCAAGAGCTAAATGATCTGCTGGGTATTTTAAGCTCGTCGTTCTGGAGCTAAGTTGAGGCTTTGAAGCAGGAAAATCACACAGAATCCAAAGTTGTCTTGACTCGAGTTTGAATTGTGAGTATTTTCCTCTCAGCATCCACGAGGCTCTGCAATTATTTTTAAACAACTCACTCAAGTGCAAAATGCCGGCAGGTGTGGCACCTAATGGGCCTGCTCTGGGAGCGCACAAGTCGACGCTCGTGCACGCGCGCGCACGCTCACATATGACTCATCTCATCTAAACTAAAGCACTTTGTCAGAGGCGTCCATTCACGTTACACCCATGCAGGAACGCGCAGACTCAATCTCAGCTTGGAGCGCGACACTTATAGTGAGGGTGGCTATATAAGTCCATTCAGCATCCCCCCTTTAAGTAACTATATACTTGTTTCTTCCAAGAAGTGAAGGAGGGCGGCATCTAGCCAACTACCTGGCAACCCTGCGAGGCTGTACTGGACCTCCTCTAAAGTCTGAAGGTACGACAAGCTTCATTTCTTCTACACATTTTCAAAAAAACATCCGTCTTTTCTTTGTCAGGTTGTGATTTTCGACGTGATTTCAGAGGAACTCTTGTTGAATCTGGACGTGAAGTGAATGTTTGTGATATTCTTCTATTTCAACAGTTGAGAGAAAAGTGCTGAATGTTCATTCGTTTGATTTATCTTCTGCTCCACGCTGGTTTTATACCGACGGTGCAGCACAAGGATCGGCTGCTGAACTGTCCACAGAGAGGCAGAAATCTCGGTTTTCTTTACGCGCAAAAATCCCACAATATGGAAGAAGATGGCAACAGCCGGACACATCATCCCGTCAGAGGAGGCGATTGTGCATTTGCAAAAAATCTTAAACTAGAAATAAATGTATTACAGAAGGCGTCAGATACTAAGAATAATCACTGATGCTTGTTTTTCGTGCGTAAAAGTACGCAGTCCGCTTTACGCAGCACAGATTCGGGCACAGTGTGAAAATGAATTCATTTAGCGCACTGAAATAAACCCAAAATGTATTTTTCCCCTTCTCAGATTCCTGTTGACATCCTGACATGAAGCTCAATTTACTTGGCACCACCGTGATTCTGCTCGTTGCCTTTTTACCGCGCTACGAATGTCGGGCTATTGAGAGCCCCGGCGGTTCCCTGCGCGTCCCAGCGCCCCAAGCCCAAAACTCCCAGCAGCAGCAGCAACAGCAGCAGCAGTCTGGTCCCATTCTGGAGCGGCTCGGAGAGGAGTATTTCATCCGACTGGGCAACGGGGACTCTAACTCTTTCCCATCCGCGTCCATGTATCCCGGCGGATCTCCTGCCGTCTACAACAGAGCGCTACAACTCCAGCTGACGCGGCGCCTTTTACAGGGCAAAGTTGGGAACATCAGGGCGCTTATAAGCGGGTTCGGAGACCGCGCGGACGACTCGATGGAGCGGGGAAGGAGGTCCGACGACCCGCCGATATCGCTGGATCTGACCTTCCACCTGCTGCGGGAGATGATGGAGATGTCCAGGGCGGAACAGCTGGCTCAGCAGGCGCAGAACAACAGAAGGATGATGGAGCTCTTCGGCAAATGAAGAACTCTTCCCTGCCCACCAAAGACCTCCATCCCGTCCGTTTTTCTTTCTGGTTCTTCTCTTTTTATTCACTGATTTATTGATTTTGCATTTTTACCATCAGCACAAAAACATGCTCTGTACAATATAGTGCTGCTTTATCACTCTATTGTTTATAGCTTTAACCTCAAACTATGGAGCAGAAACGGGCTTGACTTAAAACGAGCCGATTGTACCATTGCCATTTTATTGTTGCTGTCAACTCTGTAGAATTCCTCATGACTGAGATGAATACTTTGGTTAACACATGAACTGCATTGACAACACTGGCATTTTGTTTTAGCTTTATGAATCACTGTATTTATGATATTTATGTTTGTTAATAAACTTATGTGCAACCAGTCAATTTTTCTGTTGTGCAACAGAACGTCTTATATCTATATTTTTTAATAAAAAATTAAAAGCAATGCTTAAACTTCTCTGTGGATATCCTTACATATCAGGTAGTTTTAAAAAAAAGACCCCAGTTAATAAATTTACTCAGCTGATTTAAATGTTTATGTAAAAAAAAAAGACTTCAGGGTGATAAAAAGACAAACTGTTAGAGCGAGCAGGAATGGCCGCAGCAGCATCTCGAGTCATGCCTACACAGATATTGATTGGACATGAGAGAAGGGGAAGGCAAAAAAATGGTATATGGAGTAACCGCGGCGCTGCTCCGGAGCCAAGTCGTGGGTTAACGCCGTGCCTCCTCGCCAGCTCGGACAAAAAAAGCTCCAGCAGCAACAATTCGCCAGAGATGTGAACAGGCGGGCTGCAGGGGCGCCTGCAGCCGTGCAGGTGAACGCTTCTCATAAACCCCCCCCCCACACACCCCCCAGGAGGCAACTCTCATTATGCCAGCGAGGGGAGAGCTCAGAGACGCAGCGCTGACGGCTGACGAGCGTGAACGACGGCGTGCGGCTGTGGATCCTTGACCCGCGGTGTCAGGGTAAACCGCGGCTGTGAGTCATCCCCTTCGCTTTGGCCCACGTAGCAACCCGGGGCTCGGCGCTGCGTTGATCCCGTCAAATAATCCAAGTCACTGAGGAAGTGAAGTGCTGAAATTAGTGACGACGTGATGGTGAACCACCTCGATTGTGGAATCAAAGCGAGGTAGGATCATTGCAGGACAGCAGGAAGGGACGACGGAGGGTCGGGGGCTATGTATAGCTGGTTGTGTGCATCAGTGCTCGTGTTATCTCACAGCAGGGGAAGGGAACTGTAAGAACCTCCTATAGAAAGGCCACTAATACACCAAGATGGATTTACTTTGACGGAAGGAGCAGAAGTCCAAATGAAAGGAAGAAGAAAGAGAAGAATGACTCATCGAGCAACAACACCCAACACAAACAGTGTTTTGTTCATTTCCAACACACCAGATCTTTGCTCAAATCACTTTTAATGTCACATAACGTGTCATATATACAATAAATAGACATAGATTGTCTGTTTTTTGTCTGAGATAGGAAAATAAACCTGTTGTGTTACACAGAGAGAGACTGGACAGATAATATATGCAGTCAGGAAACTGTCAAATGTCACAGCGGTGGTTTTCCACTCTGCTGCCGGACCCATAAAGTTATATCTGTCATAAAAGAGAGAAAAGGACAGGGAGGGAAACCTGAGGCCCTCCTGTCAGCCTCGCTAATGATCTCGTCCGAGTCGCAAAAGGTCAGCTACATAAAAAAAAATAGTATAAATTCGTCTAAATTCTGGAAACAACTAATGGATTCACATTGTCCGTCAATAAATACGTTCAGAGCAAAAAAAAAAAACGAGAGACGCGAAAAACACGTATTTAATCACATGAAACTGGTTCAGTGATGCTATCTGACAGTGAATGAGGCAGAGGAGAAGCGAGTCTCTTCCTCTTCCTTCAGATCTACCTCAACAAACTCCGGCTTTCCCTTCGGCGCAGATCTAAATTCGTCTCGCAGTTCCCCGATCCCGGAGAAAAAAAAACAAAAAACGCGTCCCGGCTGACCTCAAATCAACATCTCGGAGCTGCGATTATCGTGCTCCCGGTTTTTCGGCGCCGGCTAGGTCGAGGCAGCGCTCTTGGCTGCGCTGGGGGAGGGGCTTATCTGCTGGGGGGCGGGCGCTGGAACGGAGGGGGCCGGGACCACGCCGCTCCCTGGGGCGCTTGGAGGCCCCTCGCCTTCCTCCGCGGTGGCCTCCGCCTCCTCGTCTTCCTCGTCCTCGTCTTCGTCGTCTTGTTAAGAGGGACGCTGGGTTAAAGATCAGATCAGAACGAACCCCGCCCCCCTCCCACCACCTCTCCCCCCCCTCACCTTGCATGAAGTCGATGCTGCACAGGGCCTTCCTCTCCCTCCTGAAGTCGACGGTGTAGTGATCCATGTTCTCGTAGCCGCGCTCCACTTTGTCCAAGTGTGTCGTGCTGGAAGCTTCGGCGATCCTGAGACGCAAAAATCGGCCGTAAATTTAGTCGGCGAGCTCGCGCCTCTCAGATTCCTCCGATCTGTCATGTTTGGCACGTTCACGCCAGCCGTTTTCGGAGCGGCGGCGGCGAGTCATTCGCAACGTTTCACAGATTTGCTTCCGACAGCTACCAGAGTGAAGGTGAGACCTCGATGCATTAACGACGGAGTTATTAAAAAAACATGCAAACAAGAGGACGACACCGAACGATGAAAGATTTACAGCGCAGCGATGTTCGACATGGCGAACAGGAAGCGTGTCAGTGAACGTATACTCACTTCTGCAGGAGCGACTTCGTGTTCTGAAAGAGAAAAACGTGTTCATGCATAAAACACCAGAACGAGATCGAACTGTCAAGAGATTTTTTTCGCGGCCGGCTCGGGCTCCGACCTGCAGGAAGAGCGCCATCTCCGACTCCTCCATGGTCTGGATGCCCATCTCCACCACCTTGCAGCTCTCCTCCAGGTGGTCGCCGTACTTCCTGGTCAGGCCGCGGATGTAGTTCAGCTTCTCCTCCTGCTCGGCCGTCACCTTCTGACTCATCTGCCTCTTCTTCTCCTCCAGGACCGAGTACAGGTGGTCGAACTTTTCACACACCAGAGTCTTCTGTCTGCGACCATTTTCCTGTACGAGTGTTTAAGACAGAGACCAGGAAAGGTTACTAAGTCTACTTTTCTATCATTCCTGTTAAATGGAGTCGTACGAGGGAACCAAAGACGTTCAAAACACAATGTTTTAGTTGTTTTTTCTCTTCGTTCAAACTTCATTGGGTGGCTTCTTCACAAAGAGGACAGCAAAGCTCATGTCTGTCCTCAGTGACACCACTCGGGGGGGATTTGGAGCCTCTCCAGCTTCCTGACTGCTACGTCCAACTGTGGCACGTGAACCACAGGGAAGCTATCAGCTCCCCTTCATCAACAACACCGCGTTTGCAGCCAAAACAGGCGCTAAAACGCATAGAAAGGTGCAGAAAAAAGGGGATGTAGGGAAAGGAGGAGAGACAGCAGAGCAGAGTGTGACCGAAAAACATTAACCTAGCCGTCGCTACCTGCCCGTCTGCGTCTCGCAGACTGTTAAAAGCAGGGAGAGTGGCGCGGACAAGGACACATCACGTCCTGTACCGGTGCATTAGAGCGAGGCGTGCTGCGTTGAGTGAGCGGCCGGCCACTGCAGCAGTGGGACGCTGACCTCTATGGCGCGACAGGCTTCCTCCAGCTGACTGATGATGCCTTGCATCCTGTCGTTGTGGCCCACCATCATGGCGATCCCGTCGCTCAGCTCTGTCTGGGGGGGGGGCGAGGGCGCAGCAGAGGGATTACTGGATTTGGTCCATCAATTCATCGTTATTTCATGGAAATCATCAATAAAAACTTTTTGTCTCGGTTTAGAAGTCAGCTTCGCGGCTCCCACCTTCTTTGTCTGGTAGATGCTGGTGATGGGGGCCACCTCACAGTCTTTGTGGGCGCCAAAGACCTTGCACATGGAGCAGGTGGGCACGCCGTGGCTCACGCAGAAAATGTTGATCTTCTCCTCGGCGTGGACCTCGCACATGGGGGTCTCCTCCTTGGTCACCGCGGCCGGCTTGCTGCTGCTGCTGCGGTGCGACGACAACCGGCCGTTACGTCCCTGTCACGCCGCACGTTTCGCCGCATACTGATGTGACAAGTCACGCCAGCTTGATAATGTCACCGGTACGCGCGGCGCAGCAGGCTATCGACGAGCCGTCCGTCAGCTTCACCGGACACACACACTGTAATCAATACATCTCCTTTATGCTGAGTCGTACACAGGTGTGGGCGCAAATACACAACGATTCCTGTTGTTTTCTACCTTTAAATAAAACATTATGTACATTTTCCTTGTGTTTGTTCATCTGTATTGCTGTCATGAAGGCCTGTAGGAGGTCCGGCTTCCTGTGTGTGAGTGGAAGTGGATCTTATGTCATACCAGCCTTTAGGCTGTTCAGTCAGCGACTGGATAAGTCACGTGTGCCGAGATGACTCGCACCTCCAACATCTCGCATCCACTCCAGCTCTCTGACTCAGAAAGCTGCCGGCGCTCAGGCCGCGCCGGTGACTGGTGGACTTCCTGTCACAACACGTCTCCGTCCGAGACCCCGAAGGCGGCGCGTCGGCCGAGGAACGGACCTCCTGCGTGCGGCTGCTCCGGCTCACCTGCTGGACTCCTGCTTGAACATGTCGATGATGTTCTCCACCAGCAGGTTCCTCTGCAGGCCGTAGACGCCGTGTCTGTCCAGGACCACCTCGTGCCTGCAGGACGGACACCGGAAGCGGCCGCCGGATGTCAGCGAGCCGCTCCGGGTTGGGAGGTAGGGGTTGGACGCCTGTAAACAAAGACAGTTTGGAGCCCTGAACTGAGCGTGACAGCAGGAAAAATAAAGAAATTAAACTGGTTCACTGAGGTAAAGAGGAAATCCAGTGGATTAGGAGTCCAGAGAAAGTCATCAACAAAACTCTAAATTTGGCCTCAAGGGTTTTGATTAAGAGACTAACACAAAGAACAACTAAATCAATGGTTTAAACACTTACAATTACAGTGATTAATCAATGAAAAACAGGCAAATTGTTGTTTTTTTTTGGAATTGTTGTTGACAGAAAGAAACTGCATTTTAGGACTTTTAGGACAGGTTAAAATGACAACACTGAGTTGTTTTATATCATTTTTAAAGTTACAAGTTTTTTACATTATAAATCAGATTTGAAAGCCGTGTTGTCAAAAAATATCAACAGTGTTGTTGAGTTGCTTTACCTGGAAAACATCATTGGCACATTTTCTGCAGAGGTTGTGCTGGCAGGGCAGGATGACCACAGGCTTTGTAAACATCTCCAGACATATGGGACAAATCAGCTGTTTCTCCAAGTTCTCCATCGTTCCTCAACTCCTCACGCCGCCAAAATTTAAGAAAAAAATACGGTTAAAGTGCAGCTGAAGAGTCCTGTTTCAGAGCGGCGGGCCCTCTGTCTGGCTGAGAAGTAGGCCTGCTGTTCTCGTCCTCGAGGGTGTAGGTTCCTATCTCGCTGGTGTCACGTCTGTTTTTAGCAGCTCCTGCTGTCAGTCACGTCAGAGGTTGCCATTTGTACCGTGCCCATATTTGAAAACTGAACGGGGCAATTGGGAACAGCTGCCTGCAAGCCTCCACCGCCGCCCCGACACTGCCCTCACGAGTGACCCGAGGGCTGTGCCCCGCAAACACGCACGCTGAAGACATTAAAAGATGTTGTGAACTCAGAGATGTGAAGAAATGAGCTCCTAAAATAAATGGACGAGATAGCTGCAGGATCCAGAGAGCAGGACGTGTCTCCATGCAGGCGTTGTTACATTAATACAATATAAAGGCCAATAATGGAGGTCTCAAAGTTCACTTGAACGGAAAAGTTCGCCAGAAGAAATAAACTCAATGTGGATTCCAAACAAAACATTTTAGTGATTGGAAATTTTTCCAATCTTACATTTCCAAATTTCATTAAAGTCACGTTTGTGCATTATGTGGAAGAGATCAGAAATATAAACAAAAACAGTCTGTGAAAGTCTGTTGCATTATTCTGCTTCGTAATGTTTGAAACAGGGATTTATGACACACAAAAGACACAAGAAAAAGAGTCTTTAATGAGGAGTTGTAATAAAACATGTCACGTGCCCTTTAAATTGAGCACTTTTTTTTTTTTTTACTAATTTAGCTCTTGTCACAACAATCATTTTTTTTTCCAACACAGCTGCGTTTTTGGCTTTCGCACAGTCAAGTAAGTACACTCACGTGTTCCACTGACACTTTAACAGGTACAAAGCGCTTGAAATAGTTAAATTAAACACATTTAGGCGTCAACTGATTAGTAATTGACCCTAACTTTTCAGTCAACCTCGCTCGCACCTGAACAGATGGACCACCTGCAGCAGAGGGACACCGACCTTGCACAGTAAGTGTTATAAATCAGAAAAAATAAATGCGTTGTACATTTTTCGCTAATGAGCAATTGGTCGTGTCGCTGTTTATGTCGACACTGGAGCAAGAGGAGAGAAAAAGTACTTGGAGAATGCGGGTATCGAACTTGCGACCTCGCGCTAATTCCCCCTTCGAAGCGGCGATGACGTCATCCATTTTCGTAGCGATACCTTACTACCGCATAACGGTACATTTTTTCACGCTTTTTTAATAAGTAGAATGCGCGACGTGTGGCCGTTAAGCTTGTGTGCAGTTGCTACAACTTAAACGGGGCATTAGCTTGTGCTAACGGTAGCGGCTAACCAGCTTGGTGAAGCTTTGTTTTTTAAACATTCAGAGCGTGTAGAGACTTTAATTTTTACTGTTGACACATACGTAGTTTTTGAAGGGAACGCAAATATGATACTATAAAAAAAAGGCGATAATAGAAACGTTATATTTCGTAGGAATAAATTTCGTTGCTTCCGCCTTCACTGTCAGCTCCCTTCGATAGCTCAGTTGGTAGAGCGGAGGACTGTAGTGGATACATGGTAATCCTTAGGTCGCTGGTTCGAATCCGGCTCGAAGGAGAGAAACATTTTTTATTTAACAAAAAAACCCCGCTTCATTTTTTTTTAAACTACTTGTTATTTTTAATGAAGGAGACAGATTTTGTTATGTTTAAAATGTTCTTTTTTAAAAGGTTTTAGTAAAACATTCCCATGTTAGGAGCTGTATGACACACCTGCAAATGCTGCTTCAGTACGTCAGTTTTAAATTTCAATTTTAAATACAGGGGATGTCCAGACCAGGATGCTGTGTCCTCTGCATGTTAGATGAAAAGGAACTACACAAGCACTCACTTCAAAAGAAGGACAAAGATTGCTCTGTGTTTGTTTTGTTTCTACCAGGCATGAAAACAAACATTATATTTCACCTTCGCTGTCATGTAGATTATAACTGTGGTGGTGCAAACACGTTTGCTGCGGATGACTCAGAATCGATAATTACCACTTGTGTGCAGGACTGTACACATGCGTCGCACGTTAATGAAGTGTCTACATTTGTCTGCCATCTTTCTGAACTGTTGCACCTCTGTCCAGTGATTCATCTGGGCAGTTCATTATTTCAAGAAAATACACATTCCAACACGCATAGTTTGACACTCATAGCAACTTATAACAATGCATCTTTACATGAGCCTTTGATGCAGGTAAGAAAGTGTACAATTTCTGAAGGGACACATGAAGAAAACTCAAGAAGGTCGTTACATTTTTTCCAAGTTATGATGGAGAATCACTTAAAAGCATTTGTCGTGCATTTTTATCGGAAAATGAAGCACTTAGAGCTAAACATTAATGACCTTTTGACGTAGTAAGCACATTCATACAGCATCTCTAACAAAGACATGTGGTTAGTTAACCATCTGCGGACAATATATCAACATTTTTGTTGCACATACTGTTCAAATAGTACATTGCTGGACTTGATATTACTGATTGTCTGGTGCATTTTTTTTTTTTTTGCTGCTGCTGCTTTTGCTGCTTAAACATCTTGTTAGGATTCTATCAGTAAGTCAAAAACCTGTCATGTTCGAATGAAAATCAATTGATTTATATCAGTGCAGATCAGGTGAGGATCTTTATTGTTGCAGTTTGTGGCCCATCGCTGCATCACATCTGCTCTCTGCTGCTCTGTTCTCTTTATAGTAAAGCTGCATGGATCTGCACTCGGTGTGAAAGCGGTGCATCAGGAGCAGTGAGTCATATTTTGCCATCTTTAAACAGAATTTCATCCCCGTGAGCGATCGAACGTCTCGCCATTATCTTCTGTTTTCTCTTTCTGCCCGCTCAGGTACGTCAGACTGCAGGTATGAGAGCAGAGCTGTAAGCAGGCGCCTGGTTCATAACCAAAAGGTGAGACTGAAACCATCAAAGGTTTCATAATTACACGTGTCGGTGACGTTCTCATCGTGCATCGAAAAGCACTGAGATTTAAGTCAGTGTCATGTTGACGTGAGCTTCACCTAATTCTTACACGCTGATGAGGTTTTTTTTTGTCTGTGATTCATTACAAATGGTGTTTTTCAGCCACTCTGTGATGCTCTGGGCACACCATGTCTCCAGTTTAATCAGTAATCTTTTAAAAGACTGAACCAGTATGATTACATATTCATTGACAAAAAGCAAGGGCTGCCTGAACGCTCAGCATTTACCAGGCGCCTCAAAGTGAATTCAAATGGCATCAATTAAGAAGATGTTCTGGGTGATGTCTTTTTTTGTTTGAAGTGCATTCATCGTTTTAAAGCCATTACTGTCTGACTCATAACATTGCAGCGCCTGTTGGTGAAAAATTCAATAAAGATCGACATATTAGGAGCGCTATGGAGATTTGGTGGCTATGAAAGGCCGCCGTGGATGATAGACAGAGCTGCTTTTGAGGCTAAAAGCTGCCACTCTTAAAGAGCGCAGTGTGAAACTCCTGCTCTCCTATTTTGCTCCGTGGTGGTACGCGGAGCCCCGTGTGCGCAGTCAAAGGGGTCTGCGAACACTGCCAAGGCCACAAAATACTCCAGGGGAGGTATTACACACAAGCACTCACACGCCAGCACACACACGGAGGTCTACAAGCTCTGAAGCAGGATGAAAGTGTATATGGGACTTGAAAAAAGGCGCAGAGCAAAGGATGCCATCTGTTCTCCTTTATGAATATTTCAGTTAGGTGGAAGTCATATTGTATTCGTACAGATGGCAGGCAGTCACTATTTATGCTTTTTTCCGTGTTTGTCCTAAATTGACCGATGAAAACGTGACTCTCAAATCCTCTCGTACAGAAGACGGGATCTCGTGAGGGAGAGTCAGTCAGTTACAGGAAGGAAAAACAGCATCGCGCAGAGAACTTCAGCCGCACGTTACAGGAGAAACCGATAATCCCGAATCCTGCAGTGATTGACTGAGGACACTTCAATTATTAAAACCTTCTCGCAAACCTGCGCTCTAAATGAATGCGTGTCTGTTGCTTCCGGCAGTGTCTTCATCTTTGACGAAACATCACCCCGACAAACAGCTGTGGCTTTACAGCTGAAGCCGAATCGCCCGTCAGCTGAAGAAGAACCAGCACTGAATAATTTGGACTTTGTGCGTGTGAAGTTTTAACTTATCAGCCGGTATTTTATCGAACATCCTTTTCATTCTTATAGTAACGAAAAACACAGCAATCCATGAGCTGAAGGGACAATTTCTCATGTTGATGAAAAGACAAAAATAGGGATTTTTCACCACTTTACAGTGTTGAGCCCCTCTGGCCTCAGTGTAAAGGATTATCGTGCGATCTGTTTGCATAGTGACTCTTCCTCTCCAGTCATGCTGCCTCGCATCATGCTCGCAGCCATCAAGTCTGAACAACAGCGTGAGAAAACAATTGAGCCCACGCTGAATATTCACCATTAAATCCTTTCACATGTCCTGACGAGAGCAAGGTGAGACGGCACATAAATCTCCCCGATGACAAACGTCTTCACAGCTTTCTGAGAACTTAACGTTTGACATGTCGTCAATGGCGAACGAGAGAAGGATCAAATCGAAGAGCCACATTTCC
This sequence comes from Malacoctenus triangulatus, assembly GCA_032274725.1. NCBI lineage: Eukaryota > Metazoa > Chordata > Actinopteri > Blenniiformes > Labrisomidae > Malacoctenus > Malacoctenus triangulatus. The sequence goes on from JAUESE010000002.1 coordinate 7,078,884, forward strand.
ACAAGGAACTTTATGTAACACCTTCTCCCATACGGTGACGTAAAAGAGACGTCAGCCTGTTTGAACAAGCACCACTGCAGCTCATGGTCATGGGAAAAGCGAGCTGCGCTCTGCATTCATGTGCGCGTCTCTGCCTGGATTAAACCTCGCACCCTCTGATTCACAAGAAGGGCCCCCTCTGCTCTGCACATCAGATCTGAAGAGAAACAGACCGTTTCCAGCAATTAGCAGCCAAATGTTTACACATTACGAGCCGTCTGTGTTAAGTAAACCAGTCTGAGCGTAAAGAATCCTTTAATGTCCTCCAGCCTGGTATTGGGCGTGTTGAATTTTATTTTAAAAACACTGTTTCTTATCTAAGTTATTGAAACGCTCTGGTAAGATGGGGGCAGAGCGACTAATGGAGGGGTGGAGAGTAAATTACAGAAGCTTCATTAAGTTTCTTTTATGCAAAGTCAGAAATGTTGTGATTCATTTTGTTTTGCGAGGATGAACGAAGACAAAGCTACAAATCAGCATATCAATGAGAGATCAATGGTGTTACAACAGACTGTATTAATCCATTCACTGAAAGAATAGCTACTGAATTCTGTGTTAGAGCTGCTCGTGTATCATTATATTAGAGAGAAGGAAATTCAAACTGGATGATTACTCACAACCAGCTATTTAACCTCAATTACAGAAGGACTCGTGAGTCACAGAGAGTTTATGTTACGATGCCAGAACAGATTTCCTGAAACGAAACAACACTTCCAACAATTGTGTACTGATTTAAATCAATAAACAGTCTTGATCTCAGTGCAGATCAGAGAAAATGCAGCTTTTAACTGAGAGGCTGAGAACAGCTGACTAGGCCTCAGTGCGGTGAAATGGTGCCATCTAGTGGTCGAAGGGGACGTGAGCACGCCTGGCAGGTTCGCAGCTGCAGCTTGACGTCATTCCTGCCGTCAGTGGAGGGTGTAGTCCTGTTGCATTTAATCATAATGAATCACACCCTGGAGTGAGCGCACTTCAGATACTGTTAATGAAAAGTGGGTGAAAAAACTTCAGTGACACGCTGACAGGAAAGAATCGACAAGTCAGGACTTATTGCTTCTTGATTGCATGTAAAATATAATCTCATCCAGCTGTCGGTGCGAGGGCAGAATGCAAAAGGACTCTTACATTTATTGTGTAAAATATTGTCGTTGCTGGGAATTAAAAATACAGTTTACGCATCACACAAACCGAAGTTTCCTTTATCTTCCTTAATCAGCATTTTTAGTGCATATAACTGTTGAAACTGAACACAAAAATGACCGAGGTGTCAGCATTTTTATAGTATTATTATTTTTATTGTCTTTTCTACCTCTTTGTCATTGTAGGGACCCTTTTTCACCACTAGGTGGCTCTACATACATGCTTTTATGAATGTGTCATGTCTCCTTTTTGGTGATACTTTGCTTCCACAAAGTTTCAACCAGATAACAAATTAATGTTGCTTTTCAAAAACAGTAAATCATTTTTCATGAGTGTGTGTGTGTGTGTGTGTGTGTGTGTGTGTGTGTGTGTGTGTGTGTGTGTGTGTGTGTGTGTGTGTGTGTGATGTATGCAGTTATCACTACGCCTAAAATTGCCTCATTGCTAATGAAGGAAAACTTAACGACAAGCTCTCAGTGATATCAGAGGCTGAAATGGGAAATAATTAGGGACACTCTGGTGTCTCCTGTGGTGTCTCCTGTGGTGTCTCCTCTGGTGTCTCCTGTGGTGTCTCCTGTGGTGTCTCCTCTGGTGTCTCCTGTTGGGCTTTTGGTGCCAGTCTCTGTGCACTGGGGGGGAGGGGGGAGGGGCTCTCAGGCAGGTACTGCACCTGTCACCCCAAGGGGAATCAGCAGGTATGCAGCTCACCTGTTTCACTAAAGCCCCTGAGGCTGATGATCCAGCGCTGAGACACACCTGCACGTGTGTGTAATGATAGTGTGTGCTTTTTTTTTTTGTGTGTGTGCGTGGCAGAAAAAAAAAATGGCTGGAGGTGAAATTAATTAATGGAATTGCTTCCCAAATGGCTTCCCCTGACTTGTACTTAGAGGAGTGGGTGTAAAATATGTGCTGCGGTGTGCACGCACATGTGATGTGCCACTGACACAGTCAGACGCCAGATCAGGCAGTTTCAGGGGTTGTCTGGCAACAGCAGGTTTGTAAACCCGATATAAAAACAGAACCACCCATGTGTGGTTGACTCTGAAGTGTTAGTAACAGGTACCTTTAAAAAGCAAGACGTGTCATGTTAGTCATTTACACTGCGTCTGGCACAGGAAAAGTAGCAGTTAACATCAAATTAAAAGGATTTAAATGTACTGGCAGCCGCAGTGGAGTCACCGGGAGGCTTCTCTACGCACACGGGTTTTATGAAGCACTCTGCACACGTTGGTTGTGGCCACGTTTGGTGGGAAAGCTGCAGCTTCACACAGTGTCAGAGAATACGAGGCACTTTGAATCGTTTACATCAAAACAACCTGAAGCTCTTTAAAACTGTCGCAGTTTTTAACGGAATTTGTTTGTTGGTGCCCGAGTTAAGTTTCATTCTTTTATGTCCAAATACAGCTGAGTACTTTGCTGATTATTAACACTTTAATAATAGTTAGCTGGTTATTTTAGTAGTTTGAAGGCTGATCTCAGCTTGAGTTGCTCGCTGTGGTCTTGGCCCTGCTTCGACCACTGTCCACCACTCATTAGTTGTTGTGTGTGCTGGTCTGTTGCCTGAGTTGCCTGGAAAAGATGCAGGATCTCCTTGTGGGGGGTGTAAACGTGGGCAGCTCCATTCAAACCCGTGGGGGGGAGGCAGGGGGTGTGATGGTGTCACTGGCACGGGGCCTGACTGTTGCCATGGTTCATCACTTCTTCGCAGAGACGCCGTTCTCGAAATGTATTCTCAATTTTCCTGCAACTAAACTTCATTTACACTTTGAAAACACAGCGATCGAGTGTGATCCTGTCTCAAACTGTGCCTGGTTACTCCACAATCCACCTCACCAAGGATTTTTGCAGCAGCCACATGCAGCAAAATTGTCCCAGCTCCACAGCCGTGCACGACTTTTGCTGTTATTTCCCATGCTGTGTGTTTCAAACTGCTGCTAAGTCTCAGCTCCCAAGTAGTATGAGTCATGAGAGGAAGGTAATCACAGGCAATGATGTGGACCGCTGCAGGGCAAGCCCCGCTGAGGAGGAATACCCTTGAGAAAGTCCACGCCGTCTGCAAACGACTGCTCATATAGGTCTTGGGATCGCCCTGGCCCCGCGGCGGCTCCTGGAGCGCCTTTCATTCCGTGTGCAGCCAGCCGGCCAATCAGCGGGCCGCTTACAACCGCTGCTCCGCTCTGATTGGTCGAGCGGGGACAAGGGCGTTTTTTTCTGCTCGCTTCAACAGCACCATCTCTGGCAGGTGGTGTGCGCTTTAAAAGCATACAGTAGGCTAATGTTTAGGGCGATAGGTAGGTAGAAGTAGGGGAAATAAACACACTTTCGCCGGGGGTTTGGTCGTTTTCTCGCCCGGCGGTTTGGCGTGAAGGTGGCGGCGCGTTTGGCCGGAGCGCGGCGGGGTGTCGGTGAGTGAGATGAGCGTCGGGGTTTCCCTCTGTGAGCTCAGACACTTTGTGCTTCACGGTCAGCGGTGAATTGGACAACTGCTCCTTCATCATGCGGCTCGAGAAAAAAGACGGAAAAGCCCCTACATGTTGATTACGCCTCAGCAGCGGCTCGGCGCTGAATGAGAGGACGAGAAGCCTGCCGGCCACGACCGACGGACGGACGCGCTCCGACGTCCCGGAGCTGCTGCCTCACTCCAGCCGCCGGCGTCGCGTTGAATCTGATCTGTTGATGACATTTTTTTTTGGAAGTGGTCGTGCCTTTTGTTTTCTCTCCGGGATGTGTTCGTATGCGGACCTGTGAGCGCCACCGAGCCCCGATGAGCTCACGCCGTTTTGCGCCGTGAAAATGAGGAAGCGGTTTCATAAAGACCCAGAAAATGGCAAGAAGGTCTCGTCGTCCGTGGGCCCGGATCTGAGTAAAATGAGAAGGAAAGGGGCGCAGGCAGCGGCATGATTCCTCTTTGCTCGCAGAAATGACACCAAAGGAGGTAAAACGGTGGAGGCAGACGAGACGCAGCATCAATGAAGGCGATCTGGACAAGTTTTGAGTCGCTCATAATGAACAGAAATACTTTGCAGCTCGATATCAGATCGCTTCCACTCTATTGAAAGCATTTTTTTCCGCTTTGGAGAGATTTTTCTTATTCCTATTCAGCTGTTTTCGCATTTTTTTGCATCTCTTGTCTTTTTTCCCTCCTCATTATAGATTGAATTAATTTATTTTTATTTTTTTTTTTATATTTTTGATCCGGATCCAGCCCTGACTGTTCAATGGAAGTATGTTATCAGCTACCGGTTTTGCCTCTAGACAGGCCGGTTCCCAAACACGTCCTCAGCCGGAGGGGGGCCATCAGTTTCAGCTCCAGCTCGTCTCTCTTCGGGGCTCCAGATCCAAGACAGCTGTCACAGGTACAGAAATGTCCCCTAGAGATGCACACACTCATGTACACACATTTCTATGTGCTGATCTTTCACCATTTCTCTGAACTATTTGACTGTGGAGAGGGGGAGGGCACACTGGCTCAAAGCAGCTTCTTTTCAACAAATATATGAATAATTCAGAGGAATCTTGCAGGTGGTCGCTGGATATTTAGGCCCACACACACACACACACACACACACACACACACACACACACACACACACACTCAGCTGCACAGGCGCACGCAGCATATTCTTATCTCTTGCACCTAAAATACCCTCAGTAAACCAT
>JAUESE010000002.1:7107702-7123438 GCA_032274725.1 Malacoctenus triangulatus
GGCTGTCTGCCTGGCCTCATCCTGTTCTTCGACCACCCGAACCCACAAGTCGTTTACTCAGCGTTGTTGGTAAGCAGAACCCAAACCCATCGGTGGTTTTTTAGGGGTGTAATTAAACAATAAAAAAGGTTTTGCAATATATACAAGAAAAATGAACATCACAGCTCATATATACACGTGTGGAGTAATTACAACTTTATAAAGAGGAACAGTTTTGAGGATAGAGATTGTAGTGCGCTGGAGATTATCCAGTTGGATAAACTGTTTTCCAGGATCCTCTGAGTTTTGTCCTGCTCAGCTGATGCACATGTCTCCTGCCGGAGTCGTTTGTCCCCCCCTTGCTGTGCAGCAGAGTCACAGCAGGTTTCGGCGAGGGCTCCAAGGCCATTACTTCCACCAGCGTGCAGTCACAGATGGACACGTGGTTCCACTTAAAGGGCCACATATTCAGCAGCGCTGTACACTGGTGACATCTGCTGTCTGTAGTGGTGGAAGCACAAGACAGGCTCCTGATCCCCGTTTCCTCCGTGCCCCCCCCTTTTGTCCCATACATGCCTTGAGTTCAACATGCACTTTCAAGTGGCTTTATATAACACTTGCTTCTTTGACAGTAATCTGTGAAGTGTAAACACACCAAGCCAGTTCATGTGTATTTATACTTGTTATGTAATATTTTGCCATAGCACACGCGCAGCCATTTTGAAAGCTGTGGAATATCAGGAGGCGTCCGTCGGCTCCGAGCGGCGGATAGATAACAGTCGCCCTTGTCCTTGCAGGCCGTGCGCTACCTGGCAGAATGTCGAGCCAACAGGGAGAAGATGAAGGGCGAGCTGGGCATGATGCTGAGCTTGCAGAACGTCATGCAGAAGCAAGTTGCTGTTGCACGCACGCACACACACACACACATATGCTCACAATGCATTTTTCTTTACATAAAACCTCTGCTGAGGATTTCTATTGTTTTGCTGCTCTGCAAAATGAGGCTGTCCTCCGCTGGTCCTGTCAGGGGAGATCTGACTACAGTTAGATCAGAAACATGTGCCAAGAACTACATTCTGTTTATGCACACTGTAGTGGTAGTATACTGTACTGTACTGCACTTTAGGAGGATACTCAGACAAATATGGATAAATATTCTGTGGATGCAGATTATCGACAGTAAATCACTCATAAAATTATTGCATTTTTTTGTGCTTTTACTTTGAAAAAACAATTTGTTCATGATTCAAACAATTTGAAGAGATAACGACTCATCCATCCTGATCACCTTTAAAGAGCTCCAACCTGAGACAAGTCGTTCATCTAACAGGTCTCAGATCAGAGCCTCCACTCTGCAGCAGCTCGTATTGCCACACTGCGGCCTGTCGGAGTTTGAATTAAGTGAAGCCCGACTGAAACGGCTCGAACCTTTTTGGCTGCCGGTTCAGCTGTTGTGACTTTGAGTGGAGGTCGTTTATTGCTGGATGAGGTGGGAACACATGGCTGAGGGGAACCTTCCTTTGAAGCAGCACAGAATAGGTGTGAATGTCATTTGGAAAACCGTCAACTAATCAAAATAATTACCACCACAGACGTATTGCCAGTTTTTAAAGCGCTCGGCGTGGAAGAGTTGGAATCAGCCGACGAGTGTGTGGTTTGCTGAAAGCTTGTCAAGCTTTTAATAAGGTGTGAGGAATGTGTTGGGAGGTGCCGGTGTCTCCAGGCCCCCACAGGGCCGCCGTGCCGAGCAGCCCACGTCGTGTAAGGTTACTACAGGGGGAGTGACAGCATGGTGACATGTGAAGCCGTATAGCCTGCAGGATTAAACCAGGAGCCCTCCGAAAATACCAATTGTGGCACAACGGCTGCAGCTGCTCTCACACTGCCCTCTGAGATCCGCTTTGCTGGGAAAAAAAGGGACAGAAATGCTCACGAAGCCGAAACGTTTCTGATTTGCTGAAGTGTGCGGCAGGGGGGGTTTCTGGTGACGCTAAAGAGACGCACGAGGCGGCATTTTTTGGTTGAGCTCAGAGCAAAAAGATCAGATCACATGATCAGACTCGAGTTTTAACCATCACTGTTCACAACTTGTGAGTTTATAAGTGACGTGTATTTGGAGGCATCGTCACACCTTGTTTTTGAGAACGAGCTGCAGAATTTCTTTCACTTGTTTTTTTGTATTTCTGAACAATAAAACCTTCAAGTTCACAAAGCACAAGCTCACTTTGACCCATCACTGACATCAGGCTTACATATATGTGTTATGTGTTCAACAAATAAAGCTCGTTTCCAATGTTATACAGTTTGAGCTCATTTTACCTCAGTTTGTGCATCTCTCACTTATGAGAGATTGTGTTGTGATGTGAGAAGTTTTCTTTCCAATGACTGTCGTTCCTCCTCTCCCCTGAAGGAGCACGTCCCCCGGCGAGACCAAGCTTCTGGCCTCTGAGATCTACGAGATTCTGCAGTCGGCCGGTAAAGAGGAGGCGGAGCAGGCGGAGGCGGCGGCGGCTTCCTGTCGGCGTAAGGCTCAGTTCTTCCTGGGCTCCAACAACAAGAGGGCCAAAACCGTGGTGCTGCACATCGACGGGCTCGACGACTCGGTGAGCGTCCACGGAGCGCGCTCGCAAATTCACAGATTAGCGCTTGTTGCGTCCTGCCCGGACACACACCGAAGGTCTGCTGGTGCACAAGGTTCCCCCCCCCCTTCAGCTGAGCGTGTCTGCAGCTGTCACCGTCCCACTGTTGCCAAAGCGTCTTAGGGGTCTCTATCTGGCATGTGATTGGAAGGCAGAGGGGTCAGGTTGTAAATGTCAGCCATTGAACAGCAGGGCGGCGAGATTGAACCTGAATGCTGCTCTGCAGGAAGCGTGCACCTAGCCAGATTACATTACAGCAGACAGACGGCCTCTGGTGGGTCGCATCCCATCACTGGAGCACCAACACACAACATTGTGGCAGCTGGAAACCGTACGAGTCCAAAGTCTGCTTCTCAACAACAATATTATAGATGTTAAAGCTGATCTAGTTTATGTTCTTCTCTAATAAAATCGTCTGACTATCTTATTTACAATCGTAGAAACACAGACTGTATGACGTGTCCACCGTCGTTTCTTGGTTCCTGATCGAGTTGTTTTAAGTCACCTTTTCTCTTCTTGACTTTCTTTTTGCCTTCGTCAGACTCGACGGAGCCTGTGTGAGGAGGCTTTGCTGAAGATTCGAGGCGTCATCAGTTTCACCTTCCAGATGGCCGTCAAGCGATGTGTGGTCAGGATTCGTTCTGACCTCAAAGCCGAAGTACGTTTTCACTCGCACTCCGAACAATGAAGTGTCACTGTGACGTCTGTTTATTGTTATCGGCACTGACAGTTATTTCAAATTTAGGCAATATTATGTTAAGTAATCTGCTCCTTTTCTTTTCATTTCTTTAGTCTGTGTGTGTTTTCTTCTGTAGTTTTGTCACATTACGTAGTTTAAATCCACCTTTTTTCTCACTGTTTGAATGTCAAATTATGCAACAATGTGGCTGGATGGAAAACGTTGATATTATAACAAAATGCACCGAAAGCAAATATTGCGGAGTCCTGAACAATAGGCCGAGTTGTTTTATCACAGGAACAGTCATCGCTGCAGCAGCTCCCACACACTCCGTCTGAAGTTCAAAACGCCTAAAGTTTGCCTAAAGCACAAAAGAAAATTCATTTGATACGTAAAAACAAGCAAATGTTTTCCACATGAGTTTAAATCAAACTAAACTTTATTCCTCGCCCGACAGGCTCTGGGAACAGCGATTAATTCCACCAAGGTGTTGACGGCTCAGCAGGTGGTGAAGACGGAGAGCGGAGGAGAGGTAAGTGTGTCCGAGTCGGGAGAACGAAGCGGGCGTCACGTTGTTTACCATAAGCTGGGAGACATCTGTTAATAGGTCAGTGTGCTGGCTGTATGTTGTGTGTATCTGTGTACAGCGCTGGCCTGCTGCCTGTGGCTGAGACTCATTCACTCTGACATGATTAGCTAGTCACATCTCCGCCTCGGCCTGCAGGCTCGCCGCGTCGGTCCGAGACGCAGTCGGGCTTCGTGGCACCTCGTCAGAGCGCCGCCGCCGCCGCCGTGCAACTCGCTCTTCATTAGAACCGAGGAAATTCTGGAGATTCAGTCTGGACGAGTTTCCTCCGAACCGGCAGGAGTTACAGTTGTAGCAATACAACATGTCGCCAGCAGGGGGCAGATCGGGCTCGGCTATGATTTCTAGAGACGACGAGTGCAGTGACAAAAAGCAGAGCGCAACAATAACAACAGACTTGATTTTTTTAGACAATTTTCATGCGTCCATGAAAACAACACAACCAGCTCAGTCCAGTTTCTATACTGTGTTTTTGTTTCTTTCTCCAGCTGATGGTGCCATTCCAGGAGGACGCGGCGGTCCTGGTGGAGGAGAACACGGACATCCCGGACTACCTGCCCGAGGACGAGAGTCCGTCCCAGGAGCAGGACAAAGCTGTGACGCGTGTGGGCTCCATCACAGATGGCATGGGCTGGCTCAGCACGGCCGCCAACTTCCTGACACGCTCCTTCTACTGGTGACCACTTCCCACCTCCTCTGCCGCTCTCTGCTCCCGATTTGTCGACGATACGATCCAGCTGCAGCCTTCGCTTCTCACAGCCGAGTCCTGGCCGGCGTCCAGCCTCACCGGGCCCCCGCGCTCGTCTCACGTCCGCGCCGCCGCCGCCGCACACACGCAGCTCGGCCTCACGTGTGCAACAAGTGCTGGACTGCCAAGCAAAACCTGCAATAACTCTTAACCTGTGTGTATATATATCGAGCTCCAAACCCACACCTGGGTGTATGTGCACAACCGTATACTCGCTGCGTACGTATCTCAACAAATAGACAGAGGACTGGAACACGTGAAACCAAATAGCTTCCTAGAAACGCGTCCGACTGAAGGAGAAATCAACCGACATGAAGGGATAATTCTTGAAATTTGGGAGATTCTTATTTTCGGTGCATGTTTTTCGGTTTCTGTCTTCTCCTCCATCTGTAAACAATAATCGATCTTTAACTTTTGCATCCTATTATTTCCAGATCATGTCAGGTTTTGTTTTTTTCCTTCCTTCTTAATTTTTTTTAGCATGCTTTCACGCTCTCGTGCCAAGCTTCCCCGATGCCTACATCTGTGATTATTTGTGTGTGCCTTTTTTCGACATTTCACTGTAATTATTATTTATTCGTCATTCATTCAAATGATTCTGCTGCGAGCTCCGAGCACGTTGGATGTTTGTACTCTCAGCTTGTAGCTCGCCGAGCGACGTCACTTCGGTAGGAGTAGTGAATAGACACCAGCAAGAGGCCGCAGCGCGACCGTCCACCGGCAAAGCAACTTTTAATTGCCTAGAGCGCTGATTTATACACGAATCTGTTACTTGTGTCGTCGTTTTTATTGAATATCTGGATTCCTGCGATGTAATCGGTGCAGGAAGTAACCAGTAGTGACTGCGATTGGTCCGACGGCTCTCTGTGTCGGTTGCACAGATTTTAGGCTACCTCTGCTTTCAGCCTGCTGTCCCACGTCAGCGCCGCGCCTCCTGTAGGATTAGCACCCGGTCAGCATGGTAAAGGTCGAACAAATTAGCTGCCTGCCTGTCCAGTATTTCCCAGTGTTACCAGGCGAACCTCGCGCTCAGTATTGTAGCTGCTCCCGGTTTTTTAAGTTTCCACTTTAGCCAGCAGTGTCCTTACAGCAAACACGGAGTTGGTGCACACATTCAGAGGACGGAGTGCCGGAGGAGCGGCGCCGGCGTCCCGTTTGGAGGTTCCGTACGGCGTGTAAATGGTGCCTGGTTCCCTCAAATGTCAAACCTCACACGTGCAGGATGTTTGTTTTTTTTTTCCTCTTTTACTCGTTGGTGTTTTATGTCACAAATCAGGACGAGCTGTTTCAGCCGCACACACGAAGGCTCTCGGTTTTTTTGATGTTTTTTTTTTCTCTCTGCACTTCCCATCCTGTGACCCATTCCAGGTTTAATTATTGTGACATGTGTGAGTGTCAGACAATTATTACACACACTGCTGACCAGGCGACCTTTATTCCTACGATGGTGCGGAGACGTCACACTTGGTTGGAGTCAAACGGAGGAATGGCCCAGAATAACCTAAATAACCTGAACCGGTCGCAGCCGTCCTCTGGAAGAAGAAAAGAAAAAGAAAAGCAATAATCATTTTTAATGTCTTCATCATAGTTGAGCTACAGTGGAGGAATTATTGTTTCTAAACAAAACCGTAGACGTGTCGGCAGTATTATGATTTCCTTGTGATTTGTCCATCGAGTTCATCTTGGTTTTTCATCATGTAGTAAATTGAATCTCTTTCTTTTTTTTCTCAGTGCGTACCGGTAAGAAATACTTGAACACTGTTCATACTTGTTCTCATGTGTAACCAAGTTGTAAATTCCCATTAATGTTAGTTTCACCACATCTTCGGCACAGAACTGCAGACTAAAATGTAACTTCAGATGTACAGACTGTCAGCAGATGTAATATAATGTATGCAAATCTTAAAACTGTAGATTCCCAAACACTGTTCAAACAAATAATGATGAACTTAAAATGGAAATTGCTCCAGTGTCTTTTTTTTTCTTTTTCCTCCTCCTGAATATGTTAAATTTGAGCCTCTCTTCTCGGCTACGTTGGACTGTTGCCTCCTCTGGCGTGTTCAGCGCCCGGGACCTCACTTTGTCAGGCCGGATCGCTGAGGGCAGCGAACATTCCTCGCAGAGCGAGCGAGGGAAGGAGGGAGCGAGGCGGATTTCAGCTTTCTTTACTGGTGCAGAAGTGAGGCGCCCCGGGGCCATCCTGTGGCCGGCCCACCACTTCCCCCAGCCGCGGCGCTGGTAGGCAGGCAGCAGCCAGCCCCAGCTGGAGGCCCTGCAGCCACTGCTGCTGCTGATGCTGCTCAGCCTCCAATGGAACGCCGTGCCAAGCTGAAGAGGAGGCCTTCACTGAGCTGCTGTGTCATCCGGGGAGACGAAGAGACGGGCTGATTTCAAAGCACATTTCTGCACCAAATCTTCCTGAAGATTTCCTAAAATTCCCTTTCAGAGATGGAAAAGTCGCGTTAAAGATAGAAGGATATTTTATTTCAGCTTGTAAATAGTTCAGTTTTAGTTTGAAGTAATTTCAGGATTAAAGCTTGACTCATCAGAGATCAAATCGACTGTTTCCAGCTGGTAAAATCGTCTCTTTATCTAAATTCAGATGATGTCAGTCGGACTTTAAACAGCTGCAGGTTTAAGATTCGGACACTGATGTGACATTTGGAGGTCAAACTCCTGAAATGATCAACGCTGTGAAGGATCGAAGACACAATATTTGGATTTCACATCATAATAAGACATTTAAGGAACAATAAAATCATGACCAGGCTTTTATTCGTGCTGCAACGACACAGCAGCAGTTTTTTATGACCTTTAGTGTAAAGTCGAGTGTGATGTTTCCGACTTCCTGAACCGGGTTCAGCCTGTCTTCACTGTTTCCACTGTGTCAGTTGTGCGAGTGTCACCGTTTGACTCCTCGCCGTCTCCTTTCTCACACATCACCACTAGAGAGAGACAGTAAGCCTGACAGAGAGCGCCGCCGCCCGGAGTGGGTCCTCCTCGCCGTAATCTCATCACGTCCGACGGAAACACTTGTTTGTTAATTAGATGACCTAAGATGGTTATTGAGCGTCCGCGCTGACGCCACGCTTCCATCTGCTGGGTTTTTGAACTTGAGCAGGAATCATCACGACCATCAACAGAGCGCAACCGCTCGCACGCTTTATTCACCTCGGCCTGATATGTGCAGCCCGGACGCGGCTAATGCAGCCATAAGGTTGTTTTTAGTGCCTAATACTGTGTGCACCTTCTCCTCAGTGCTGATGTTAAGTGGTTTTCGGCTCCAAATGGTTTTTCTTCAAGGGTTCATATGCTGCCTCGTAATGATATTACTCCTGTGTGGAGTTGTTTTTGCACATAAAGGGATATCGTCCGGGGAACACCGAGGCACACCTCTCATTTTCAAATTAAAGCTGCAGATAATTTCATCTCCTCGCCTTCGTTTTTGATAAGCAGCGTGGCGACTCCCCCTTTTTCTCATCTCCACCCATCAGATAAAACATAATCAGCCTGTCTTGGGCACACTTCCCTTCCCCATATCAGCCCAGTTGCATATATGTGTACAAATGTGTTGTCGCTATCACCCTCCCACCTGTGTGTATTTGCATGGTTAATCTGCGCGAGGGGGGGAGGGGGGGGCGCTGATGGAGGGGGGAGATAGGTGCATCTCACAGCCCCAGGGGCTCTTGAGGAATTTTATAGGAGGTTCAGCTCCTAGTCAATGGGATCAGCAGTAAATCCCGCTCACAGTGTGGCAGGAAATGATGTGACTCCGGCAATTTATGTCAAATAACTTTTGAGGATGTGTGAGTGTAGCGATCAGCGCTGCCGGGGCAACGATAACTCTTCTGCAGGGGGCCCCAGTGAAGATTTAATTGAGACATTTTTCTTTATCTGGAGCGAAGCGGTGGCGCCGTGTTGTTGTGTAACGAGATGTAATGTCTCTCTTTATACGGGGGTCAACATCCAGGATGAGGGAAGGTCACGGACGGACTGTTTGAGCATCCAATTTGCTCACGTAATAGCCGCTCTGCAGGGAGCCGGCTAAAGACACCCGGTATTAACTTACACAGTTCACACATCACAGACACCGCCACTCCCTGGGAGCTGGAGGAGCATCACACATCTTTGTTAGTTCATGGGCGCTTTTATGGGCATGAGAGGGGACCAACATGGAGGTAAAACACTCACTCAGTGTTTCTACAGGGTCAGATAATCTCCTCAGCAGTGCCTCTTTGTATGTTCTGGAAGAATATTCACTTTTTGAACAGTGAATAAAAGGACTAGTGTACTTTCTCAGGTGTAAATTGGAGAAAACTACACGATTGTGAACAAATATAGAAGATAACAGTGTAATTATAAACTGCAGCTAATCGTAGGGATCTTTTCTGCAGCAATTTATAGCTTTATAAAGCAGTTACAACCTGCAAACTCTTCTTGTTTACGGCTTTGAGTGATATATGAAGCATAAGAACACAGCAAAACCTCTAATTAAAGGTGTTTTAACTGGTATACATCCAGTTTTGTTGGTTCATTCACTGAAACAAAAACACAATCAAAAAATGTTAAAATTTTTCTTGCAAAAGAAAATGTCGTGAAATTTCACCAAAAAATGTCAGAAAATTAGATAAAATTGTGAATTTGCTTGATGAAAAAGCTCATCTGTGTGTGTAGTTTTGATGCAACGATGTAGGGACGATTCTTTTTTTAGGAAAAATATTAGATTTATCTTTTTTTTCCAAGTGAAATGTCCAGATTTGATGGTCCTGCTGCTCCTCCTGCACCAGAGGTGTGGACTGGAATCACCGCTGGACCGGCTCCAGCCCGCATCACAACACCGACGCTCAGAACCAGGAGGACGCATCCATTACCATGAATTATCATGTTTTAACAGTTCCACTTGGCCTAATGTACAACAATGTAGCGAATGCAACACAAACATCAGGTTTTTTACATGCAGCAGATTAATTCCCAATGTGTAACATCAGTGTTGCCAGTTGTGAAATAAATCTCCCGGGTTGTAAACGCGAATTAGGATTTTCACCGCAGTTGAAATGATCACTGGGTTGTTTTCCTGGTTAATCTGTGAAGTTATAAAACAGGAGATGTTGTTAGAGGTGCTGCAGAGAGGTACCAAAAATAACAATAAAGTGCAGTATGAGTAAAAGCAGCAGTAGAAGTCTGAGTTGATCTCCTGATACATATTCATGTTTCTTTAATTTTGAAATATGGCTCGCATGATCCACATATGGTTTGATGTATAAATCTTGTGCATCATGTCTCGTTGCGTGCTTGCCTTCCTCGCAGGCAGCAGCAGCAGCTTGCATGGGGGGGGTGGGGTGGGGGGTGAGGTGGGGGGGGAGCATCTCTGATGAGATGCACGCGCACACAGTCGCTTCATAATTGTGGCCATAGCTCATTATTGTCCCCCGGATGATTTGGACCCGCCGGGGGGAGCCTCGTCCTCTGACACCGCCGCGTCCGCCCGACGACAGCCACTCCACGCGCTGATTGGTGGGATGAAATATTGCCGGCGAAAATTAAAAGGTCCCAGTGTCAAAATAATTCATGCTATGCAGATCTCCTGATGAAACCGCTGATATCTGGATTAGACGGATAATAAAAGCCACCGGGCTGCAGGGAAACTCTTTCAGCTGCGCGCGCGTGTGTGTCTGTGTGAGTCTGTGTGTGTGTGTGTGTGTGTGTGTGTGTGTGTGTGTGTGTGTCTGTGTGATTCTCTCTGTGTGTGTGTGTGTGTGTGTGTGTCCCTCTCACTCTCTCTCTGTGTCTTCTTAAGGATTGCAGGGTCAGGATACAACAAGTGTGGGCGTGTGCGCGCACGCACAGGCGCCGCTGTCAGGCAGGTGGCGCGCGGCGCGGCGCGGCGCGGCTTCACGGCTTCGAGATGCGCCCGGACCTGTGATTTGAATATCCGCTGTAATTGTCCCAAAACGGCTCATCAGTGGATCTGCCCGCCGCCATTAGGGCCCAACAAAATGGTGTGACATTCAAATTCCCCCCAATGACAGGTTATTAGAAGCCCCCCCCAGCAGCCGGCACATAATTAAGCACCGTAACGTTGACCTGTAATATGAAGTGATGGCTCAGTCGGATCTGTGGCGGCAAGGAAAAAGGTGCTTTGTTAAAAAACACCCGAGATCCGCCGTGATCCCCCCCCCCCCCCCACCACCACACACACATGGAGCAAAGTAATCATAAAAAGAAGACAGCTGTCAGTGTAAAATCCATCTCAAGATTATAGTGGCAAATAACACAGACTATGATTTTACAACAGGAGGGGGGGGGGGGGGACAAAAAAACTGCATGCCAGATGCTATGGCAACTGCTGTCACACGTTAGAAACTGTGGCATTACTCATCAAAACTGATGAAAAAAAGTGATGAATCTCCTCGTTTCCGCCTGAGATTTTACTCCCAAGTGAGATCGTAGTGTTTTAATCTTATACAATTTTACTTATATCCCTTTTTTTTTTTCAAAATGTGTGTGTGTGGTGTGTGTGTGAGGCGGTGCGAACAAGTCGCTCTGTCCAAAAAAGACGAGAAAGAGGAAGAAAAAAAAAAGAAAAGAAGAAAAAAAACCAACAAACAACCTGAGAAAAAAAACCCAAACGTGTGAGTTTCATTTGTGACACTAAAAGCCGATTACACAACTTAAGACATGCTGTCGGAGGCCCCCGCTTTCCCCTTTAGAACAAGTGGACGTTGTGATGAGCAATGGACCCATCTGCTCTGCCCTCTCCTCCAACTGGTGTGTGAATGTGATGGAGTCTGTAGGTGCCACTTACAAGGCGGAATATAATACCAGTGGTACCTGGGAAATATCACACAAGGCAGAAAGTTGCCTTCTTCGGGGGGGTCGGCAGCCGTCACGTGAGTCTCCCACACCTCCCGGCGCTCCTCGCCGCTGCCGTAACCGTGCTTTTAATGAGCTGTTTGGAGCTTGTAAAACAATAAGTGCGCAAGTTTTTACGGCGCACTTCTGCTTCTTTAATTGGACTCACCTCGGCCGGCCGGCCGGCGCTCGAGTCGGCCCGGAGGCCAGAGGCCCGCGTAACGACGGCTCTGTGGCAGCGCCGGCGAACAGAAGGTCTGCGCGTCCCCTCCCTCTTCCTCTCTCTCCGTCTCTCTGCGAGCCCCCCCCCCCACTCCCCACCACCCCCCCACCTGCCCCCCTTCATAACGGTGGCAGATGGCTGCAGATGAATCCCTCATAATCATGTCAGGACGGCTCCTCCGATCCCAATTCATCTCTTTAAACACATTTCATCAGACGGAGAATTACACAAAGATAAAGGCGGCCGGCAGACAACAAAAGCACACAAAGATTGTCCTTGCAAACAAGTGTTCCTGGTCGCTAACACCACTTAATCATTTGTGCTCCTGTTATTGCTCCTCACCCTGCGTGCAAGCGACTCTCCCCCCGTTTCCCCCTCCTCCGTCTCTCACTCTTACTCTTTATTTATGCTTTTCCATACTGTTAATTGTCTCCGTTCGCGGTGACTGTCTGTCCTTGTTAGGCATAAATCTCGCCCCTCGTCCTGGTTTTTTTAAAGACAGGTGTGTAAAATCCCTTTCTCCCCCCCGTTGAGCGCCGCTTTCCGATGGCTGCCTCTTTCAGAGGGGGTGATAATTTGCCACAAAGTGAATTGTGCCTTCCACCAGCCCCCTCTTCCTCCCCCTCCCCCCTCTGCCTCCCCCGCTGTGACTCTCTGTCACCCATCCACATGATGCCGTTAATTGTGGATCAGGTGAAGTTTGTCTCACCTCATTTCAGGGCCATGCTCTGCTAGGGCCATTCTCCCCACTCAAAGGCCACATAATTTCACAGCCTCCTACTTCTCATTAATCCCTCCTGAGTGGCTGCTCTCCCAGTTCCAGATCACAGATTTGTTTTGCTCTTGTTTTCTGACTCGCTGCCCTCCCCCCTGCCCCACCCTCTCCTCTCCTCCGCCTTCATAGTAACCCCGTCTGAGAGACCCCCCTCCTCCCCACCCTGCTCCTCCCCCCCTCCACAGTGTCTTCTCCGTTCCCTCCTCCTCCCTCCCAGCCAACTGTACATTCGCGGTCCCCGTCTCTGCAGCTTCGCCTCCATTCCACACTCCTCTTCTGCACCTTTTGGACGGACTCTTGCTTTTTTTTTTTTTTTTTTGAGGAAAAGTGCATGAACAGGCGTCGCCGAGCGCTGCCAGTATCACCTCTTCTTCCAAACAACTCGACGGCCGTCTGCACGGTACAACCGTCCGATGAAAACCTGCCACGGCCAGGCCTGATAAAGCTCCAGCCACGAACCGAAGGAAACAATAGGACGTGTAGGGAAAGCTGTGCGCTGGCGCGTCCCGTCGACGCCAGCGTCAGACTTTCCTTTCGCTCTTTTTTTCCCCCGCTAAACTTTTTTTTTTGGTTGGTTTATAAATTATTCATGAACGTGAAAAAAAGAAGCTGAAGATCTCTCATTAACATAAAATAACAATTTGCTAATTTATGGAAACTCCTAATTACTTGCCTTATTTGCCATGACCAGATTAAATATTCATAAATATGTGATTATTTCTTTGATTTGACTGTCGTTGGGTTTAATCTACTTTTCCTCCTTAACAATAGCCGCGTGCCGGCTTGAGCTGCGCGCACCGAGCACAACAAAAACAGCAGCGAACAATGAGTAATATTGTCTATTCATGGCAGGAGTCTTTATTTTTTTTTCACGCTCTTTCATTTCACTGCACCTTTATGATACATCATCCATATGCTAATCTCAAAGAGCTTTACAGTTGTTAATGAATTGAAGGCCTTTATATGTGCAAAGCCTCCCTGGCTGTTGTCTAATGTCACCTTGTGCATCCAAAGGAGGGCTGAATGTGCAGAATTAAGTGTTTCAGCGATCAGAGTGAGTTATTAAAGCCTCTCGCTGATGCGTCTGACTTAAGCTGCATGTATACGAACTAAAGCAAACAGCAGAGTAACTTGAAATGACAAAAGTGCACACGAATGCAAAAAAAAAAAAAAAACACCACCAAAAACATAGCCTATAGCGTCTCTTCCTGCTGAGTCCTGAGCTGCGAACGCGCCGGCTGCAGCCGCTCAGAAACCGTCGTGTGGAGTCAAAAAAAAAAAAAAAAAACGAACCCGCATCCGTTCATTTGGCTCCCATCCAGAACTCATCATTTCATTCCCCATTCTGCTGCCTGGAAGCCAACTTTCACTCCAGTTCATCTCCATCCGCTCCAAAAAAAAAGACAAGCGAGAGACGGTGGAAGACGGACGCCGCCGCCGCCGTCGCCGCCATCACCGCCATTGCCGGGCCGCTGTTCCCCCTGACAGTTGTCGGAGGAAGTCTCAGCCAAGTTGTCGGCAGAAAGCAGAGTCTCGGATCCCATCTGGGACGGCGAGATGAGGTCTCTTGCTGTCACCGCGTCTGTTGTCAAGGCTGCGTTTAACCTCAAATTTATGGCTTTGTTATATCAGAATTAATTACAGATATTTCCCCCCAAAGTGAGTGACGTTGACGGAAACGCTAAGCACCGGCAATTTAGCTCTATTTGCAGATTAATTTGGGCCCACCTGTGATGCTTGGTGTGCTAAGTAGGTACATCAGTTTTAATTACAGACCTCACAGAGTGGGTTTAGTTAAATTACAGTATTAATTATCACATTTACCAGATATCAGGGTGACAAACGGTTTCGGAGGCACTCTTCCCTCCAACCGCCTGTTTCTCCAGACAATAGCTTCACTTCTGTCCTTCAGGCAACCTTCACACAGGTGGATGCGACGGAGACGCTTTGTCCCTGCAAAACAAGTGTTTACCTGCAGCCGACAGGAGCGTGGAACTCCAGGACAGACCAAACTCGATGTCTTTCCTTTCCTTCTTTCTTTTTTTTTCTCTCCTCTCCCGCCCAGGTGGTTAAAATTAGGCTCAATATTTGGAAAGCGAGTGAAATGCCTCTCAGATATCAAAGTACTCGCTCCCATTATAAAAGGAGAATAAGTGGCCTTTGTCCACATCATTACCCTCTTCATTCACTCAGCTACATTAATCTCTTCAAGGATAATATGATTCATGCTTGACTGCCACTTCGCCGGTCTACGTCTAAAAGAGAAAATGGTGACCTTTGACCCCGGGGATCATTACAAATGGAAGATATATGGAATGTGAGCGAGACGCTTAAAACATAAATCTGCGTGTTTATACGGGGGTCGACATCATAGTTCAGCGAACAAAAGGAGGAGCAGAGGCAGCGTTTAGCACCTGGACAGGAAGCCGTCCAGCACATCAGCTGCTTCAACGCCTCCGGGTTTTATTTGTTGGCTTTATTTGGAAGGACAGATCAAACAAACAGCAAAATAATGTGCTAAAGCTGCTGCAAACTATAAGAGAATGACTCCAATTCTTACTGAAACCAAACCGTTTATATTGTATTTCTGCCAGACTTGAGTTACTTTAAATCTTTTAATGTTTCTTGTGTTTATTTGCTGTTTCCATATTTCTTGTGTGAAAGAGTCGCTCACAATTTGTGATCCCAAAACCAGTTCCACCGCAGTTTAGCTGCCTGGCTAGCTGGTTGGTTTATGCTGCTATGCTAATATGCTAACATGCTAACAGGCCACTCCCTGCATGCTACATTTAGCAGCGTCTCGCCCGTCGTGTTGGGTGAAATGTGGCGCTAAGTGACGGACAGCGGCGCCGCGCGGAGGTCTAAAGGAGAGCTGAATCGGGTCCAAGAACCGGACTGGAGAGTGAAGGTCCTCGTTTAGCCCTTGGCTGATGTTCTCTCCCACCAAAGCACTATATTAATCATAATCACACAACACCATTAGACTATGTCATTCTATTAAAGAAATCACATTATCATACATTTCATTAATTAAACTCAAAGCCGGTCCGTCTCCAGGCAGAGACGTGTGGGGGGGGGAGGCGTGGGGGGGGAGTCAGAGGGCAGGACACTTCAGCACCCCACTCACCATCTCTCCAAAGTGAAATCAAGGGGACAGATTTGCATGTCAGGGGGCTCCTGGGGAAGGGGGGGTGGGGGAGGAGGGGGGAGGGAGAGGTGGGGAGTGGGGGGGGGGGGTGCGACCCGAGTCTTAGA
>JAUESE010000002.1:7123524-7138371 GCA_032274725.1 Malacoctenus triangulatus
GGGGGTGAGACCAGAGACTTAGACAATAGCAGCTGATGATGGAGGCGGGGAGTCCTGGAAGCGCGCGGACCCTTCTGACAAGTGTCTGCGCGGCGGAGGAAAGCGAGAGGAGGAAGATGGAGGAGGGCCGGCGGTCCTCGGGCGCCGCTCGCTCGCCGGGTCACCAGAGGAGGATGATGGGCCGAGGCTGGCGGGGGGGTGAAGCCTCCTCAGGGACGCCGAAACACACTTCAGGTTGCTTTCGCGGTGGAGGAGGAGGGAGGGGACGTGATCTTTGAGTCTGAAGTCCTGCACGGGCGTTTGAAGCTGTCATTAGTCTGTATGTTGTTGTTCAGAGACGCTTCTGTTCAGGTCGACACGACCCGTCGGTCAGCTGTGTTGTTCCATAAGTCGTACACGAGTGTGTTTGAGCACCAGAAATTAGTTTTACGTTGATAAAATCCTCGAATTTTCATTGGTTTTTTATTTGTTACAAAGAAAAACTGTAAATAAATGTATTTATTTCTTGAGTATTTCAGTAAATACTTAAAGATTAATAACTGTTTGTCATAAAAATATTCACTCAAATCTGTGAAAAAAAGTGTGTTTTGCTTCAAATTGATTTAAATTTGCAAGATTTAGAAAGACAAAAGTCACAAATTGAGATTTATCTTGATGACTTCCTTCATCTCGCTCTGATTCTTAGAGCTTTATTTGAATTCCTCGAGTCTTTGCATTTTATTTTCTCTTTCTGGGTTTCTTTCACTGAGCCCCCCCCTCCTCCACCACCACCACTCCCCCTCCTCCTCTCCTCCTTCCTCCCTGCCTCCATCTGCCCGTCTCTCCCCCTGCCTCTCCCTCTCTCCCTCCGTCTCTCCGGGTCTGATTAGCATGTGTAGTGTATGTTCCGTCACGCTGTAGTGTTGACCTGTGCTGTCATCTCCCTGATTACCTCCCTGATTCACTTTCCTTGTTTAGTAATGTGCAATCAATCATAATCAATTAGCCAAAATGTTGAATCATTAAAACCATTATCATTAATTAAAATAATTATCACTTTCTGCCAATGCTTCATTACCAGTGTTGTCTAACGTGTCTGCCACACACCAGACTTTCCCCACCGGCTTTTTTTCCTTCTTTTACACTCTGGAGTCAGATTCGTAAAGTTATTTTTGAAGCTCTGCTGATGATGTGAGCACACAAACAATCACTGATTGCTTCACTTTGTTAATAATAATCGTAGTTTCTCTGATTTGCAAAAAGTTGCGGCTAATATTAGGGAGCGAGATTGTTTGTGTTGTCGTGCGACCTGGTAAAAGTTGGATCTCCGAGTCCATGTTGGAGAACTTCCTCCTGACACGGGCTGAAGCGTCTCCTGTCGACGGGGGTCTCGCTGCCTCCTCCTCAGCACTGCTGTCTCCCCCCCCCCCCACCCCCCCACGTCTCCTCACGCTTCACCAGGAACTGTCTTTCCTCGAACCTCAGACCGACCCTGCTCTTCAGTGGACGGGGCAGAGATGAGACAGCGAGGCCTTAATGATGTGTAAACATCCACAGCGCTCGTCTGTAAAAGCCCTGAGGAGAAAGAAGGGGGGAGGAGGAGGGGGAGGGAGGTAAGGGGGGGGTGAGGCAGACAGACACAGCTCAGCACACCGCCGCTACCAGAGCAGTAACCCCAGACAATCGTCAGCCTGCTCCTCCTCCTCCGTGCGCCTGTTGAAACCTGGAATAGACCTGTCACTTCCTAACCCCCAATAATTGCTCATGTCGAAAATTTTCCTTGAAAGTGGGCCGGGGGACCCCGAGGGCGTGAAGGGTGCAAGCGAGCGTACGTGTGCGTAAGGGATGTGCGAGTCGATGTGGGCGTCTGCTTTTTTTTTTTAACCCCCCCCCCCCCCCCCTCCCCATCCCACCGGGCGACGGAGGGTCTCCTCGCTCCCCTGCCCGTGCACTGTGGAGGAGCATCGCTCACTGCCACCTGGGGAAAGCAGGCGTCTCATTGGGGTCGTGCCACCCCCAGTGGAATGTGAGTCCAAAGGAAATGGGCCTGAACATTGCACAGTATCCCCAGTCTGAGCTCCATTAAGCCGGGCATCCTCATTCTGGGATGGATGTCCATTATTACGCAGAGCACCAGGGCCATCCATTGAGCCTGTAGTTACACTGCCTCATGTCCTACATCACTACACAGGCGCCGAGAATAATGAACTTTTAGGGGCCATAAAGAAGGAGTTTTGCGCTGCTTGGGCATATTTCAGGGGCGAAAGGCTTCAAACCTGCGCTCTTAAAATAGCCCGATGAATCCCGGCGCCGAGTCTTTGTGGCTTCGGTCTGAACCATGTGGAGATGTCTGTCTGGCTGCTCTCGCTCTCTCTCGGCGCTCCCGATGGCACTGCCTGGCATGTCGGGTGGGGGGTCCTGCAGAGAGGAACCACGGAAAACAGGCTGCGAGACAGGAGGGGTCTCGGAACATGTGGCATCCCTCCCTGCCTCCACCAAGAGGCCCCCTGATCCTTCAGTGAAGCCCATCATGCCCACCTGATTGCATTATTCGCAAATGGTCTCCAGGAATGAAAGTAATTGTGTCTCATTAGAGGCCATGGGGTGTGACAGGAAGCGCTGGGAAATGGTTGACAAAAGGAGGGCAGAAAAATAGCTCCAAACGCGACATACGGGCTGAATTACAGCGTTCAGATCCACACAGAGGACTTTTATTTCATCTAACATCATCCTGACAGTAATCCGCCACAGAAACACGGGATACAGCCACTTATTTGGGATGTAGTCGTACAGTATTCCCCCGACGTGGCGACAAACACACAATACATGGCAGTTTGTGCGACGGTTTAACGAGAACAAGCAGCCAGAAAAAAAAAAGACAAAAAGACGTCGTCCCGGGTCCTGGTTGCCTCCATCTCAGCCTGTTTGTGATGAAGGGCTCTTTTTGGTGCAAGAGTGAAAGAGACAGGCTGGGCTGGCTGTCATGTCATAAAGGATGCAGTCAGAGAGAGCAGACATGATTTCATGGCTAATGATTCCTGCACTAATATCAGTGTGGGCTGCAGAGGGGATAACCAAGTTGAGCTGTCTTAGCTCAAATGATTCAATTAGGCCAGCTGTCCCTATTTGTCATGGCTCAACTGGCTTCTAGATTACCTTTCCAGAGTGCAAACGTGCCTCCGCATTGAACTTACCAGCTCGACAGTTTCACGGGGGGGAAAAAAAAAAAGAAAGAAATGGAGACAGGAGATGAGAAGAGCGATGGAGGGGAAGAAGGGAGACAAAGAATGCAGTAATAACCACATTATCCACTTAAACGCTGAGGCCAATTACAGAGATAAATGTGACTTTTTGTTTGGAGGAGGAGCCTGCGAGCGCGCCGCGAGACGGACCGGAGAGACGCTGCATATGGATCTGTGATCCGTCGAAAGGGCAACAGCAGAGATAACATGAAGGTCACGAGAGAGCGCGAGAGGCAAAAACATGAAGGAGGGGTAAAAATAGACCCCTGAACTTCTCAAACTGGAGCGTCTCTCTCTCCACTCGTCGCTCAGATCTTAATGTGATGAATTCAACGTTCTCCCCGGCCCGACTCCTCGAATGAGATGACGAACGACGCGGCAGCAGCAGGAGTCGTGCGGTGCTGCTTCGTCCGGCCACCTTCTTTTGAAGTGTGTGTGTGTGTGTGTGTGTGTGGGGGGCGCTCGGGTCCCAATTAGGACTGTGATAAGTATTAAATTCAAAGAAGCATTAGAGTCATTAGTGTTGATTGAGCCGATGACTCCGAGGGCCGTGTCGTCTTCCTCTCACTTTCGTGCAGTTAATTTTAAATTTGTGTCAACTAACCTCATCAGATGTAATTAACACAATTGTCAGTTTGGGGTCAGGGAATAGAAGACAAGGATCAGCGTACTAAAATGGTAAGATATCTCATTTATTAAAGGTAATTAGTGCTGTTGGCTTTATTAGCGCTGTCACTTTTGCCTTATTAAGGCACCTATAAAGGAACAGGAGCGACTGTATCTCGGAGCAACGCGAGGTGGGCGCTCAATTAGACATGCCTGTTTACAGTTGGAGTAAATAACGTCCCATTAACAGGCGGGGGACATTACATGCTCCGTGGACGGTGAGCGCGGCGCTAACGTGGCCACGAAGGCACGAATGATGTTTCATTTCTCGGCCCGTTCTTCAAGCAGCGATAACCGGAGACGGGGAGACGGTCCTATCCATGTGGGAGACGTCTCGGCGGCCTAATGGGACCGCGCCGCTTAAAGACGCTCCGTGTACTTCCACCCCACTTACCATGCGATAACTATGACGAGCGCGGATAATGAGACGGCGCGTTGGAGCAGCTTCTCATCCGGGAAGCGAGAACGATGTGTGTTTTATTGTGGAAGGAAAAAAAACAAAGTCTTCGTTCTTTAAACCGACCGAGTCTTACGTGAGTGTTTGGTGTGATTTGGATTAAAACTCGTAGAACAGTGAAGGAGAGACATGACACGCAGTTTTCTGTAGCAGACGATAAAATTCGATGCATTTCCTGCAGAGGAACAGACCTGAGATCAGGGTCAGGAGGTCAGCTATAAATTAGTGTTGGAGAAAAACATTAAAATGGATCATTTCACCATCACGAGGCTTCAGATTAGTTCAACTGGATTTTGCGATTTCAAAATAAAGCTCCTGAATACAGGAAACTTCAACGTCACGACTTCAAGCGTGCCGATTTCTGCGCCATATTCAGGAAAAACGTCTCAATGCGAGCATAGTTATCACCGACATAGGGCGCCGAATCAAAGGACGCGTGTTTACAGTTGGCGGTGATCCTGCAGTTTGTTAGTGCGATCATCGTGGTCTCTGCGCCGGACGCGGGCGGCCTCATCTCGGCGCTGTCACAGCTCTGACCGGGATCAGCCTCATTACAGTGATTGAGGGAACAGGCCTCGATGGCGGCGGCGGCGAGGGAACACACTCCTACAAGCCAGTTCACACGTTTGTCTTCGTTAGTCCGATTCGGCCCTCCTCCGTCAGCTCTTCCGGCCGAGCGGTTCCGTTGTTGTACAGGAAGTGAAGACATAAAAGGACCAGATAGCGCCGGCGGGCCTCCGGCATGACGCCGTAAACAGCGAAGCTTAGCCGACAGGCGTCACGGCGGCGCTGGTGTCTCTGACCCTTTAACCGCCGGGGGCGTGGCCTCCAATCTGACGAATCACAAACTGATGAGTTGTCGAAGAGCGCGTCTTTCATTTGTGGATTTTTGGTAGAAATGTTGTTTCAACCTTCGAATTCATCTCTTACTTTTTCTCCTTTTTAATCACTTCTTCCTCCTCCTCTAATAAAAGGCAGCTCGCTCGGAAAATAAACGATTTCCGATTAATTCAACATATGCTGTCAGCGCGCTATTTTGCTGTTGAGATCTTTACCACTTGGGCCAAATAGTGACTAACGCCCAGACTTGACGAGCCCGAGACGGCAGCGCGTCATTACTGCCTTATCTTTAGAGATGGAGCGAGGTGTCAATGACACTTCTGCTGCATGCAGGCAGCAGCTGAGCTGTGAGATGTCCTGGCACACAGCACAGGCTTCCTGGCCAGAGCTGTGGAGCCCAACACCCAGAATCTTTACCTTTTAATTGCAGGAATATTCATCACATACTGCGTGGTGCAATTTTGTCCTCGTTCCAACTGCACATTTATTTTTTTTATTTTTTTTAAAAGAGCAAATAAATTTGGGACTTTTTTTGGGTTTAAACGCTCCGTATATGATAGTTTCTCGTTTCTTTGCAAAGAGCAGGAAACTCACCTCGGTGGGAAAATATTTATTTGCTCCCCTGCCAACAGTTTGATCCAGCGCTGAACTCTTCAGGTGTGTTCAGTCAAAAAAAGAAGCAAAACAGATCTCTACCTTCGTTTGAGGGGTTTGTGCCGCTCTGACCGTAGGTGCGGTTTGTGTTGGTTCACCCCAAACTCCCAAACGTCTCCTCGTGGACTCCAAACAGATTTTTTTTCGCCCCGGGGAAACTGAAACATCTCCGACTGCTGCCAGCGGGGTTTTTTTTGTATCATTTGGAGCCTCGGCGAGCGTAAATGCACTCAGCTACTTGTTTATGTGCTGCTGCTGCGCTGCCGCTCATATTTGTGATTTTTTGTGGACGCACAGAAAGAAAGGAAGTGAAGGAAACAGGGAGGAGGGACTTGATGATTGTTGGTGTCACAGGGGTCGAATGTGACCGAGTGAAAATTACAAACAATAAATTAGCAAAAAAATCCCAAATTCAAGTTTATAAAAAAAGATGCATGAATGTTTATCTTAAAGCACATTTAACAGCATATAAAATCCAGATTATTTTAGATCAAATATCAGATTCTAATGTGATTAAAAAGGACTTTTCTGCTTCTGTCACGTGTAAACAGATAATTTATTGTGTCTGGGAACCAGCTTGCAGGCTGCAAAGAAAAGAGACGGGAGCTGCCAAAGTCACATGGTCTTTTTGTCCACATGACCACCTGGCACCTCCTGGTCCAATCACAACTTTAAGACCACCATGATTTATCTGTAAGCGAAACGCCACAGAATCTTATTTCAGTTACAATCTGAAGGAAGTTTCTTTTTGGGGAGGGATTTTTTAATTAATTGAAACTATATCAATTTGGCAGACGTGATAAGCTGAGCGGGATCTTTACTAATCAGATAAATTGTTTATTTTGAATCGAAATGTTTGCTCAGCTCTCCCACCAAACGCCTGCGACGCCGTCGAGGAGGAAAAACACAACGCGCCGCGTCGTAAACAAGTCGTACATTTCGGTGCGTGAGTCGGCGTCGCGGCGTTTTCCTCCTCATCTTTTGTCCGTCTCTCCGACCGCCCCGCCCGGCTGGAGAGCGGTGGAGACAGAGGGGGGGGGGGGGGCTCGCTGACCCCTCCTCACCTGCGCCCTTCACCCCTCCTCCTCCTCCCCCCTCCCCCTTCTCCTCCTCCGTGTGTACCTGCAATACGGGGCTGCACTGCATCATGGGTGCAGCTGAGGCCATGCCAAAACCCAATTTGGACGGTGTCCAGCACTTCATTGGAAAGTAATGGTTTTCACTGAACTGAGTTATGACCAGCTGTTTGCAGACAGTCTGTGAC
This sequence comes from Malacoctenus triangulatus, assembly GCA_032274725.1. Classification (NCBI taxonomy): domain Eukaryota; kingdom Metazoa; phylum Chordata; class Actinopteri; order Blenniiformes; family Labrisomidae; genus Malacoctenus; species Malacoctenus triangulatus. The sequence continues at coordinate 7,130,627 of JAUESE010000002.1, forward strand.
ATACTGATGGAGCAGAACACCGTATGTTGCTTTCCAAATCAAATGATACAAGGAGTGTGACAGTGTGGAGAAACATCTGTCATTAGCAATTTTCAGCACGCTCCACTAATTCTGGACAAAATACGCCTAATGAAGTTACTGCAGGAAACTTCAAATATTGTCAGTGCAACAAGGCCACAAGAAGCCAGTGCTCACCAAGGCCTGTAATCTGATTCATTTGTGCAGAGAAAAATACAGAAGGAGGAGGGTAATTGTTTTTGATCATGACGTTTTAAAATGCAAATGGAGAACGTTCCTCTTTTAATCCCGGAACAAAAACAAAAAGAGAATCAAGGACGAGAGGGTGGCCGGCGCTCCCTCCTTGATGTCGCCTCGCCTCCGCCGCCGCTTTGTAGTTTCCGTGTGGGGGGACACAAAAGCTTTGATAGGTCCGCTTGTCAAGTTCAGACGCCGTGTGTACATGAAACCAGCGCGCGTCTGCAGAGCGATCACAGTAACGAGGGTCGGACGCACGCTCCAAGTTTTCCTCACAGGTTGTTTTCTTGGATCTCCAAATTAAAAAATTGAATCTGCGTTTATTTTAATCATATGTTAACGTTAATGCATTTGGGCACGGCGACAAAGCCTTCACCGGGACGCCGTCGTCCCTGCCTAAACGGTTCATTATTGAGTTGAAATATAGGCGATAAGCGCAGCGCTAACAATATTCATTTGGCTCCCGTGCGTTTGTAATTTGCCAGTTTCCAAGCACTGTTCTCAATTTATTCAGACTTTGCTGTGAGGATGAGAGGGTTTGTGACAGGCAGCTCTGCTGAAAGTGGTCCTCTCCTCCAGAACAGTTGTTGTAGTGAGAAGTGTTAGAGACGGGTGGGCGTCTGGACCCAAGTATGCTGCTCAAACACGAGGCCTGTGTCTATCTGGCAGCCGTCTCCTGGCGGCAGAAGGGCCATAAACCCGCCTGTGTTAATTCTGCCGTAATTATCATGGGTGCCACATGTTATGCAGGATGTCCTACCACTGCAGATCCACTCAAAAGTTTGCAGTGAAATCCTTCCACACTGCTGCCTAAAGCCGTGGCAGACAAGCGGACGCGGAGGGTGACAGTTGGCCATTGTGATTAGAAGAGGGCTGCTCCTGGAGCCCTGCCCCACATCTCATTTCCTGTCGCGGCCCTTTGTAATGATGTGTTTTATGCGGTGCATGTTGGTGAATAACTGGCTGCATCGAGATGACAATAATCACCCATAATGCCCCCGGGGAGGAGGTGGCCTCTCTCGGGGACAACATTAGTCATAAATATGCAAAACGGCTGCTGTCCTTTACTGTGCGCCGTCTCGCCAGCACACTTAGTTTCCATTCAAGGTTGTTCTAATTGTGTGCTTGAACATATGAAGGAAACACAGCCGTTTACCGACTCGGATAACATTTCACGGTCTTGTTTTTCTTGCACTAAAAGAGAATTTAAAGATCTTGAAAAAGAGGTGAAACATTTACCCGGCGAACAAATCTGTGATTCTACATTTACCCATCAGCCTCGGCTCTCGTCTTCCTGTCAGAGCTGAAGCGGAGTCCTCTCCAAACGCCTCATCTCAAGTCGCCGCCGCTCCCCCAGGAGAGCCACAAGCGGCCCCTCTCAGGCTGCCTGGACCGTGCTTTGGCAGGACTAGACGCTTTAGCACCCTGAGACATCGCACTCTCCCTCTCTCCCTCTCTCTCTCTCTCTCTCTCTCTCTCTCTCTCCCTCTCTCTCTCTCTCCCTCTCTCTCCCTCCCAGTCAGTGCAGAAGGCTTTGTGTGTCTCCCGTCTTGACCTTCTCCCACTCCTGCACTCCTATCGTCCATCTGTCGGAGACGGCTTTCTTCCTGTCGTCCTGTGATTCTGACAACATCACCCACATGCTCCCATCTTGTCGTCTCTTCACGCAGAGAGAGAGACGGACCGTGCGCGCGCGCCGCCATTGTTTGGAGCCGCATTTCGGCACTAAACGCGCGCCTAATCGAACTGCACGGGCCGGTGTCGGGGCAGTAATAGCACGTAGTTTATGTGATCGGGGGAAGTGTAACAAAGCTCTTTGTTTCGCCTGCTTGAATCAGAGCGAGCGCGGCAGGCTGCTTCCTGGGCTGCGAGCAGTCAGAGGCGAGCCGCGGCACCCAGACATGTCTGTCGGGTTAGTGGACGTCTCCTCGCCGGGATCGGCTGACGTTGATTTGTGAGCATAATGCCTGATTATAGGAGGGTTGACAGATAAATTTTATCAAAATTAAGGCACAATTAAACATTTCATCTCTGCTAATTACTGGCTGTAGATTTGGCGCGATGACCATGTGCTGTAGGAAATCAGCAACCATAACACATTTTAATGGGGCACAGCTGTCTTACAGCTTGGTAATATTTGCACAGTGCACCAGAACTGTAATTTATGAGACAGAAAGAGGGAGAAAATCTGCATGGGATTGAGTGCCAGAATAGATTTTGAATTTATATTCTTTAATGAGGTTTGGATTTGTTGCTGATGGTTGCTCTGCATTAAAGATCGGCGGCGATGCGGCAGCGTCTCGCAAAGAGCTGCTGTTGTTTGTGTGCACTAAACTAATGTTAATGTTGTATCGTACAACTTTGCACTCGCAGCGTTTAGATTTTTTTTTTTTTTCTTTGAGCAGCTCTTTGCGAGAGGAGGAAGGTAGCTCGTCGTTGAGCATGCAGACTGGACAGATTTGATGGGTTCACGCTAAAGTAATCAGCCCCAGTACACACTTCTGCCAAGGAATAAGCCTGGGAAATTCACCAAAATGTGGGAACAGCTTGGGAACAGATTGATGCAGAAGGGTGAAAAAGGCTGAGAGTGAGTGTGTGCTGAAATGGGTGTGTGTGTGTGTGTGTGTGCTCTCCGAGCTAATTCCAACGCAAACAAGGAGAAGCTTCGTCTAAGTAACTCAGCTCTGGTGTGCTCCGATGGTATGTCTCCAGTGGGGTCTCGCAATGCCTCTTCAATTACATGGAAGTTTGGCCACCAAATCCCCTATAAAACATGGCGGATGCATTGTGAGGAATATCAATTTTTATTATTTTCCCACTGGCTGCATCGACGTTCATGCGAGAGCGGCTAGTTCATGTCAGAGGTAAAATCCTGCGTCCAGAGATTTTTTACAAACCTAAACGACTTATTCTCCAGTTTTGGTCTCGAAAACACAACAGCGACACCGATAACTTTAGACTTTTTAGAGGTAAATAAACTTATTTCAACACTTTTGACTAGACAAAGCAAAACAACAACAGAAAACGGACTCTGAGTCTGAATTTCAGTGCTTCGCTGCGATCTCTCTGGGCAGAGAAAGACCAGAAAGGGCTCGGTCGGAGTGCGCTGGCACGCTGCAGGCTGTGTTTAGTCCGGAGCCCACCGAGGTTAATTTGACTGCTGCTTTCTGGGTGACACCTTCGGTCTGGGACGCGCCCGCGGCGCCGGGCGCCCGTGGCACCGGCCGCGCCGCCCCGCTGCTCCGCGGTTTCCCGTCCAAGCTCAGGTGCGGCTCAGCTCGGTCCAACCCCCGAAGGCCCCCGTGACCTTCTCTCATGAGCGATCAGTGGACTTTTATTTTTGTTACGATCCTGCAGCCAACGACTCGCTGTGGCTTGATAAGAAAAGACAAGTTATTTTAGGTTTAACGTGATTATGATGGCATTAATTTCTACGATGATGGATATCAGAATATACGCACAATGTTTTCCCGGCTTCCTTGATGAAAGTCATGTCGCAGTCTGTGTTATCGGAGTGTTTCTGCTTTGCTCTGAGCCGAAATATGACCACAGGCTGGCATACAGTATGTCAGTTTGTGCACCGTGCTGGAGACTGACGAGGGGGCTCACCCTCACAGATAGCCGGCTGTCGTCCTAAAAGTGCAGCACATTGCCGTATTGCTCCAGGACAGAAAATCAGGGACAGCAAAGGACAATAGAGTGAAAACAACATGTTCTACTGAGATCAGCTGCTTCCCTTTTTTCCTCTCTTCTTCAAACAAACACAACGTTTTGTCTCTCAGACTGAGACCCGTGCAGGTTTTTGTGTCTCTGGCGCTGCCACGCTGACGCTGGTGAAGCATTATTCATGCACAGGAGTGCTTCGTGAGTCATTAGGTCAACTATGCGCATGAATAGTGCATCTTTACTGAGGGAATCCAAACATTAGATTAGATGTAATTGAGAGAAATGAAGCCGTGCTCGGAGCAGTTAAGCCTTCTGCATTAAAGCGTAGACTGGAATGCTCTTTGTTAATCTCTGATCAAGTGGGATATTACCTCTCATCAAGAGCTTTGTAATGCTCGTTAAGGCACCGCACAGTAAACGCCTGAATAATTATGAATTCCATTTATCCTCCCAATAAAAAAGAAAAAAGATATCACACAGCTTACCAAAAACGGTGAGTCGCGTTAACGCGAATGAACTCTGGACATGACAAACGCGCGGCGACGTTACACATGTCACTTTTTAATCCTGAACATACTCTTCACCCTCCTGGTCATGCAGTACATATGTCAGGGAAGAGGACAGCAGCCTTTTGCCAGCGTCTCATACCAGGCTGAATCTGTTTGAATCAGACTCATGCATGAACGGACATTTGTGCACACAGACTCCATTGCCCTGATTATTTTATTATGACAATTTCCAGGCACACACACACACTCACACACACTCACACACACACACCGATGCCTCTTTAGGGCCACTTATTAGTGTTGATCGTTGGCCCATGTGGTCACACAGCCTCTGCCATGATCCCGCAGCATACTGTCAACATATTATGTAAAGGTGTGACATTGACAGCATATGTCAATAATCCTGGATGTCACACATCAAACGACGGTCTCTGTTACATGACAGCGTGTTGCCATGACAACGGACGTCACCAGTACACATCCCTAACTCACGTTTTGCCACATGCCATATTTTCCCATTATTGAGGATTAGGAACAGGTGCGTGTGCGTGCGTGCGAGCGTGCGTGCGTGCGTGCGTGCGTGCGTGCGTGCGTGCGTGCGTGCGTGCGTGCGTGCGAGCGTGCGTGCGTGCAGACGCACTGACACAACCGTCACATGCCCCGAGTAGATCCCCGTGTTTGTTTTTTGACAAGTGGTCTTGTGTGCTGTGTGTGTGCGCGCGTGCCCGCGTGTGTGTGCGTGTGTTTGTGTATTGTCATAGGCCAGTGACAGCTGAAGAAGAGGACTGTATTTGTGGAGGAACAGCATGGCTGCAGAGAGGAGTGGAGATCCTGAGGGAGGCCTAATGGTTCCACTCCTTCCTGCACAGAGATAAAGACTCATAATAAGCGTGTATGCTCACCATCTGGCCCTGTGCATGTGGCCCTTATGGAGGCGAAAGCAGCACAATCTGTAAACGATCAGGAGCCATGGCGCTCCCCCTAGAGAGGCCGCCATGCAATCAAGGTGACAGATGGCAGCACCACTGCTGTGGCCTCATGGAGGAGATCAAAATCACCTTCAATAAACTCTGACTGGAATGGGCACGGGCCCCTCAAAAAGTCAGTTTGTCAGTCAAACTGTGGCAGCTTGCTGAAACAGGGGGAACACACAGCGGTCCGTCCGTCCACCGCCTGATTTCCATATTTTCCGTCTGACTGAGCCTGAACTGTGATCTTACTCCAGTTGTCCTCTCGACTCGTGCCGGCGCCGGCGAGCCGGCTGCCAGGACGAGCCGTGCAACTGGGGGGAAATTGAGAACATGATGCCGCTAATGTGGGGCAATATTCAGCGGATGGTGGTGGAGAGACATTAAATAACTGCCTGGTGCTCTGTTTTTGATGTGACAGGACCCCCATGATTTGCGTCTCTTCGTTTATTTAATTACACATTTACATGCAGTCACACAAAAAACCCGGCGCCATTGTACAGCATGCAATATACCTCATTACTATGAAACAGCTCGACGGTTTGCAGTGAATTTCCTGCCTCTGTTATCTCCTCTCTCTCTCTCTCTTTTTTTTTGTTTTAACATCTGATGGAGCAGCATGGTCCGGCCTCCGCACGGTGTCTGTGTCTGAGTGTTTGTGTCCCGAGCATGGAGACAGAAATGCTTGGGAATGCTATTTCACACATCCCCTTCATCTGATGCGCAGCTTCTGTCAGTGATGTGAGAAAAACAGCCTGACTCTCCAAGCTTTTTTTTGCACCAGTGCAAAAGTTCAAAATTGAAATGCCATCTGTTCAATAAAACTAATCTAGGCAGGGAGAGCTGCTTCCAAGGCTGCCCTGATTGGATGTGTTTCTTGTCTTTGAACTCGCTGCCACGAGGTTCAGTACCGGCCCAGGATATTGTCATTTTCAAAAAGGCGGCGCGTTTATGTCGGCGTCGGGCGGAAAAACCCGAGCCAGCCGACGCGCTTTCATAACACTTGAAGGTTTTATTTGCTTTCAAAGGTGCAGATTCGAACATGGGTATCACACTTTAACACTCTTTTATGTCTCTACTTCCTTGAGATTAAAAATTCAGCCGCCGGCACTTTTATTGTTCGCTGAATATGTGGATTCAGCCTCTCGACCGTCTTCAGTCTTTAGTTCCAATAAAACGAGGGACCTTAAGTACTTTCAGAGAAAATCAATTGTCCTCTGTTCCACTGCAGCCCTTAAGCACTCACTTAGTTAATTGCCACACTTATTTGATTAATTGGACAAGTTCCATTGTGGTCTCTCTTCAGCCGGCGTGTTTTATGGAGGTGTTCCAGAGTCCACTCAATCATCCACTTTTAAACATTTTTACAAATGTTAAATATGTGCACTTTACCTAATAATTAGATCAATTACTCTAATTAGTTCCAAAGGTTGAATTGGAAACACTAAAGTGGCTTTTAGGTGTGATGGCCGGACGGTGCCGTCCCCGTGACTCCCGTCTTAAATCTGGACCAGGAGCTGCCGCAGTGGTCCAGGCAGACAGCAGGACCCCCGGAACCCCACCCCCCCCCCCACCCCCACCCCCCCCAGCAGGTTAAAACCACCCCACCTCAAACCCTCCCAAATTAAATCAGGTTTATCCTACAAATATGTGAGAAGGAACAGAGAGATCACGACTCCAGGACGGATTCATGGAGAGTTGGGTCATTACATGAACTCTGTCTGAGTTACTGCTCATCCGTGTTTCTGGTCCAAGTTCTACTTTTTCCGAATATTAATGAACGTCACGTTTTAAGCGCAGGTGTGCGGATAAGTTTTACGTCGGAAAGTGGGCGGGGCTTGTTGAAAGTCGCGCAAAAGTCCAGCAGGTGACGGAAATGCTCCAGTTCAGTGCGTCGATCGTCTTTAAACACAAAAATGAAGAAAATCCTGCATGTGCGGCGAAACGTCAGGACTGATGAAGAGCCGGGGACTATTATGGGATGTTTGCGCCTATGTATGAAGCGACCTGCTTCTGTTCATTCGTCTGAAGGCCGGAAAAGTTTGAAAACATCTCAGTGACGGACAGAAAACCTCCGGTAGGTCCACGCCACTCCACCTCCGTGTTGTTCTGTAACTGCTGTGATTGCATCAGTTTTTTGTGTCCACATAAAAATGTTGGTAAACAAGAATCCGTCAAGTTTACAGCCTTTAAAGGCCCGGTCCTGATCTATGATCGATCACCTTTTCTTCTGATCTATATTGTTTATAAGCTGCTGCACAAACATGCAGCACCGTGGGGGGGGGGGGGGGGGGGGGGGGGGGGGGGGGGGGGGGGGGGGGGGGGGGGGGGGGGGGGGGGGGGGGGG
>JAUESE010000002.1:7150354-7160462 GCA_032274725.1 Malacoctenus triangulatus
GCAGCAGTGTTCAGTAACCCGGATATAATTTCCATAACCTGCTCAGATTATGAAGCTTCGGATACGAGCGACGCGTCGTTTGAGTCGCGTCGCTCACGAAGCTTCAGCCGCGTTCTCAGACACTTATCTCATAAACTCTGGATTATGTCACTTGAAACTGGTTGTATTTTAGATTCTACTGTAGAAATGAGGTTGGATAGCATCAACTGTCTGGATGTTTTGGAGTCGGTGTCGTCTTTGGGACGAATAAGTCTGTTTGCGAAGCTTTCCGCTTTGTTTCTGTCCCGAGACTTGCGTGCACGTCCATAATCGATGCAGCGGTAACTAAATATGGCAGTCATCAGAGATAATTGTGTGATAATGACAGCAGAGTCCCCGAATGACGTGAGGCGCCTGTTTCCTTATTATTTCCTGTCATCTGCTGCTGCTGCTCAGTGACGCCTCCCTCCTCTCAGACAGACTATCACCGTTGAGGCGAGGATAAACCCTTTAAAAAAAAACAACATAAAGGTGAAGGTGCTTTGTGTGTGTGAGCTCTCCCTGTGAGAGGTCCGTTTAATCAGTGTGCAGTCGAGAAACCTCCTGTTAATTAATGAAACCTCCATGAGACTTTGCAGGAGTCTCGCAGATTAAGACGTGCAGAACAGTTTGCGGGTCAACAGCGGACGCCTGAAGGCGGCACCGAGTTTTTATTTGGCGCTTTTTATTCATCGACTCCTCTCCCACCGCCCCCCCGGCCCCCCTGCCCCCCCACCCCACCCCTCCTCCTCCTCATCACGGACCCAACTGGGGGCATCTTAATTCTCTAAATGACTTTTTAAGTAGTGCCCCTGCTCGGCGTGACCCTGCTGAGTGACAGGCCATTCTAATCCTTTTTCACGAGGGGGAACAGCCTTTATTGCCGCCTCTGGTCAGTTTGTTGTGCCCCTGCCCACAACATACGGCATTTAACACTCTCATAATTAAGTAGCTGAGGCCAAAGTGTCCCCGTCTAATCTGCGGCGATGGGCGGGCGCTCAATGACACGAACGGGCGGACGGCTGAGCCGCGGATCGCATGATGAGCTTCACCTTTTCTATTTTTAATCCGAGCGCAAATTAAAAAACAGCAACAATAGACGGGACGAGGTCAGAAACGGCAGAGGAAGTGGATGAAACATAAACGTATCTTAATAATACGAGTGTTTTTTTTTTCTCCGTCAGGCGTGGCTTAATAACGACTCTCCAAATTTCATGTAATTTTGGGGATTCTCAACAGTGTCCCGGCTTGCCGTTTATCCTCATCGCTTCTCGCCAACTGGGTGAAGGATACTCTGCCTGTTTCCCCACCCAAACTCTTGGTCCCATCTGCTCACCGAAAGGCACAACATTTGTCAAAGTAGACTGGATAATGGCTTTGGCATCCTTATTATAATCTCAGCATAATCTTCATTTGTCCACTTTTGGCACCGGGACACTTCTGCGTTTGGGAAGTCGGTCAGGACTCTTAAGTGTCCTCGTTTCTTTTTCATTAGCTCAAATCTAGGCATGAAAGCTCATTTAATTCCAATTTAAAACATGGAGGATTTGTGTTTTTAGAGGCTCACAGAGAGCTGGAGTTGTTTTCCACTCGGCTGTGATAAGCCCGAATGAAACTCTCCAAATTAAAGCTATTTTATAAAGAAAGCCTCATCGGTCTGTGTGTGTGGCGGCCGGGGTTGTTACCCCGACTGGGGCTACTTTCTGACACATTTCAGGCATCGACTGTGGCACGAGGAGTCAGGCGTTAGATTAAAATAAGATCCCGGTCACAGGAGGTCAATATTAGGTTGTGTGAGTCACTCGGCTGCTCCAGCAGATTCTTAAAAAAAAGGGGAAAAAAAAAAAGATGTTCAAGCTAAAGAAATTCCACTAAAATACTGGCTAACGTGCGTGTAAAGACGACAGGGGGACGGACCTGATGTTGTGTCTCGCTCTTCTCCATTAAGGTTGTGGCTCTCGGTTGACTACTGCTCCCCCTGTATGTGGGTCACACACACACCGTTCCCAGCTGCGAGGCCCAGTCAGCTGTGCCTTTCGCCGTGCCCGCCAACATCTGCTCCACAAAAACAATATCCAGCTTTTAGCACTCAAATGGAGGTTACACCATATGCCAGCAAGCCACTTAGTTTCTGCCAGGGGAGCTGGGGCCTGGCCGCGCTCGCCGAGGTAACAATGAAGGAGAGCGGCGCTGGGATGTGAAGGAGAACTCCTCTTCCTCTTCCTCTCCTCTCTTCACCTGAGGCTCTCCGTCTCATTTTCGGTGTTTTTTCGACCTCTCCTCCTCTCGTATTTCCGTATCAACATTTTTCCGCTCTTGTATGTCTCTCTTTTTTTTTTTTTGTGTTCCCCTGCAGCTTCGCGCTCAGGCCATCAATGTGTGCCAGCGTGCATCTGCTCAAGGTGCTTTGGCAGCATCACCTTTTGAATATTAATGCAGCACCTAAACAACAGTTTGCCTGCAAGGTCTGCCACAAGGTCTGCTGCAGAGTGTGTGTGTGTGAGTGTGTGTTTCTGCACCGCGAATCATTTGTTGCAGCTCTGATCACTCTTTAGCGTGCGCTTTGCAGATGGTGGGGATTGTTTCGAACAAGAACTCAAACTGCTTCCAACACTTTCCAAACTTCTTTTTGGGGAAAACTGGAAGAGTGATCGCAGGAAAGACGTTTGAGCCATTTAAGACCAATTAGGAGTGCAGATCTGTATAGTCCGGGCTGAAGTGCTGCTCACTATGCTGAGAGGTGATAATGGATTTTTAATTAAATGTGGGAACCAAAGGTCCCAAAATGGAGCTTACAGCTAACCAAGCAGTAGCCATTTGGTGACTGTACAGACAAGGTCCATTATTGTCTCTGTGGCCTTGAGTCTCGTCTTTTTTTCTCTTTTTTTTCCCCCCTTCGTGGTCAAGGGGCGGTCCCGTCGAAGCTACGCGGTGAAAAATGGAGGAGCGGCTCGTACGATCGACGGCGTCCGTGTGAAGTAAACATTTCGAAGGTGTTGTTTGGCCAACGGAGACGCGACGCCTTTTATTTTCCTTTGTCCCTTCATGTATCTCAATTAACAACCGCGTGTTTGTTAATGAGGCAAACGAAACGCTGACGTCTTCACAAACAAGCGCGCTCTCCAATGCATCATGCCAGTGATTATCTTTTTCATCTCATGCGGGCTCTTGTCCTTGCTGGGCGTTAGAGGGGGGTGGGGGGGGAGGGGGCCGGCAGACGGGGCCACGTGCTCGGGGGGTGTAACCGGCGAGCGGCTCTGGGACAGCAGGTCGGGGCTGCCTTCTGCAGGTCACGGTTTCACTTGTGGGTATTAATTTGGGAGGGACGAACACACGGCAGATGTGTGTGTGTGTGTGTGTGCGAGTGTGTGTGTGTGTGTTTGTGGGTGTGTGTGCCGGCCGTGGCGCGAGCTGCAGGAGGAGGTGGTGATCAGTGAGAAATCACCTTGACAGGCCCGGCTCTGTATATCATAACTTAGAGCCGATGCCACTCATGAATGCTGATTACAGTCGACCAGGAGTTTAATTACTTGCCGCTGAAATGCTGAGGAGCAGTTTGCACAATCTCTCTCTGAAAAAGATGGAAAATGTATCTTCTTTTTGGCGACAAAGCAACTTTGAGTATCATCAACTTACCAGCTGGTTGAGCTTAAAATTACAACAACACCAATAAAAGTTGAACCGAGAGGCTCCGCTGGCATCCAGGGTGTGTTTTTTTGACTGTCTAGGGATAAATTTGTTGCTAAAGTAGCAACATACTGTGCTGTACTTATTTTCCAAGTTGTTTATACCCACCTCTAGCTTGTATTTATTTAATCCGATTGCTATTTTTTATCCAAATTCACACATTTATCACATTTATTTGATTGAATCACATCCGTCTCGGAGTCACTGCTTGTGTCGTGGAAATGCCAGCGCTTTTGGCAGCGGCAGCAGATTTCTGTCAGCGTCTATCTTTGAACACCTCCCACATCATGTTCCGAGGAAACGATTCCTTTCTGGTGCCAAGAGGGTGCCGTCCAACAACAAATGACACTGGATTGGGGGGGGGGGGGGGGATCCGGGGGGGCTCCTCTCGTCCACCTCAAGCACTCGACACGGGCAGCAAAATGAGTCTTTTATTTGTGACGACTTTAAAGCAGCTCTGAGTGGTCGTGTTGCTGTCTGGGCGTCTGCACTTCCCCGGTCAGTCAGCGGAGGGCAGTGCTTAAGTGGAAACCAACCAGGAGCTGTCAGGTCATCCTGTGTGTGTGTGTGTGTGTGTGAAGTTGTGTTTATGTGAAGGTGTGGCGTGCATCCTTCATGTTGTGCGAGTGGCGTGGGTCCCTCACAGGTCACCAGGAACGTGCAGTTGGCCGTCATCTGCTGTGTAACATGCTGTTGGGTGTCTCTGCTGTGCTTTACGTTACAGTAAGTAACACCGACAAACTAGCGCAGAAATTATGCTAATGATGACAATAATTATGTTAATTTGACTCCACCAGTCCAGTGTAATGATGCTGAGACTACATGATTATTAATAGGATCACAACATGTTAGATCACACAGCGGTTAAGATATGCTCGCAGTCTGTGTTTACATTTTCTTTGACAGCAAAAAAATCCTTATTTATACTTTAGAACATGACGTTAATATTTCAGTAAGTCTATTTTTGAACTGCAGTCGTATTTATGTCTCCTGTATCACAAATAAAATTGATACGTGTCAGTTTTTTCTCAATTTTCGGTCCAGGTAATTCGATCGTACGCCGTCGTCGTCTGAGGAGAACTTCACCTGTGACGAGTTCTCCGTTTACGGCTTCGTCGGCGCTCCGGCCGCGACTCTTTTTCTCCGAGACGACTTCTTTTTTCGAGGCCATCGCATGACGAGGAGGAGCGAGAGTGATACCTCGACAAATGTGTTCAGTCAGCAACCACATCTGGGCGCGATGCATCGCGGAGACGCGTCGGGAACCTGTGATCCTGATCAGCGTAAAAAGTGTAGACAAGGATGTAATATTGAACGTCCAGATGGTTTGCAGGCAGAGACAGACGTGCGGTGGCTGGGCGTTATCTTTAATTCATATCTGCTCAGCCGCTCTCCGTGCGTCGTTCGGCCCCGTCTCCGGGCGCCGGGAGATGCGCAACTAATTTAATACGTAGGAACAAACAAACTAAGTTCAGTCAGTGTCACTTTGGCTGGCACTCTGGCTAATTTGTGTAAATAGTGTTGCCTATGATATAGTGCAACATGGTGAGTGCTTTCTCTTACAATCGGAAATGACTTTTTGGGGTGCGTTGCCAGCAGCTTGATGATGATGCTCAGAAGCCCAGTATGCTTCACGCCTCAGTGCTTCAGAGCGCCCGTTAAGCTCGTTTTGACGACGTGACGTCGCCGATCACCGCGGCCGGCTTGGTCCCGTATACCTGTCTGCGCTCCGCCGTGTCACCTCTCGCTCTTTTGTGAGTAAACAACGGATAAAGTTGCGAGAAAACAAGATGAAAACCTTTTTTTTTTAATCCTTTTGATTTATCTGGTCTGATTTTGATGGACCTTCTTCGGGGCGTGAAATGGGTTTAAACTGCGGCTGTCGGGACGTATTTTATACTTTCAAACAAAACGCTTCCAGGACGGAGACGCGGAGCTTTACGCACGCCGGGACGGCGCCGACGCTCGGCGTGGCGGTGATTTATCTGTGTTGGTATGAAGAGGCAGAGGTGATGAAACACTCTGAGCTTGGTCACAGTCTCCTGCAATTGATTAAGGTGCTGATGTTCCTGCCCGTGTTGTACAATGAGTGACAGAAAGATGAGAAAGTCCAGTCACGGCAGGAGCACATTTCAATAATTGCGATATAAATGAGAATGCATAAGTAAATGCAGGTTGAGGACGTGTCGGATATCTAATTGAGTCACCGCAAATTGAGAATATCTATTGAGCGCTACGTTTTTCCGGCGAGGCGTCGCGGCTCCACGTCAATATTGATCAGATGTTGAGATGATGAACTTTCCTCCTCGGAGGATAGTTGGCTTTCAAAATTCAATGCATCTGCTTTTCAGAAGCAACTGACAAATGTATGTTAATGTGCTGGCAGGGTTTAAAAAGTGAAATGAGGCAGCCCATCTTTTCAGATCAGTCATGTGTCACAAAGCCGGAGCCCCGGCCCGCTCCTCGCTCCTCCATAGGGCCGCCATGACCTCAATAATTAAGGGACAATTTTAAAATGCATTTCTAATTTTCTACCAGACTGAAAAGCTTTATCATGGAATAGCTGACAAAAACCCTCCCCTTGAATGGGGGTGACTCCTGGGCTTCCACTAAACTGGTCATGAATGCACAAACCATCTGTTTTTCTGGCCGTTTGTCAGTGCGAGCGTGGCGGAGGCAGCTGTCGGAGTGGCCCCGGTTTGAATGATGGAGCACACAACCTTTGTTTCGCTCGGCGGTGGCTTTGTGAGCTCTGGCTCGTCCCGGCTCGCGCTGCCCTGCAAGCGAGCGAGGCGGGAGACGGTCTCTGTTGTCGGCCCACCAGCCACCAGCCGGGGTGCCAAGAAGACGGAGCCGGAGAAGGCGAAGGCGAGGCCGACTTGGAGGGAGAACTTGAGGAAATTAAATGAACAGAGGGAGCGAATGAGAGCAACGGAGGCATGAGAGAGCAAAAAGAGTAACTGGACAAAAGGAATGTGGGGAGAGCGAGTGGAAGAGGAGGGAAGGTGTATGGCCGGTGAGCGCATTGTGCTGCTGAATGAGGATCTGGGGCATTGTGTGCCGGCCAATCTGTAGCTCAGTGGGTGAGGTTGTCAAGAGCCAGAGCCAAGGATGAGGGCCAGAGGGCCGGGAGAGAGAGGTGAGAGCAGCCAGCAGGGCGAGGCGGCTGCAGGAGGAAGTGGGAGCACGGAGGAAGAAATTTAAAAAAAAAAAAAAGAGCCGGCGAAGAGAGAAACGAGAAATGTTTGGCCGAGTTCATCCAAAGAAGTCGAAAAATGTGGATTTGTTTTAATTTCTTGGCCACGGCGGAGGAAGAAAATGGCACGGCGAAAAACTGCGAGGCTGTTTAGTGGGCCTGCGTTTGAAGGAGGGCGTGCATATTATTACACAGTGAAACATTAAACCAAATTAAAGACGAGCGCTAATAAGCACGGCTCAGCGTTGCCCCCCTATGCACACTACGCATGGAGCCCACCCTGCTTTATTTATCTGTTATCTTCTTTATTAGGGTGATTCCCTTGTACTACCCCCCCCCCTTCACCCCCACCATGATACGACTTTACTTCTGTATTAAATTGACACTGACTGTTATCCCCTGTGCGGGTCACACTGGCCAGCATGACCTAATTGCATATATTGGCCTGGCTGATGCATTTGACCGGAACAGAGGCTGCGATTTTTAGGATGCAGGGTCGACCCTTCATGTTGGACTACATCACACTGTGTGTGTGTGTGTGTGTGTCTTATATAACCCTACATTAGACCAGCATATGCCAGTGATGTGAAAATATTAGAATAAATGTCTCGTGAAGGGATCGAAGTTGACGTCTTCGCTCATATTTCACCAAACTTGTGAAACTTCTGGTCAACGTCGATGACAGAGTTAATGACAGAAGTCGCCTTCGGGCTCCAAAGGAGGATTTTGGGCCGCGCTGCTGCTTCCGTGCGGCTCTGACAGATGAATGAACAAGGAGCTGACGGGGTCTGTTCTTTGTGTCGCACTGGAAAGCTTATTTCACATGATTTGCTGTTTGGTCACGGTTTTATTGTGTCTATATGCTTTGAGAAAGTCTGCGGTAGAACAACTTTGAAGCGGCATTCGGAGAGATTATTGTTATTGGAAAGAAAAGTTGTTAAGCTTTGGAAGTTTTTTGGGAGCAAACGGACGAGGATTTAATTTTAGAGTTTCTGGAGGAAAACTGGACCAAAGTCCCGCAGAGAAACGTTACACTTCCTCTCAGCCGGCCGCGTTTGTTTAAGTGAAGCCACCGACCTGAGCCGCGGTGGAGCCGCGGTGGTGCTGCGGTGGAGCCGTGCTTCTTTGTGAGGCGACGCCGGCTAGTGGAGCTTATGGTGGTGGAGCAGAGTTTAGCAGGAAGCAGTTGTGTTCTCTCACACGCCGGTCGGAGCGCGGCGTTTTTCCTGTAGCCCCGGGGCAGACAGGCACCCAGCGCCCGCGCTGCCCGCGCCCAACTCCCCCCCCCCCCCCCCCCCCCCCCCCCCCCCATCTGTGTGTCAGGAGTCAGCTCTCGTTAGACATGACGGCTCTCTGATGTGGACAAACCGTCACTGAGGGGGGGACCTGGAGACTGAGAGACGGCGCTCTGGGTATGTTGGAGAAAAAAAAGTGTTTGGGAAATGCGTGTCCCCCCCCTCGGAGACGTTACTGGGGTACGTCTGCAGCCCTCTCCCCTCGGTGAGGTGTGGAGGGTCCCCGGGGGGGCTTCATCCAGCTCCTCTCGTAGCACTCTGTGTGTGTGTGTGTCGGCGCCTATAGCAGCCAGGAGATCTGGTTAGGTATTTAGCTGCATTTAGTGCAAGACAGTAGGAGAGAAACCATATGCAAAGCCCACATGCTCATGGCACCGCCCAGATGGGTTCGTCCTTTGCAGGGATGTTGCTCGTCGGCGTTGCCAGTTGCTTGAAAATGACAAAACGCTCCCCCCCGCGTTGAATGGGCCGCTCCTGCGAACTCGGCGAGCCCCCTTTTCTCCTCCTTGAATCGCATCAGGTGCAGGTTCCCGTTCCACTTGTGTGGAGGCCTCCAATAGACTGCCAGGCACTCATTCATGATCTCACACTTTTGTCTCGGAAGCTCGCGGGCCCACAATGGGCCGCGCGGCCACAGAATGGCCCCCTTCTTTTAATGGTTAACGGGCCAAGAGAGGCCAAGCATCAACACCGGGGCTTTGAGGGGAGGCAGGAGAAGCATATGGAGCTCTAAATAAAACTCAGATCAAGCACAATGATCGCCGAGCGCCGCTTTGTGCCGGGACGGCCGGGTGAAAAAAAAGGGGGCGGAGCGGAAAGTTAGATCCCCCATAATGAGATCCTGAAGCATGCGCGAATGAATGCATGGTGCCGTAACGCGGCGCGCTTTGGAGTCTGGAGGAAAAGCTGCCGGCGCGGTGTTATTGTCAGTAGGAGGGGGGGACGGAGGGGGGACAGATCCTCAAACTCTGCCCTTTTATTGCCTTTCAACGGTCGGCTTCAATGAAACCTCATCATCCGCCCAGAGTTCTGCTCCTAATCAATGAGTCTGACAGTTGACAGATTTTTCCAGGCTTGCAGCCTTTGTTAGAGGCTGATGACCTGAAAGAGCTCCAGTGGTAGGCCAATGAATAAGATGTTTAAAGCCAATAAATAAACCCCTCCAAAAGCTGCTGCTGCTGTGTGTGTGTGTGCGCGCGCGTGTGTGTGTGTGCTGCAGAGTAAAAGGGTGCAGGGGGGGTATTTCTCTCTTTCCTTTTTTTTCCCCCTCCCTCTTTTTTTCACACTTGCAGAATCTGCGGCCTTTGAAGGACTTGTGAAGCCGAAGGCGTCCCGTTGCTCAATCAAACAGATTAAGTCAGTCAGACAAGCAGCGATCTGTCCCATTCAATAAAGTTACTTTTGTCATGCCGCATCTCAGAGGCCCTCATATATGCATAACACTGAGCCTGGACATGTCACTGTTTTATCACTGCGGGTTTTTTTCGCTGGATTTTTATTTTTTTTTTGTTCACAAAACTCTAAACGTTTTTGCCAAATAATTTTTAAGAATCTGCGTTTTTTTTTTTTTCTTTTTCTTTTCTGCTTCGCTGGAAAAAATTTGCAGTCAGGCCTCGCGGTGCGTCTTAATTCGCTCATCAGTGGAAACTTGCGGTATTTTTAAAGCACGGGCGACCCGGTAATGAGGACATCTGTTTTCATATGGTCCTTGACACGTAGCACCAGAAATTTGATGTCATCCTGTCCAAACTGGTGCATGGCTGGCAGACAGCGCGGCGTCCTGTGATTGGTTCTGACAAGCCAGTGACAGCTCTGGAGGTGAGGAGGGTGCATGACAAAGGGCAAGCAGAGGATGAGGGGGGGCGGGGGGGGGGGGGGGGGGCCGGGGGGGCCGGGTCCGGGGCGGGTGGTG
>JAUESE010000002.1:7179570-7191952 GCA_032274725.1 Malacoctenus triangulatus
CCCCCCGGGGGGGGGGGGGGGGCCCCCGCGCGCGGACCCCCCCCCCCCCGTCTCTTCTCCTCAGACGATCGGCCGCCTGCACGGAGGGAGGCTCTGAAAACAGGCCCGAGTCCTGCTGCAGCGTCCAGAGGAGGAATGTGGGAGAACTCCCTCTCAATATGTTTTAGAGATAATCTGGTAATTGGATTACTTTTACATGAGTATGAGTAGTGAAGATGAGTCTATTTCTGCCTCTATGCTTGAGCGCCTCACTTTAAAAACAAGTAAACAAAGAGAAATGTGTTTTTTTGTTGGTTTTTTTTTACCCTAAAATGATCGTTCAATCTGATGTTGTGCCTCCGGTGGAGGCGTGGTGATTTTATTAGGTGTGTTTCTGTGTGAGTCTGTGTGATGTGTGTTTCAGTCCTTGGTAATTACTCACCTAAACTCAGACTGCTTCTCGTGGCTCTTGTGCATTCGCCGGTGGAAAAGAGTCAGTTTTGATTACAAAGTAAACGCTGCGGCGTCAGACAGGAGGGGGGGGGGGGGGGCTACATGCTGATATGCATTCTATCAGGATGATTTATGCAAATTATGCACATTATTCCCGCAGGAATCTCTCTTCTGAAAGTGCCAGGATAAATTGCCGGAAATTAGCCATAAAATTCACTGTGCAGGGAGTGTGAGGTGAAGGCCGCCAAGGAGCCAAGGACATTGGGCCGCCATGGTTACGCTTGGCCTGGCCTGCCTCCCCCATGCTTGGCATTCATGGCTGTTAAAGACCTCTGCTCAGACAGATACACTGAAGCCTCGAGTAGCACTCGGCACATCAGGAAGATCAGCCAAGCAAGTGTTACACCAACGGCGGGGTTTCATGCTCTAGTAACATGACAGATTTTCAGCAGAGGGAAGCAGATCGTCTGTTTTTTTTTTCTCGACTCGGATCCACTTGGTAACGTCTTCTGTTCCGACCTCATCAGCATTCAGCTGCACACCTCAGACCCACTCAGTGTTTGGACCGTTTTTTTAATGTTTTTTATGTCTTTTTTTTTTATGTCTTTGTTTACAGTTGGGCTGACCTTGTTCGCGGAATGTCTTCATCTTCAGATTAAACTCCAATCACAAACATGTCCGGCAATCAGGTAATGAACAGTTGTTTGAACAGCACATAAATAAGCAGCTGTCAGTGTGACAACACAGAAGAGAGAGACGCTGCCGAACACTTTCTCCTTTATGGCTTCATTCAACTCGCTGTCGCTTAGGCCTTTCGTGTGTGTGTGTGTGTGTGTGTGTGTGTGTGTGTGTGTGTGTGTGTGTGTGTGTGTGTGTGTGTGTGTGAGAGAGATAATAATCATGACATAAGATCTTTATCTCCTCTCAGTAAGCTCACTCAATAATAGAATTTTTAACAAGATACAAGTCGTCATTTCAACTCTAAATATCTCATTTGTTTTTCCTCAGCGTCGGTACAAAATATCAGACAATTTGTAGAATTTCTTGGTCTATAAAAAAGTTTAAATATCAACAATAAATCAGCAAACGATAGCTTCTCTTCAAATAAGAGCGCCACAAAATAGCAACAAATCAAATCGTGTCCCGACGTTGATAATTTGATTTATTCACATTCGAGTGATGAATCCACTTCAATTCGTTGCACCTGTTTCTGTTTATTCTGCAGCAGGAAAAAAAAAAAGAAAGAATTGAAACAAACAACCTGACCAGCAGCTGAGCTCGGCGCCGTCCTACAACAACACCACAAATTACTGCGCTTCTGCCACGACACAATTTAATCCCACAGTAATAAAAGAACATCAGATTACGGCACAAAGACGCAGCCATTGGTAAACACGGATTAGGAGATTGGGTCCATAATCTGATTAATATGGAGGCAGTTGGGCGATTGGGGATGTTAGCCCACAGTTGTGCTCCAGATGAGACGATAATCACACTTTACTACGTCATTTATTGTATCCTGTTATAACTTTCAGAGGTAAACACGCCGCCATATGTTTACCTGACCCCCCGGCTGCCTCGCTGTAATAAATTATGAGCTCGTTGGGCAAACGGGGAAGCTCGCAGTCGGAGACGGAGCGGCGTCATCGACGGGTGTCGTTGGTTTTCAGGAAAACTGGCTCGAATTAATCCAGAGCGAATTGTAGCATTTGTTGTGGGATAAACAATCTGAAGTGGAACAAAGCTGGCGACGATCACGACGCCGACACCAAACTGAGAGTTGTTTCCACCAGATCAGAAAAGATGTTTGTTTTCTTAAAGCTCTGTGTTCTCGTCACTGTTTGGTTCCTGTTTCTTTTCAGTTCAGTCGATTGAACAAAAGCACAATGAAGTCTGTGGAAAAAGTGGCTTTGATGGGCGACTCGCGAGTGGTTTAATTCTTTCAGTTTTATGTAGGGAAATTGTTTTGCCATGTAAAGTCTGCCATATGTTTCAACTAACTTTGAACTTGGCGAGATGCTTATTTTTCTGCGAGCACAGCATGAGGAGCAGGTTGCAAACTCTCCCAGTTTAATAAAATAACCTTGGTCTTGTTACAAAGGCTGTAATCGCAGATTTGGCTGCGTTTAATTGGCTGTTCTTGCTTGAAATCGCGACTCCAAATTCATTCTCCATGCCGATTTTAAAAGGTCTAAAGAGGGATTTAGCGAGTGGGACTTTTTTTAATATATTTATTTTTTTGGACGATTACAATCTGTGAGATTCACTGAAAACAAAGTTTCTAAGCGTGTTTTTCGAAGGATTTGTAGAATAGGGTCATTTATTGTCAGTGGAATTAAAGAATTGATGGAAGATGCTCAGAGAAAGCAATAAAACGGAGCCTGGACTTCCTCCACCTCGCTCCTCGACGTCACTTGTAGGTTAAACACTCCAAAAGTTAATCGTTGTATATTTAACGTCCCCTCTGTTGACCTCTGTAGTTGCAGTTTTATTAGCCTGCGCTGGCTGTGTGCTCAACACAAAGACAACATTATGCGTCGCCATCAATGGCCTGACAAAAATGAATTAGCACCCAGCGGTTGATTTGGTGCCTGAGCCCGAGCAGCACATATATCTCCTAGGCCAACGCGTGACACAGCAGAGATGGATCCACTGCCAGAGTTCTCCAGCTCCTGATACCAGGACGACGTCTCACTTCACTCTGCTTATGTATATTTTGACTTTAATGTTTATCATCCTTAGCATACATCACATCCCAGTTTATGAATAAGCACCCTGCTGGCCCTTGATATGGTAAATTGGACGTTTTATGGTTTATGAAAGGGGTGTTTTTTATCTACCACTTTTATTCATGAGCCCCGAATCTGGCTGTAAATGCCTTTAAGACAGATTCAGCTTTATTAGACTCATGAATAAAAACGATGTTCCCTATTATGACGAGTGGCCACTGCAGGATAAAGAGAGAGAGAGAGTGGGAAAAAAAAAAAAATCACTTCTCACTCCAAAGTAACATTTTGAAGACCCCTCGTGTCAACGTGACATTTCACCAGCTTGCAAAAAAACCCGATTTGAAATACCACCGCGTGTCCCCGCAGCTCCCACCTCGTGCACAAGAAGCCACTTGATTTTAAACGGCCCACACTGCTTTCAAACCCCCCCCCCCAGGCCCCCCCCCCCCCCTCTCGTGGCAGCTGTAAAACAAAACATGTCTGTGTCCCTTCGCACGGAGAGTTTGGTGCTGTTCTGTGTTTTCCTTGGGATGCTGTGTTCTGTTTGCCACACGCATATGGCTGCGACTCACCCCTGGGGAATTTCCTCTTCTGGGCTAATGTGAATATTAGTATGGGTTAAATGCTCCAGTCATTTGTGCATTAATGCATATTGCATAATTAATGCTTTTTGTGAGGTCTCAGTTTCCAACAGCAGGAGAGAAAAAGAAGTCTCATTTCTCTGTTTTTTTTTTTTCTCCTCCGATTAGTCGCGTTAAAGCTCGGCAGATTTTCATGCCAGAGCTGTTTTGATGCCTCCTGCTTATTTCCATTGTTGATTAAGAGCTGCTCTGTGAAGACTCAGGGCACTCAGGAGTGTGATGGGATTAAATGGGACACTGTAATGACCCTGTTGTCGCAATGGCTTTTCATACAGACACAAAGCAAGAACCAGGAGCCACTGTTGGAGGCTGGTAGCACAGCATTGTTCACGAAGGAAAAAGCTTTGAGTTCAGATTATTTGGAGCTTTAATCTGCTGCTGCAAAGTTATTAAGAAGGAAGATTTCATTTTATTTTTGGACAAACCAAAACTGTATAAATCATCACGTCCTTTGTTTTTAGTCTCTCACGAAATACATTTTAAAAGATGAATATTAGCAGTTACTGCCCCCCTTAAATATCGCAGCAGGCTCGAGCAAATAAAACCTTCAAGCTGCGATTGTTTTAAAAAAAACTTCACTGAATGGAAGTGTGAATCTGATAACACTGAGTGTCTCTGTGTGCTGCTTTTTCACCCCGATCTGAGCTGCGAGTCTCTCCAGAGCTGCTTCAAATTTAATCTAAAAACATGACCACCGTCCAAGGCTGAGGGCCCCTGTCCATGGTGCTGAACTCTGCCACAGCCTCACATTTACTGCTGTAAAGGTGCTGAGATTTTACAACAATGAAAACAGAGAAAAGTGGATTCATTTTAAAATAAATACACCAAAACACTGTTTAGTTGGTGGCTGATTGTGTAAATATTTTTCCTTTAGTGTTTTAGTTACATTACAAATAAATACAGGAGCCTCATTTCACTCCTGTAAATAAAAGTTGTTCCCTGAAGATTGTTCAAGTTGTGTTTAAAGCACAAATATGACAGAAATGCTCTTTGCTGTGACGTGTCGAGGGCAAAGGGTGAGTCGGTCGGAGCAGCAGCTGATTCCTGCGCTGTGATTAAAGACGCCAAATTGCGGCGACGAACGGCGTCGTAATTACATCTCTTAATCACATTCTGCAGGTGTAATTGCCTTAACGACGTGTTTCATTAGCAGGCTCCAGGTATTACAGCGGACAGTGTTCACACACGCCTGTTTTGGGATTATATTATTACGCGCCGTGCGAGAAATCGCGTTAATAACCACAATAAAGGTCACCAGAGTTGATCCTCTTTCCTTTTTTTTTTTTTTTTCTTTCCCCGTGGAGCACAAACATGTTAATCCTGCCCTCAGGCTGCGTTTTCGACCACCTCGTCTGGCCTTCGCCCCCAAGACTTCAGAGCTCACGACAGGGAAAGTTACCGGTAGTGATGGAGCAGAAAAAGCACTTTGTCTTTTCCATTAAAGAAACCAAACTGACGGAGTGAAAAGGAGCCACCAAATACAGCTATTCCCTTATTTCTCACAAGCACGTGGAAATGTGCAAATTCTCAATTTCACTAATATGTTTGATTAAAAAATTAGATGCAACGAGTTAACTTCAAAATAAAAGTTAAAGGAAGTGGGGAAAAAAATCAGCAGGGTTTTTTTTTTCTGTTGTTCAAAATATTTTAATAAAGCTTTTCAACACTGAAATACATACAAACGGCCCTCTTTGCTCATATAACAACTAATGTATCTACAATAATCCACAGCCTGACCTGACAACGCGATCTATCTGAAGACCTCAGTCGAAAATTTTGAGAAAGAACAAAAACGCAGAAAAATACAAGAGAAAAAAAAGGACGACAATGTGCAATGCAAGCAAAGAATTATCCAGCATAAATATCCAAATGAATAAATTACAAAAGACACATCGAAACACCTGATAAACCTTCGTTCAGGTTTGGTTTTTTTTTTTACTTCAAATTTTTCTGGAGTTTTATTATATCACAGTACCCCCAAAATCAATCGTGATATAGGCGTGCGCAGCTATTAACAAGTGTCTGTATGAGCACATTAAAATCTGACCGCTTCAACCACAAAACTTGGCGTCTATTCATCAACTCTCCTCGTCCAGGACATTCCATGTGCGCAATAGAAAAGTTCGTGAAAACAGGCCTTCAACCAGCGATTAAAAAATGTCTCTGAGGTGAGAGGAGGGGGGAGAGGGGGGAGGAAATGAACGCGGATGGAGGGAGAAAGCAGCAGAAAGTGGAGCTGGACCAGCGCTCCGTGAAGGTGTCCGTCTATTCAAGTGAGAAAGTCGCAGGTTGTCAGGTCACCCAAAATCTCCACGAGGGTCCATCACGGACAGGAAGTGATCAACGACGCGCTCCACGCTCACAGGTCTACTTGTAACGTCTGTTTGGTCATCGATGTCAGTCACACCAGCACTTAAAGTATGATTTATATACACAATCAAGTATTGTTTGAACAAAAGAGAAAAAAAAGCGCGTTTTAATGCATTTAGTAAATATTATAAAAGTATTCGTCGGTGTTACTTTTAGTCTCTAGCCTACTGACTTCAACAACAGTAGCTTCGCAGGATGTTTGTTTGTTTTGTGTGTGTTTTTTTTCTTCCTCTCTCCAAAAAGTGTCCTGAAAACTGTTCTGCCGTGTGCTTCCCGGAGTCTCTGTGAGGCGCAGTTAAGGTTTGTCAGTGCACTGTTTGCAGAGGCTGGAGCTGCCGTTGTTGAACAGGGCACATTTGTCGGGGCAGGAGGACGAAGCCACTCCGGTGGGGAAGGGGTATCCAGGCGGCTGCTCGTAGGCGCCCAGGCCGGGGGCCGCCAGCGCAGTGGTGGCCGGTATGGAGGCTGCGGAGATGGCTTGGCCCTGGTTGAGGTACGCCACGAGCCTCCTCATCTCCTCCAGAGCCTGCGCCTGCATGAGGATGAAGTTTTTGGCGAGCAGCAAAGTGGCAATTTTGGAGAGTTTCCGCACGGACGGGCTGTGCGCGTACGGGATGACCGCCCTGAGCTCGTCCAGCGCGTCGTTCAGGTCGTGCATCCGCCGTCGCTCTCTGGCATTGATGTTTAGCCGCAGTATTTTTTGCTCTTTGCTTTTCTTACCTCCTTCACCTTTGCCCGCGCTCACCATCCGCCCGTCGGTCAGCAGGACCATGTCACACCTGCCGTCACTGTCATCGTCGGGGCTCTGCTCTCCGCCGCTGCTCTCCGCCGCCGAGGTCCGGTTGGCGCCTTCCCCGTACTTCACACACAAAGATCCGGTCGGCAGACCCAGTGGCCCCCCTCTCCCCCCCGCCAGTCCTCCCGGCTGAATCGGGTCTGGGTCGGGCTGCTCGAAGCAGCTGCTGGGGGACTGGCGGTCCCTGGCCGGCAGCTCGATGCCGGCCGCCGCTCTGAACGGGTCCATCTTTTTGTTGGACACGGCGCTGAGAGTTTTGTGAAAAATGTCCCCTGCGCCGCTGTTCAAGTTCATCCTCCGGTCCATCGCCTGCTGGGCTCCGCGTCGCTCCGGCCTACGGTCGCTTCTGGAGAGTGTGGACGCGTCTCCGCGAGTGCGCTCCCTCTGTTTGTCCTCTGCGACTTTTTGTTGTGTGACAGCGGCGAAGTTGCGAGCTCGCTCCACTTGTCAGCTGAGGTGTGGAGCCGAGGAGGAGACTCGTGTAATAAGTGCTACTCACTCCCGCCTCCCTCCCTCCCTCCCTCCTCCCCCTCCTCCCCCCTCCTCCCTCTCTCCGTCTGATTCACCTTCACCGGATCTCCGCCGCGCTCCTCGTTACGCACAAGACGCTCCAGTCTTTTTACATCATTATCTCGAGGCGGGTTATTAAAAAGGATTCGCCTATTGGGACGGAGACACCCTCTCCCCCCCGTCACTCTCCACCCAATCAGGTTAACGTTTTAATTAATAGCGTTTAAACGATGACAAACAATACGGCGCGCGCTCCATTTCTCCCTCTGGGTGAGTTTGTGTGAGTTGGACTTTTTAAACAGGTGATAAAAAGAAAGATCACAACGCGCCTTCTTCTCTGACGTTCACGTTTTAATCTCTCTTTTTTTGCCCTTTTTAAAAAAAAATAAACTGATTAATTCATGTTTATTCAAATGAATGTTTATCGTGAACAGACAGAAACTTTGATTCATCTCACGAGTTATTTCGAATGAAAATTCCTAAAATATCACTTTTATTTAGCATTTTTGTTCTTTTTTCCTCGTTTCCGTCACTGACTTGTTCCTCCTTCACAGGAACTTAAAACAAACGTATAAACGCAGATTCTCCTTCCGATGCAAGTCGCTGTATTGTGACAGCAGCTGCTCACTTGTTGGTTGTAGTTTGTTACCTGCGGTCGCTGTTTCCCGTCCCGGTATCCGTGCGGTCTGAAGCTCACCTTCAGTGACGCGGAGCTCCGAGACCAGAGGATTTGCTCGCCCAGATTAACTCGTGCGCGTACTGCCACCTTCTGGATCATGTGGTGAAATACAGCTGTGATTAAAGAGTCCAGAGTGACGAGACAAAGCAGCACTGGTTTGTTAGGCTAAAAATCTTCAACTATCACTGAAATAAACTATTTTTTACAGCTTTTAACCCTTTGATATCTTAGCAATAAAACATATACTTCCTCTTAACAATTTACCAGGTAATTTTATTCCAAAAAGCTTTGATTTTTTGCAATTTTTATAAATCTGAACACAAAAATGTTTGTTTGCAGCGCAGTGAGATCATTCAACAATTGTTGAGGTCATTTTTCAATTGTTTTGTATTGAAGGTAGATATTTCCTTATTTAGAGGCACTGAAAAGGTCTGAAGTCAGTGTGTGAAGTTTCTCCTTCTTCCTCATCCTCTTTCTCTTCTTCATGTCCAACCTGCTGGTTCCTGTCACACTGTGTCACCTTGTGTTGGAATCATTGGATTCGTGCGTCAGCGATGAGATTTGGAACCATTGAGTATTTATAATAACTTTATGGAAATCTTCAGCTTGTGTTCACATTGGTCTCGTAATTCACACAGGTGTAATGGAAGAGATGAGTCAGGAAAGAGAGCTTTGTTGTGGAGTTTACGAAAAGTTTATACTTTTATACGTTTCATTGAAACACATTTGTTTGATTCTGATAGATTCATATCAGGTAAAGTTGGACTTTCAGTTCCAGACTGAATACATCAGTAAGTCTAACTTATTGTGGAGTGTTTTGGTGTGAACTGTGACATCCAGTAGTCAGTTTCCTGTTTCCTGTCAGTTGTAGTAACCATAATCTTTGGTGGTGAATTGAACAGTCGGTTCATTGGGCTCCTTCAGTTTGCTTCTCTCTCCCTCCTCTTCCTCACCAAACTCTCCATGTGTTGCTGAGCTTGGCTGTAGCCGGGGGAACCCCTCGCTGCTCTGCCACATTCCCGTCCTCCTTCAGAAACTTCGGCGTCGCACTAACAACCGTTCTCGCAATTACTCGCCGGGGAGAAGCCGTTGGCGGCCGCGAGGCGACCGGCGTCGGAGGACATTTCCCTCCTCGTCCTCTCCGGTTGCCATGGCTCGTTACCATGGCATGCGTGCGGCAGGCGTCGGAGGTACACCTGCAGCCGTGATTACGTCTGACCTCTTCCAATTGAAGCGCCGGTGAATGCGCGCTGCATTTTTCCCCCTCTGAGTTCGGTGCCTGGGCAGCTCCAGATTGATAGAAAAGTCTGCGCCTGCAGTCGGTGTCAGACTGAGGAGGAGACCAGGACTGGACTCGCTGCCAATTCCTGCTTGTCCTCTGATTGGATAGATAAAAATGACTTCGGAGGAGAAAAGTATGTGAAGTATTTTAATGTATAAAGTCTGATATTGGAAAATCTGGAGCTCAGGGACTGTGGATGAAATGTCTCTCTGCTGGATTTCTATCATCTGACAGTTGTGACAAATTCTAGACAAGTTAGTTGGAAATTTTAGTTTCAGCTCACAATGATCAGTCACATTGCTTCATTATGGGAGTATTTAAAGAGTAGAAGAGGCTGAACTTAAAGTCCTCGCACCTTGTTTTAATGAATCCATCTTGACATTAAATTTGGTGATTAAATGTTTAATCAAAAGTCTCGTGAGTGACCTTGTGCTGCTTAATCTCAACTCAAAGGGGACAAAGACCGTTTCTCCTCCTGGACCTTAATGCCTGTGTCAAATATGCTTTCTTCTTAATGGCATCACAAACACTCATGTCCAACACTTTGTTCCACACAGCCAAGGTCAATGTTTCAGCTCTTTTCCAGCATATTTCAATTAGCTTCTGTCCCTCTCAGGGGCAGAATACTTGAGGAGTTATGATCTAATGAATGGCAGAGACAGTCGCTTTATCCTGAGATGGCAAGAGAACACCTTCATGGCCAATCAGGTCCGGCTAATGAGACAAGATGGGCGAGGGCGACGCCACGGCCATTACAGTCACAGTACGTCAGCACTTTGGTAATGAGGGGACCATGACGGCAAAACTGTGCGAGGAAAAGGGAACAAGCATCAATTTAGACGAGGGCGAAAGGGAAGTTTGGACACAAGAGCATGACAGGAGGTAAAGTCCTGAAACATAGAAGGATGGTGAGTAGAACAGGCTGGATCCGGAGGTCACACACCTCCGAGTTGCAACTTTTCGGATGGATTTACTGTGTGTGTTGTCTTTTTGGATGATCAAGCCAATATAAGTAGAGGTGGTTCTGAGGCAAAAGGATATTGTTGAGTATTTTTTGAGTCATCAGTCCCTGGCTGCGTAATTCGTGCTCAGAATCCGAGTTTTAACGGCGTGATTTATTACAAAGTTTACCTGAAACTTCAGTCTCAAAGCGTTGCTTTGAAAGCTGCTAAACGGGCTGAACTGTTAGAAGAAAGGAAAAAGTGTCAAACCGAAATTATTGCTGGAAGCAGATTATGTTTACATGTGTTCAAACATGTCCGGAGGGGATAATTAGAAATCGGCTAATATAAATCAATCTGCGTTTCCGCGGCAGTTCCCACTTTCCACCACAAGAGGGCGGGAAAGGACTTGTAATGGCCTGAAATGAACACGCTTTGTGGCGTCCTGACGGATTTTCTTCAACTTGGAAGATTTGGGTTATCAGAGGGAGCCAGGCTCCGAGGCTGCGCGCCTCTGATAGCGAATTTCAATTTTGTAACGTGGTTCTCTGCATTAAGACGCACCAGTGTACCTTATTCATTACACAGCGTGGAGGATGTTCCTTTTTATTCTGGGGGGCGAGCAGGTTGCACTTTCATTTATTCTCGTGTTCTCCTCCCGATCAGGTGACTTTTGTTCCTCCTTTATTCGCTCTCGCCTCGCAAAAGACTGCAGCGTGATCACGCACACCGACGATTAAAGCTTCTTAGTTGTATTTGGTGTAATTTCCGCCTATTGATGACTTTTTTTAACGTGCTCCCTCGGTCTAATTTCGCGTTGATTGTTTTAACGCTTATTGCTTACTTAAAGGATTTAAGAAATATACATTAAAGCGTCTGTTGAATTGATTGGATGGTCTTCTTCTCCACCAGGCCTCTCAGCCCTCAAGGCACTTCTTGCTGGTTATGTTCGCAGATTTCCTCATTATTCAGGATTTGGTTTGGTGGTGCAGTGAAATCTGAAATCTAAGGTGAACATGGACTGAATCGGTGTTATAGGCTCGGTCTGGTGTCAGGTTTAAGGTTTAAAGCTCCTGGTTTACTTCCGTTTTGAACAGCCTCCATCCCGGGTCGATGCTGCGCTCCGGAGCACCGCTAGGCGACACACTAAGCTCGCAGGATGTCACTTTATTAGACGCAAATGCCACAAGACACCTCCGGTGAGCGGTCTGCGTTCATCCGCTGTGTCCAAAATGTGTCGGGCCACAATTTCAACCCTCCAACTACGAAACTTGTCGAGCGGACTGAACGAGGACGCGCCCGCAGAGGCGCTCAGCTCTCCCCCCTCCTTTATATTCAATACAGGCATCGAGTTTATGAAAGCGAATATGCAGATCGAATAAATCCGAGTTCAATATCACCGCCGTTCAAGGCCTTTGAGGTCATTTGAGGGGGCGAAATGAGCCTGTTTTACTGCGAAAATGGTGATTTGGGGGGAAAATGCGTTCTTTGTAAACGTGAGGACGGACTGCGTCGCTGGAACAAGGTGTTCATTTTGTTTCCACGTCAGACTTTCACGATTAAATGACTGTAATTTAGATTCAAAGTGAGATATCGTCTCATTTTACTGACGGATATTAAATGAGCTCCCCAGTAGAGCCTGACAGCTACAATATACAGTCGAAGATTACCACGTTCAGAAAACGGGAATGTTTCTGCTGCAAAATACAGGGAGTGCCCAATTTCTGGTGTTGTCGGTGGTGTGTGTGTGTCGGTGTGTGTCCTCGGTTTGTACCGTCGACAAGAGCGAGCTGCATTCCTGCACCACAGTCAGAGACTCGAGCCATTTCCGCTTGTGCACCGGCAGGCCAGTGAAACAAAAGGCTGCTCGGTGGTGCGCATATTTCAGCACCACAGAAGGTGGACAGCGCTCCAGGCAGCCAGCGAGAGTGTGTGTGTGTGTGTGTGTGTGTGCACGGATGGACAGCTCCCAGCGACACACACACACACACACACACACACA
>JAUESE010000002.1:7250079-7270548 GCA_032274725.1 Malacoctenus triangulatus
ACACACACACACACACACACACACACACACACACACACACACACACACACACACACACACACACACAGACTGTATATACAGCTGGGTGTGGAGTCCCGGCCGGGGGCTCCCCTGACTCCAGGCTTCAGCGGTCAGCATGTCATATTTCATTCCTTGCTACCTTTTCATTTCATTTCAAATGCATTACATTTCAGACCTTTCCATTCGGCGCGACCCCCTGCGATGCAAAACCTTGGTTTGAACACGCCATCCCGACACAGGACATATTCCAACCTTTGAATTCAATAAGCAGGCTGCCCCACAGCTGGAGACACACAGTCCCCAGCCGCCATCTGAGGTGTAGATTTGCTCCCAAACTTTGGATGCTGCGTTTTTTCGGGGGTTTTTTCTCACATTACTTCACTTCATAAATTTCACTCACCTGCTCCATAGATGAAACATTCATATTTATGAGGGCTGGTGCCGCTATAGTCAAGTGTCCTCCAACATACATAAAGATATTAATGCGTAAAAACTGCAGCAGAAGTTCCCAGTCGCCTCTTTCCGTACTCTCCTTTCCCTTTGTTACTTTTTCTTCACACGCCCGTCTCCTGCGTCTCTTTTCTTTTCACACTGTTCTCATGAATCACAGAGCGTGTTGACAACAACGTGAAACTCCAGGGCGGAGGCGTGACCTCGTATCACCTGCGATAAAAGGAAAGAAAATGGACAGATATGCTGAGATGATGTTGGGTGAGACGCCTGCTCGAACCGGTGGAGGTTTGGGGTCCATTCGCGCTCGTCAGGTGAACCGACGCCGTCAGGCTCTGCGTCCTGCTATTGGAAGGCAGCTTTTTTTTTTTTCTTTACACGGAGACCTCTCCACGGCTCCACCGCGAGAGGAGCTGCATTAACGCTGATAGGTTTGATTGTTGCTGGGAAACATTTAAAGATTAATGACCTTGAATTATTCCCCGTTGCGTTGAGAGCTGCCTATATGCATTACATAAACATTTCATTTGTCCAGCAAATACAAAGTTGTGAAGAGTGCTCTCAGAGACTGCTGACTAAAACACACACTGCATTATTCATTGTCAAGTCTTCACAGCCTCATAAATCAGATGAATATAGAGAACCTGGTTCGACTTGATTTAGGGCACTGTGATTTCTCATATATGTACATATTTAAAATGGAAATATTAACCATGTTAGGTTACTTCAGTTTCATCCTCGTTGGCTATTAATTCAAATAATACTGGCTGAAACACAGAGTGCTTTAAAATGCACGTCTCTCCAGAGTACAATAGTTCATACGGCGCCTCGTGCATGCGTGTGCATCATGTCATGCGTGCTGTAGTTAGTCTGTGTTATTACAGGAGGTCCAGAGGTTTAAACGTCCCCGAAGGAAGCACCGTTTTTCCACATGTTTACATGTTGTTTTGCGTGTCCTGGAAGGTGCAACACTGCAAACAACACAATGAATCAGCTCCGACTCTTAATTGGAGTCACGCATCAGCTCAGCAGGTGAATTGAAGGTGGAGTCAGTGGAGATAATTATCAAGACGCAGTCGTCACCTCTTCTTACAGTTGTTCCAACACGAACACACAACATGCTCACATACAAGCACAACACTACAACTTACAGTACACACACACACTGGTGACGTCGGGTTTTTTTTCTTGAAGAAACACTAAATTTGAACTGAAATTGCAGCCTAGCAGTAAAAAAAAGGTCAGAAACCAGAACCTGATTTAGTCTAACGTTGTGTTAAAGACTTCACTTTTTCAGTAACTTGTTTTGGGGGAAAAAACATGTTTTTTTAACTGCTTAGAAATCCACCATCTCCCTTTTTAAGCCAGAATGTCTAAAAAAATGCAACTTTTCTCCGAAGTTGAACTCATAAGTACAAGATGTTTTATCCACCGGGGAAACGGTTCTCATTGTATATGCAATGCAGGCTTCAGGTTTCCACATCACACAGAGCTGCAAAGCTTCCTATAGACGTCTCTCACTGCAGACGTTTTGAATTCTTTGGCAAGAGAAGTACGAGTGAAACTAATTTTGTTACCCGTGGTTCAGCTCCGTCAAGTATTTCAGTAAGCTATGTGACAGCCAGCCGGCACGCACAATGCCAGAGCGCTGGAACTAGTTCACCTAAATGGATTCCGATCATTTTTAATGCCATCAGTTCTCCCTGTGCCTTCCTTTCTAGGTCAAGACAAAAAGTATCCTTTGAAAAGGTCTATTGAATCTCAAAAGATTTCTCTGGTGTCGGGCTGCGAACGCACCCAGAGAGGGAACATATGTCAACACATTTTTGGATGAGGGGCACAAATCCTGAGAGCCGGGCTTTGTGGAGGCAGGTTTAAGTCTGTTTCCTTCTAATGGATGGTGCCTCCCTGTGGGTATGAGAGATAATAACACCACCACCTCCTCCTCCACCAGCGCGCAGCTTCTCTTTGAACCTCCCTCCACCGGCGGCTCACTACACACACAGCCATACCCCCAAAATACACCGACGCCGGGTGGAAACGCAGTCGGATCCATTGGAGTGTAATTTCCTTGATAATTATTTGCCGTATTCAACACTTGCATTAACAGGATTACAAAGGCGAGATTGAGGAAAATATTACTTTGCGAAATCACTCATTTTCACTCTCATTGTGGGCAGAACAATGAAGGCTTTTCAGCTTGGATCTACATCATATCATTGTGTTCGGCAAAATGCTCAGCCTCTACTTTCACTTCACTGATAATGATATAACCATGGCAACAGAGACACCTTGGGAAAGGGCAGGAAGAATACTTAGACATTACTGTCAGTCAAGCCCCACTTTTTTCCTTTTTTTTTTCAAATGGGAAATAAAACTGCTGATTATTTCACCTGGCTTGCTGAGTAAAAACCTTGAAACTTCAATATGTGGGTGAATATAGGAAGCGTACGACGGTTCTGCTGCGTTCGTCATTGTTGGTGCACTTGTCCCACCTTTTTACCGGCAGCAGCAGCAGCAGAAGAGGAAGAAAAAAAACCCAAAACATTGATGGGGAATAAATTCCTGTGATCAGCGGCGTGTCAGATAACGTAGCCGTCAATGGGACTAATGCCGGGCGAGGACGGGCTGAGTGACGTGTCATGGCCCACAGTGTGAAAACCTTCAAAACATGGAGGAAGTGCCAACCCTGAGACTCGCCCTAACCTTGCCTTGAGCCATGTGTTGATGAGTCTTCAGTGTGACTGAGGCTTCAAAGGCATTTCAGCTCACTAAGCAGGAGATGCTCTCTCTCTCTCTCTCTCTCTCTCTCTCTCTCTCTCTCTCTCTCTCTCTCTCTCTCTCTCTCTCTCTCTCTCTCCCTTCAGAAGGACATTTTGATGGTCTGGCGAAGAAGAAGAAATGAAAACTTTTGCTTGACACTTTCTTGGAACCGTTCTGACCGCTGTCGATTGGGGCAAATTAACTGCGTGGTGACATTGAAGTCATTAAGCAGTTACTTTGATTCCTGAGTGCTGAGAGCAACATGACAAGTCACTGGTATTGAATTGAGGCCTGCAGTGCTAATATTTTCCCCGCTCGAGTGTTGTGTTTTAAAAGCAGACGCAGCGTGCGAAACACTCGAGAAACGGTGGAAAAGAAAGAGAGAGAACAGGCCGCGCGTTCTGGTGGCTGCACTTTTCATCAGCTGGGTGAATGAGGTGAATTCAACGTCACACCAGAGGCCTCTAATTAAATCATTGCTTCGCATGTTTGGGGTTTTTCTGCATCTCGGCACCATCGCACACAACTAGTAATTGTGAGGACGTTGTGTGGGGAATAAATAGCGAGTCCCCCCCCCTTTTAGTTCGCCTGTTGTTTGTGCTTGCAGACAAATGGAGGCAGGAAGAGTGTGGTCTTTTCAGAAGCTGCCTGCGAAAACCTGATGGATGCACAAATTAACACACAGAGGAGAGAAGTTGCAATCCAAAGCCTCCGATGTTATAATTACAGCTCTTTCTTCCTCCTTGACAAACATAAAGGGGGATTTCTCCCCCCCTCCACACTCCCTGCTTCCATCCTCTTTCTTCCTCTGCTCTCCACCTCTCACTGCACAGCTTGGCGAGCTGGCATTAATTGCTCCAAAAAGCTGTGGAAGCACAACAAGTGCTTCTCATCCCGGTATAATTGTGTCTGTAGGAGTTGGAGGGCTTGAGAAGAAAGGGGGCTTTGCAGCTCACAGGAAAGGCTTTGTAGTGTGTCTCTGGAGTGGAGAGGGGCACGTTACGGAGAACATGATATGATGGCGCACTCTACTGGGCAGAGAGGGAACTGCACAACAATACGTTTGCGCTTATTTATCAGCTAAATTCGCTTTTTTTGACGTTATCTCGCGTTACAAAATGCTTCTTAATGTGTAGAGTTGATGTGAAAATACACACCGTTAAGGGGGGGCAGTTTGTGAGGCTCATCACTAAAATTACTGCTAGTTTTTAATTTTGTGTTTCATTTTATTTATTAGCAATGATGCCATCATTTCTACTTTGGTGGGTGTAACATAATTCAGCACCTGTCTTACCATTTTTTAGTTTGAGACCTCAACCTCATAAGTTTGATATGATGTGATGAAAAAGTGTCTCAAGGTCAAAAGGTTTCAGAGGAGGTGAAAACTGTTTGTATTGTATTTTATTGTTCTTTTATAAAATCAGCTGTGTCGTATGTTATTTCTTGTTTCCTTGTGTCTCCTTTAGGTGTGGTTCGGGTGGTGACGCTTCATCCTCTGATCCCAGTTCAGCCGGTCGAATCCCGTCACTGCGCGTCCACGTGCTGAAGTGTCCTTGGGCAAGACATCCAGCCCCCGCGTCGCTCCGGCTGGAAGGTGAGCTCGCTGCACAGCCGCTCGGAATTTATCGAGTCGTTCCATGTGAAAGCAAGTTTTTTATGTTCTGCTTAAAGAAAATATAAAGCAGGTATTATTGTTTTTACACCGTGTTTTATTCTAGTGTTATTGTCAGGCTCGCTCTCCTGGCACCAGTGCACTTTACACTGCGTGACAGTAATGTGCTAAAACGGCATGGAAATGGGAATTTACACTTCTGGGTGAAGAAGCACATGCAGCAACTGAACAGGGAGACTTGTGGCGCAGACGACTACGTCTCCTCGCTGACTGGGTTTAATATGCCAGATGCAACACCTAGAAATAACACATATAATGAGGTTAAACTCTGTGGAGACACATTTGGAGGTAAACAAGTAAAAACACAAAAGCCTCGTTCGCGCTAAACATGAGTAATTTTATTTAGCTAGTGAGTCACCTAGAGGAGAAAACTGTCACATCCTTGCGGTTGATGTCTTGCCTTTTCGGGAGGATCTCTGTCAGGTTCGAGAGTGTGTGGGTGGAGGGGGGGGGGGGTGGAAAGGGGAAGGGGGGGGTCGACGTGGAGATGCT
Organism: Malacoctenus triangulatus; assembly: GCA_032274725.1. Lineage (NCBI taxonomy): Eukaryota > Metazoa > Chordata > Actinopteri > Blenniiformes > Labrisomidae > Malacoctenus > Malacoctenus triangulatus. The sequence continues at coordinate 7,255,478 of JAUESE010000002.1, forward strand.
CCCAAAAGTGCAAAGAGTTGTTGAGGACAAGACAGTCTGATTGAGCCTGAGGTATGGTACATCAACATCAGAGCAAAGACAGTCACCTGCGAGGGAGGTAGGGGGGGGCTCGTGAAGCCCCCCCCCTCCTCTGCCAGTTGTGGCGGAGCAGCAGGTTTCTCCTCAGACAAATGCACTTCAGAATGACAGAATCACAAGAGAGGAAAAGAGAAACAAAAAAACAGAACGATGTGCACGAGCCGACGCCGGCCGGCCTGCTGCATAATTGTAATCTTTTGGTACACAGAGAACAGATGCAGGGAGGGAGGGGGGGGGCAGGTAGGGGGGGAGGATACATCCTGCGATTGGCATGATTGTGGCTGTTTCCCAATTAGCTCATCCCACCCGTCAATCACTCGCAGCCGCCGTCCGAGGGTCCGGCGGCCGAATACAGATTCAAGTACGAGATCAATTTCTACGTGTCGCCGACTGTAACGTGTAATTCTCTTCAGGGCCTGATGAGGTACAACAATATCCCAAACATTTGAGGCATTACAAAAATTACAAAGAAGCTCAGTGAAATCTGGTGACTACTCTGGTTAGTCAGTTAGTCGCTCACAAACAAAATCAAAGAGTTAGAGAGTTATTGGTAGAGGCTGTTTAGGAGGACTGAAAGTGCTTGAAAGACAAAGTTTTCCAAAGTGGGTTACGCTCGGGTTTTTTTTCTTCTTTTTTTTTCTTTTTCTCGTGAGACAGAAACACAAGGTCTGATGCACCAGCCAACGGATACAGATGAGCCCATCTACTGTCATGTTCAAGTGTTCAGATACATTGTCGTCTTCAGCGGAAAGTCTGCGAGCGCCTCTCCTCCTCGTGGTTAGGCAAATTTTTGTATTTAAGGTCCTACATCATTAGTGTTGCAGTTCTAGCAGAGAGCTTGCTTGAAGGTTACTGTTTATTTCTACTGCGCTCCTAGCAAGAGAAAACAAAAGAAACACAAAGAGATCATCAGTGGATGGTGACAGCAGGAGAGCAACAGGGGAGAGAAAACCAGCATAAATAGCAGCTGAAAGAGCAACATCACACCAGCTTCCCTGCTCCTCTCACAGAGGGTAATTGTATAATAAAGCTAGTTACGATTTCATAGCGTCTACAAATAGAGAGGCGCTCCTTCATACAGTGGAGATGGGATTAAACATCCAGGGTGTAGCAGGGAACTCTGTGTATCCTCAGCTGGTAATGAGAAGCTCCTGATTACACAGAGATGATTAGAGCCCAGACAGGAAGGCAATCAAGGTTGATTTTAGCTCTTAGCAGAGATCCAATGACTGCCTTTATTGATCCCATCGCTGCATGAGTCAGCCAACCTCCTGACATTTCTTCACACACCCATATGTATTTAAGTTATACATGGAAAGTGTTCAATTATAGCGCGAACTTCGGTAGGAAACAGTTATCTGATAACTGGGGACTGATGGCAGAGTTACAGACTCGGCGCGTCGCTCCACTTCACAATCCACTAAAATAACAGACATTATTTAATCAGCGTTATTTGTCAAGGGATGTTTCATAAGGTAGCAGGAGAGAGAAGCAGCCTTCATGAAGATAAGATGCTCATCGAGAATTCTGAGGGAAAATAGTCATTTTATTGTGATTTTGCTCCGACTACATCTTCGTATCCTGAAAACTTTACTGCTCTTTTGCTATTTGTTGTCTTCTGACAGCGCTGGTTTCTAAACATGGTCCAAGTGTTAATCTCTTGGACCACATTTACAAACCAGTGCTTCACATTTCCGACCGCGGTGCGTTCGCTCAAAGAAGACGAATTTTCCCTGTTATGGACTAAATAAGTGAGACGGCAAGCGAGGAAGTATCTGCTGTAAGACAAACAGAGACTAAATGAGTTTAGAGGACCGGAGGTATGCACCGAGCAAATATGCAGCTTTGTTTATACGAGCTTCAGACCAAAGCCAGTACATTCAGTTTGGAGCAATAAGTCTCTTTTAGAGGCGGGTGCAGTCGGGGAGGCAGCCTCGACATAACAAGAGTAATCACAGCACGACTCCAATAACAAATAATTGGGGGTGTGACACGGATTGCTAAAAAAGGAATGTAACCAGTTGCCAGTCAAGGACACGACGGTGTCGGTGGCACAACAGGGACGTCTGCGAGGACGCCGGTGGAGCTCCAGTCCTTCGTCCTCAGAATAGAACGACCAAAACCGAGGCGAAATTTAGATTTCTGATCTTCTCCGCCTGCATGGAGGAAGTTTAATGACCGCGCGGTAATGAGGATGTACGGCTGTCGTTACGGTCCTCCACTGAAACACAATGGAAGCATTTCAGGATTCATCCACTTCGGAGCTGGTTTTCAAAAATAGTCTCGACCCCTCGAGTCTGAAAGAACCTCAGTGTTTACTTCAACAAGATTCCTTTCTTTTCCCATCCAAAACAGAATCCTCCTTCTGAAGATTTTTTTGGGTTGTTTCTGGGTAATAAAACACCTTAATTGCTGTCCTACAGCTGCTGCTGGAATGGAAATCATCCCAACAGCCTGCAAAGCTTCCCTGTCGACGTGTATCCAGAGGAGAGGAGGCCCTCGCTCCGCGATAATGGCCCAATTAGCTATGCTAATAAAATCCTGTAATAACATTTAGATCAAAACTTATCTCCCCAGAACACTTTGGGAAGGTGGTACGGCGCAGGTAGCCGCGCTGGTTTGACACCCCTCAAAGTTCGGGAAGGACAGGCCAAACAATGGGCAACAATTAACCTTGTCAGGCGCGGGGAGGGCGCGGCCTCGGCCGGGCCCGCGCTGTCATGTAGGAGGTCAGGGCTACAAAAGCAGCGCAGCGCAACGGCTGCACGGCGCCGGATGAAACGGGCTTCCTACTGACAGGTTGTTTTCAGAAGCCTGAAAACATTGACTTGAAATATTTATGAGAAAGTAACCCGGTGCATATTAACAAGGTCAGCGGCGAGGAGTCAATACAGCATCAATGGAGCACCAGCAGAGGAGGGGTGGGGGGGTGGGGGGAGGAGGGAGCGGGTCATCGGGGTGCTCTCGACGCAATTAGATTAGCATAGTGGTGAATCTAGAAATGGATGCAGCAGAGCTGCTCTCACTGCCACCGTATTGTTTGCTCTTCAGCTGCTGTTATTCCACACGAGTCACATCCCGGCTTTTACTACCTAAAATAAACATTTGTGGTAAGAAACCGTTATTACAGAAACACGTTTCACTTTGCTTTTTGTAACCAAGCGATTCTGCTTTTTTTTTTAATCTTTTGTTTCGTTGGGGAAACGTTTTTCCTTTAAAAGAAAAAATCAACATTTCCGAGCATCAAATGCAAACTGTGCCAACTGTGCCGAGGCAGCCAGTTTGTAGGCCGGGGGCTTATGTTGTTAAAGGCTAATAAAGCATGAGGAGCCTGTTTAGAGCACAGCGGCTCTGCGTTCAAAGGGGGGATCTGAGCCTACGTTTGCCTTTGTCTGAGCGAGGGGAATGTCAGGAATGCGGACTATTCCAGGAAAAAAAAAAAAAACCTCGACGCGTCCAGCTCCGCCGCGGCCCGGCGTCACGGAGCTGAGCGGCGTAAGATGGCTGATGAGGAATCGAGAGTTTCCCGAGCCTGCTGGTGAGTAATGGTGGAACGTCAGTCTGCTGACAGGCCTCTGGGAACTTCCATTTACAGCACGCCGTTCATTCAGCTACAGGATGTTACAACCTCCGAGCAGGTGGAATCAGATCAGCTGATTACAGTCTGACAATAGCCTGCAGCAGTGACTCAGTGAAACTCAGCCTCCCTCAGCATTAAAGGGTAACTCAAGTTAACGGCCTCATGCATACAAACAAGCTATTTACACAGAACGGGGCTCTTTGTATGTGTATTCACCTCACCTTTCTCAGAGCCTCCTCCTCTTCCTGACGTTTCTCATAATGTGCAAAGTCATCAAAGATTGAGGTGGTATGCTTGTAAGTGGCGATAACTTTTAGCACTTGTTTGGCCTTTTCCAGAGGCACTTCCTGAGTGTCCCTGGAGTTGGTCACTGGCTTGTTGTCATTGTTTTCCAGTCTGATGTGGCGCAGCTGGTTGTTGGGCACGTCTTTAATGAAAACCCACTTCACCTCAAACTTGCCCTTCCACTTGTCCTGAGACCAGACGCCTGCATAGGCATTGTAGTCCACCGGCGAGCGCATCTCGGCCACGCCACAGAAGTGCCCGCTGCCGTTGACGCTGAACAACAGGTAGAGGGGCCCCTTGTTCCCCATGGAGCGGTAAGCGCCGTCCAGGCGCTTGTTGCCGTGTTCTGTGCTGCACCAGATAGAGTACTTGATGGAGCGGTGGATGTCGTCTTCCGAGTAGCTCTTGATGATGAAAACGCGTCCGTTTTTCAAGTTCCAGTCAAAGTCTTTGGGGTTGTAGTTGTTGAGGGCGCGGAGCTTCTCCAGCACCGGGTGCACCTCCCCGGAACAAGGAGAGGCGCTCAGTGGGACTCCGCCCCCAAGGCCGAAGCCCTCGCCCCGGTTCCTGGGAGCCACCCAGCGGTTTGGGGGCGGGCCGGGCTGATGGGGCTGGTGCTGATGAAGGTGCTGCGGGGGGCCATGTTGGGAGGGAAGGTGCAGGTGTGGAGGGCCGGGGGGCAGAGGCTGGGGGTGTTGGGGGGACTGGAGAGACTGGAGAGACTGGAGCTGGAACGGCTGGTGTTGGTGCTGGGGCTGGTGTTGTGGCTGGGGGGGCAAAGGGTTCTGCAGCAACGGCTGCGGCTGAGCTAGCAGCGGCTGCTGCACCAGAGTCTGGTGGGGCATCATAGTCTGAGCTAACGGGGGCTTGTTCAGAGAGCTCTTATCGTCCCAGGTACCGATGTTCATGTTGTGCTTTATGGGGGGTGGGGGAATGGTGATGCCTCCCCCCATCCCGATGTTGGCTTTGGGTTTGACCTTGGGCTGTGGCTTGGCCGGTTTCTTGGCAATGGCTGCCCAGGAGGCGGGTTTAGGTGCCGACGAGCTGACAGACGGGGGGAGGCTATTGGCCGCCATGCTGCTCATCCCTGCCGTGCCCCCTAGCGGGGAGCCCACCGTCTTGGTGACGGCTGCCACCATGTCTGTGCCCAGCTTCAGGCCCGCCATGCCCTGCTCGATGCTGCTCAGCACCGGGACCTTGCTGAGCTGGGAGTCGCTCCCGAAGCCCGCCTGTCCGTCGGCGATGGCCCGGCCCAGGGAGCTGGGCGCGTAGCCGTAGCTGTTGCTGTACACCGAGCTCTGCGTGGACTGGCCCTGAGAGACACTGGTGCCCCAGGTGGAGAAGTCCGCGTTTCCGGGGAAAAAGTTGAAGCCGTGCTGGCCGAGGAAGGGGGGCGTGTTCCCCAGCGCGCCAGGCTGGCTGAACACTCCGTCGGGGATGAAGTGCGGCTCGCCATTGCTCATCTGTCCATAGGTGGTTAGGTAGGGCATGGGTGGGTCTCCTGCTGTGGACCACGCTGCCTCTCCCAGAGAGTAGGGGAAACCAATAGATGGAGCATAGTAGCTGGGCATGTAGGGGTCAGACATTGGTGGATAGCTGTTACTCTGCGCGGGATACAAAGACAGTCAGATAATGTGTTATACAACCGTAAAAACAAACATAGTTTTAACTACACACATCAAGAAAGGAGTAATGTGAGTCAAACAACACAACTGTCTTTCCACCCAAACATGTCCACTTCCTTCAGTAATTTCAAAGTAAATAGACTCCAAAATCAGACTGTGGCTTCACTGCCAGGCCTTCCCTTTCTATTCTTTGATGTTATTCCCAACCAACATACCTTCCAGTTTTGTGTGTTTTGGTTTATGTTGTTTTTTTTTTAAATTAGCTCTTGAAGGTATCATTTGGCGAGAAGACTATACATTCTTTTCATCAACAACAACTCCATCTGTGGTGTTGGATCTTGGACAAGCAGAGAAAAGCATTTAACACTCAACCTATTCAGCATTTTATGCAGAATAAGAGAGTATTCACAGCGGATTTTATTCTGCTCGACTGAATAGTACATACCCGACTATGTTTGTTCATGATGGAACATGAAATGGAGTGTACGTATTTAATGCATTTAGGTTGGTTTACTCTTCAGAATAGAGTGGCTGCTTGCACGTGTTACATAACTGGCACCCAAAACAAATACCTCCATGGGCCATAACATGGTGTCATAACTAAATGACACATTAATCTTTGACTGGCCAAACAGTGAAGTCAAACACAGGCTGAAACACACTTCAAAATAAAGGGCAGTTTACTCGGCCTGCTTTAGATTTTAAAACCATGTTTTATTTCTTGAACAACCACTGTTGTTGGATGATTTTCAGAGGCATAAAGTCTGAATATAAATACATTCAGAAAGATACCGATCAGGTCTACAAGCTGATGAAGGTCTGAAAACATCAACACTCAGTAATTATGCGATAATTACTCCAGAGTTCATCTCACAACAGCAGGTTTAAGCTTCCGTTTCCGGGGCTGCTCACTTCAAACTTGCCCCTGCTGTAGAGACATACAGTTTCATTCTGTGGGTGTTCAGACAGGAGGACGTTACCTGATTTGTCTGGCCGCTTAGGTAAGGCTCAAAATCATCATCATTCACACCATCCTTTTGATGCATTGATCCGTTTTGCACTGAGAACAGAGGAAGGAGGGCATTAATTAATCATATAATAATGTGTGTGATTCAAAGTGGGGCCATCTGAGTGTGTGTGGTGGGTGAAATCAACATGGCTCAACACAAACGAGCTGCAGACGAGTTTCAAAGCATCCTCGATAGCATGTATGCTAATTTTTTTTTCCTGTCAAGACAGCCTGCAATGCCACACTGGAAATGACTTCCAGTGATGGCTGACTCGCAGTTCCACACACAAAAAAAGACCCTTACCTTTATTTCCTTGTCCTTTAGGTCTCTGAAATAACAGGCAGGGGGGGGGGGAGAGATGAGACTGTTATGAGATCACGACAGGAAGGCAGAAACACACGCACACTGACAGAGCAGCCTGGATCCCAACACGGATGATTATGACAGTCGACTGTAGTAACCTCAGGCTGCAGCCATCAGGCCGGATGTGCACATTTACACAGGTTGCTTCGTGTTATTGACCGGACATGTCAAACGCTCTGACATCCAGTAAACGCTGCCGCATTGGAAACCGGCTCCAGCTAGAGTAGGTTGGCAGCCCAGCCGGCCTACATTACGGCTAATAGCTATCATATATCAAACACTTTGTAGCCTGTTTGATCCGGCGGTGCCAAAAAAAAAACCCCGGATCAACTGTTGTGGGCAAAGTTTGACGTCGCCGCGCGGCTCCATCGCGCGGCTCCGCTCGGCTCACAGCACACGAACCTGATCGACTGTGGTCGCAGACATCCTCCAGGAACCGAAACTGATCGCTGTTTGTGAGACTGTCCACGGCTTCCCCCCCTTTGCCTGCCTCTCTCTCTCTCTCTCTCTCTCTCTCTCTAGTTCTCTCTCTCCCTCTCTCTCTCTCCTGCTCTTACTCTCCCTCTCTCTCTCCCAGCACTTCGGTGCTTTCCTGGCTCGTTTCTCCGCTTGTCCAATTACTCTTTAAACCTTCACAAGGCGGCGTTTTTTATTTTTCTCTCCCCCTGCCGTGTTCAGCCCTGACGACGATCCGGATCTTCTAATGCTCACGAACGACGGCTCCGTGTCTGCGGACGAGGCGTCAACCGATGCGTCCGATCCGGCCGCAGATGGTGTTAGTCAGCCAGTCTGAAAGTGCCGAGTGTCTTACAGGAATATCCCTCACCATATTCCACAATGGCGGATGGGGCTTTTTTACTCCCGCTTCCGTTCCGTTCTGCTGCTCCGTGACCTTCCGCCTGTGACGCTCTGAGTCATGTTACAAACTGACACTTCACATGACGGCCGCACACACGCAGCGACTCCAGCGATCCTCTCCGCGGCTCCTGCGCACCGGACACATTTAGCCTCTTTGCCGTCCGAGCGAGCCGACGCTTAGAACGACGTCCAGCCCTCCGCCGGCAGCTCCGCTTAGCTTAGCCGCTGCCTGCCGCCCCCCCAGCTACGGCCGGACGCCTCCATGTGTATGCAAATAACAATAAAAACATCAATCTATGATCAACTGATAAGGAGCGTAATTTTAACAGCAGCAGGAAGTGATTGTATTTATTTGTTTACCAAGTAATTTATTATCCATTTGCTGACAATTAGCTTTAATTCATTGGAAAGATTCTGTTTTGTTTTTGTTTTTTTAGCTGACAGAAATCTATTCACACTGCTTTTCATATTCTACATAATTAAAAAAGATTACAAATGATTGCTAAAAATTGTAACATTATTTAGTTCAACTGTTTTTCTTATTTTGGCTTAGTCACTCCATATGGAAAAACACATGTAAATAAAATATCCACCCGTAAGACACTGTAGTGTTTTTGGTAGTTTTTTGTTGTTATTTTTGGTTGTTTTGCAGCTTTTGGGTTCAAACAAGAATGGAGATTGGAGCATTTGATGGTGGTTTTCAGTTGTTTTACAAACACTAACGTTGTATAAGCAGACTACATAATTACTACCTCACTCAAGTGCTGCACTCATACAATTTCAAGGGGTTTCCTGTCGTAATTGCACGTTTGTGGTCATTCATCTGGGGACCACAATGACTTTCACCTGCAGATAATGTAAATTATATTTACACCAGAGCAATTAAAGCAATATTGCACAGGTTCACAGGACTACCTTTATTAAAATAGAGCCTTTATTTTTTCCTATTCTTGACTGTTTTTTCTCCAACAAAACCAAAAAAGTGTTTTTCCTCTCAAAGGTATGTTATTTACTGCAGCTCTGTCCCGCTGTGCAGTATTAGAGGGACAGTTTATTGACCTGAACTGCTGTGCTCTCGAAGTACAAGTACACGAGAGTGGCTGCAGCAAATCTCGCGATACTTCGTCAGTGGTCACGGAACAGTATGGCAGCCGTCGCGCTGAGGTCCTGCCGCAGAGGACTTTCACAAATTTTAAGCAATGGAGGGCTCGCAGCTCTGTCTTCGACGCGGCTGGAAGGTTTGTAGGAGTCTCTGCTTTGGGTATAATTGATTACACATCGCTGTAGCGTAACATTAAGACATTTAAATGTACAGGAGGGGGTGTGGCTCTCAGACTGTGGCGTCCTAAAAATTTAGGACATGTAAACGGTGCAGTGTTTACGCTCCCGTCCCCCTTCACTCAATTTAACCGTTTTCTGGTGGATAAGAGTTTATAAAAGATCACCTAAACGTGTGAAACAGCCACGTTGTACTCTGAGTGTTTGCTCAATCTGTCCACGCTGTTCACCGCAGTAACCATGTGCTGTTATCGGGAATTGCGTCAATTGGCTTTGTACTGTAAAAAGCAGGGGGTCCTACTGTACATTGAGTCATCCTGAATGTCGCCCTTGTCGTCGTGAACCAGCAGACAGAAGACACAAGTCGACAGTGCAGTATGCCTCGCGGCCGGACCTCCCGAAGCTGGCCTACCGACGAGTGAAGGGGAAGAGTCCGGGCGTGCTGTTCCTACCGGGATACGGCTCCAATATGAACGGGCAGAAAGCCGAGGCACTCGAAGAGTTTTGTAGGTCACTAGGGCACTCCTACCTCAGGTAAGTCACACTCCTGCATCACCCACAACCTTCAGTCCTGACTCTTACATCACCCACGTCTACCATTGTAATGATTCAATAATACACTTCTAATGGAGGGATTGAATCGTGAATGGTTTTTATCCCCCCTGATCTGCATTAACTGTGCACTGTGTTGTTGCAGGTTCGACTACACAGGACATGGGGCGTCAGAGGGAGTTTTAGCAGAAGGAACTATTGGTATCTGGAAGAAAGACGTGCTTTATGTGTTGGATGAGTTGGTAGAAGGACCACAGGTAAATATATCTGCATTGGACAGATTATAACAATATTTGTATTGTTTGTGATTGTAATTCCCTGAGTAATATTCTTCAAATGTAGGTTTGTTTAAAATCAAGTCCTAACATGACCCTCCATTGATTCAATTTTAAAAACAACTCACTATCTTGTCTGAAACTGAGTTTTATGTAACATTTTAGATAATCCCTGACCTGCTTTAAAGCAACACCCCTCAGTTAAAAGCTTCTGGGACACAAACTTAACTTTTCCATGCAATAGATGATAGAAGGTTTGTTGTCAAACCAATAAAGATTTCGACCAATCCAGTGCAAATAATAGGGCAGATTTTAAATTGTCCCTCAGTAATTCAACAAATAAGTGCATGTTTTTCTCCAGCAGATGGCGCTGTGTCATCACATTTCTCACAGTCCTCTGCTACGTTCCAGCATATGAATCTGCTGTGTCATGTATTTGGATAGTTTTAAATAAGGTTTTGAGGTGATAATTTCACTCCCAGTTCATCTGTTGTGTCTGTTGCAGATCATGGTGGGTTCCAGTATAGGCGGGTGGCTCATGCTGCTGGCAGCCATCGCACGACCAGAGAAGACGGCCGCACTCGTGGGCATCTCCTCTGCTGCTGATCACATTGTCACATCATATAACTCTCTTCCAATAGAGGTGAGGATGGGTCGTGTGATGTCTTGTTTTGAGAGTTTTGGTCAGTAAACTTTTCAATGTTTGAACTCTGAGTGTTTCTTTCTGTCTCCTCCTGCAGACGCGTAAGGAGTGCGAGGAGAAGGGCGAGTGGACGGTCTCCACCAAACATTCAGAGGAGGGTCTCTACAAGTTTAGCATGGACTTTCTGCGCGAGGCAGAAAATCACTGTGTGCTCCAAAGCCCCATCCCCATCACCTGCCCCGTGCGGCTCATCCACGGGCTCAAAGACGAGGACGTCCCCTGGCACATCTCCATGCAGGTCGCCGAGCGCGTCCTCAGCCCCGACGTGGACGTGATCCTGCGGCGGCACGGCCAGCACCGCATGTCCGAGAAGGACGACATCAAGCTCATGGTCTACACCATCGACGACCTCATAGACAAGCTGACCACCATGGTCTGAGTAAAGGGATAGAAGAGTAAGCTCGAGGTGTTCCCGAGATATCAAAAGAGAATGACTGTATTACAAGGAAAGTCAACCCTCAAGGAAATTACCAAACACCGGCATGTTTCTCTGCCAAATACGACCTTTTCCACATTTGTTTTTCTCTCTGAACTTTTATCTGTTGTCATCATCCCGTCAACATACCAGTGCAGTGCAAACTTTACTTAAAAGGGAGCTCTCCTCTTAGGTGGTCCCACGTATCTTCAGGTTGCATTTCTATTCGCTCTGGGTTATCTTGTAGAGTGTAACGTTGGACAACTGTTATTAGGTCTGTCATTGCTGCTGTCTCTGCTGTTGTTCTCACTGTTTGGCTGTTTTCCTTCCATCTTTAATTAGAAATATAGTTTACCTGTGCCTTTTTAATCACTTTTCACCCGTTTTGGCCAATAAAACCTCTGCACACCAGAGTGCAGGTCTCCAAGTCTGTGAACGTGCACGTAAACGACTGCGTCTGCATCGTTTCCCAGATTGCTTACATAAGAGATTTATTATTGCTCTTAAATGTGGTAAACACGTCAGTGAGAGATCGTTTTTATCCAGCCGAATCTTATTTTGATTCTATTTTTTCTCCTAATTTAAATAATACAACTTCCATCAAGATTTTGTAGAAGTTATCAGAAGAAGTTGCTGAAAAATCACTAATTTCCAAGTCCTTCAGCACATGAAGCCTGTTGGTGGCTCAAAGAGACCAACCAGGGCTGATAGCTGCAGCCGTGCGTCGTTTATTTTTGTTAGCAGAACATTCTGTTACATGACTCCTCATACCTGTTGGCCTTTAGCCACAGTGAGGCCCGCTGAATGGAGCGGCCTGACTGTTGATTATTAACATGTAATTGGCCACGAGCTGCACTGGGCTCAATGGGGCGAAACCAACCACTTCTCTCTGTCGGACCCACTTAACTGCAGGGGTGACCTTTAACTGGAGGACGAGTAATGTAAATGGTCAATTTCAAATGTCTGAAGTGTCATCGTAAGGTAATTTATAGCAACCTCGGTGTCAGCAGGGGAATTGATGCAACCAGACGTGGCATACAGGGAGGTTTTATGCTGCTGCCTTGTTTGCTTGGAAGAGTGCACGGTGCAGTTGTGTTTCCCAAACTGGACGAGATGACACAGAAGAAGATGTCGGCCGAGTCAAAGCTTTTATCCACCATAAGGAAAAAAGTAATTGAATAAAAGCTGGCAAATGGATGTCATTACTCAAACTAGACGTACCGAATCAGCTGCGTGCGCTTTGTGTGGAGGACGAGCAGGGAGGGAGGCCGCCTGTTGGAACCGGTGTTCCAGTAACACGGCTCGGATATGGCATCCAACAAGACACTGAGTTTACTGGACTTGCTTGATGTTTTAATCAGTCATTCGATTTCTGTGACACTTCTATTACACTGAGGGCCGTAGAGGTAGAGTCCCACCTTGATCTCATTTGTTTTTGGACTGTTAGGGGGGAAACCCACACCGAGAAAACATGCAAACTGCACAGAAACCCCCCCCATCCAGACACAAACCTAGTCTTCTGGCTGTGAGGGCAGGGCAGTAACCATGACACCAACGTGCAGCCTCAGTAGTGAGCAGGTTTAAGAAAAAGACGAGCAGCTCAATAATAACTCGACTGTAACACTGAACGATCGGACTCCATGCGCCTCTTCCTGGAGGGGGTTCACATTATACTGCGTAAAGCTGATGGTGCACTACTAGTGACCACTGGCCGAGCGCGGAGTCACGTCGCATGCAGCGCTGAGCGTCTCTGGGGACCCCTCCTGGACGGGCTGGCGTATAAAACCAGCGCGTCGCCCCTCCCGGACAAAGTGAGAGCCAGTCTGGCCCGGCAGCGCTTGTGCTGCGTTTCATGGATGCTTCCGCAGCTCAGCATCCTCAGCCGTGCCCAGCTCAGCGGATTTAACGCAGACACACCGCTCCGACCGCTCTCTCCTCGGAAGTAAGTGCGTCTCCTGTCTGCTTTTTGGGGGGTTATAATGCGCACCGGGGGCATGACATTCAAATACTGCATCGCTGTTCCAGAGTTTTGGTGTTATTTTGTGCGTGTAACTTTAACGCGCGGCACTGTGGCGTCGTTACATTTGAAAGCAGGACTTTATTTAAAATGCATGGTTTTTATTTCAAAGCAATGCGCCTGTGAGGAGATGCAGCGATGACAATCCAGGCGATAACCACCTCAAACCTCACGTATGCGTCAGAGGGACTGACGTAATTTAATTAAAGCATATTGCGAGCTAAAAATAGCGACCTGAGAGCTGTTGTGCGTTGTGTGAATGCATGATCTGCAGGAGAACAAACTTTGGGCGCCATCATTTACTGATTTCATTCGCGTCATGTTGGCTGTCTGGTGGAGGTCATACTTGGAGTAGCTTGCGGGCGCATCACTGCGCTCAGAGCGCCGGAAACAAGGTTGATCGTTACCATAGCGATGAGAGGGCTCGTCCCTGTCCGGGACAGCATCCAGGGGACCACACCCTTCCCCCCGCTCCTGCCTCCAGAGATGCGTCTGTGAACTGCTGAGCTTTGGGAGAGGCGGGAGCTGCTGTCCAGACCCAGATGGTCGATTAATGATGCACGATTTTATTTCAACCAACAAAACAACATTTTAAACAGAAGTAATTCATATAAACTCATCAATACACAAAATTAAGTGAGCCTGAAATACTAAATAGATTAAAAAGATAATCCAATTTTTTTTTTTTCGCAACTAATGTGTCTATTTCTTCCCAGAGCAAATCCAGCAAGTCATTCAGGACAGCAGTTGTTTGGGAGACCGCCATGGCTAACCGAGGGCCCAGTTATGGACTGAGTCGGGAGGTGCAGGAGAAGATCGAGCAGAAGTACGACCCTGACCTGGAGCAGCGCTTGGTGGACTGGATCGTCGCCCAGTGCGGAGGCAACCTGGAGAAACCGCCGGCGGGCAAGCAGAACTTCCAGAATTGGCTGATGGATGGGACAGTGAGTGGCTGCAAGGGCCCGCCTGAAATAGAGGCTGCCGCTCAATTATTTAACATACAACTTAATAGCTCGTTCAAAATTTAAAATGCAAAATAAGTGACTAGATATTTGTGTCCTTTTGTTTTTTAAAAGCTTGAGTCAATACTCATCTTGGTCTGACGTTCAATTCAAATGAGTTAAAATCTATTTTTATGGTGCCACTTAAAGCACAAACATCTCAGAAGCCAAAATCAGGGCAACAAAATAGAGTGAACAATAAATCAACACCTTGAACAACAAAGGAACGATAACTCTCTGTATCGCCAAGCTGAACCAGGCTGAGTGTCGACGCCACTGAAATAGATTCCTACAGTCAAGCTTAGAGAAAGTACCACTAACCAATCATCCAGCAGTGATTTTGTATTCTTTGCTTTGTAGCTGTTTGTGCAGAGTAATCACTGGATGGACTCCTCTCTTCATTTTGCTGTTGCTGGAAAAAAACACACCCTAATTAACGACTTGATTCTTAAATGTACTCAGCATCATGCAGCGCTGTCTTACTGCTCGATACTCTTGCAGACTCAGGCTGAAAAATCATTCAGAGAAATCCGTCATAGTTGAGACACACACATTCATTTCTTAACCAACAAGAATGTAATGTGCAACACTGCAGTTTTGATACCAGAGTCACTCCAACATCCTGTCGTTCACAATCACTCAGCTTTCACCACTACATTTAAGCATGATCAAAGATATTTTTATATGTTTTAAAGCAGAGAAAATGTTAAAGCAACTAAGACCTAAGTGGAAAGTTCTTGTTGATTTCTTTATGATAATATGTAAGACTTCTGCTTTCCCATTTGGATCCATATCTAAATATTTTGATTGTCTCCTGGGTGTATTTTTGATTGTAATTAGCTGCAGTGTTGCAAAACATGAGCATAGTTTAGCCCTCATAGCGGTGATATGTGACTCAAGAGAAAGTTTCCATCTCGCACACGAGATTTCGATCAGTGCCCCAAACCTGATGTGTTTTCTCCCAGATTCTCTGCAGACTCATCAACAGCCTCCATCCAAGAGGAAAGGAGCCCATCAAGAAGATCCCAGAG
>JAUESE010000002.1:7395263-7412181 GCA_032274725.1 Malacoctenus triangulatus
GGCCCCTGGCGAGACCCCCCCCCCCCCCCCCACCACCATTAACCCTCTCTTCCATTTTTTATCAGGATGGAGGCAACTCACCGAGCATAGGTTAATCGGATTATGTAACCTCGCTGTATGCCTGTTAAAGGGGGGTTATTTTCACTTTTTTGATCACAGAGAATGTGACTTTTAGATTTCCTAAATCTTTTGAACTTAGGAAATCCCTGAAATTTGAATGGCGGTAACGTTACAGTGTTAAATGTAGCCTGTCACCTCCAGAGGAAACGTGGATGACGGGAATTAATGTTTGCTTGATTAAGTATCGTCCAGTGAGCAGAATCATTGAGGGGAGAGCAGGATAACACGAGCCACTTTCACATCCAGGCCCAATCATTTTACTGCTCAGTACGTTTGATTCAGACACTATTTGTGATTTAGTAATGAGGTTTAGTGTATTTATTCCAACTGTAAAGGATTTTATGGGCTTTGAATCGTCCAAAAATGCAATGGTTGATTTAGGGGAAAAGTAAAATGAGCACAATTTTGCATTAAATTGAGCCGTTTAGGAATCATTTCTGAATAATCAATCACTCCTCTGAATCTAAAAAGGCAGAAAAAGAATATCGAGGTTCAAGAAAACATTTACATTCCTTCTGAAAACGTCCGTCTAAATGTGCTTCATCACTGGTGGCAGACTGACGAGTGTCTCTGCAGGCTCCAGCCGGTGATGTAACCTTCTGTGGTTCTGCATGATCGTGATGCTTCTGAAGAAACTTGAGTCGATCCAAGTCTAATTTATTTGCCAGGAACAAACGAACAAAAAAAAAGAAGGAAAATATTCATTGTTAAGAACTCCTCGTTGGTTTCAGGGACAAAAATGGTCCTTTTGTGAATTTATTTGTCTGTCGTTTGCACTTTTGTGCATCTTTACCTTGTCTCTCAAATATCAGAGTGTGATATGACTCTGGAATATTTGCAGCCTGTTTAAATTGTGGAAGAAAAACTATTAAGTGAGTTTTCTTGCCTCCACATTACGTACAGGTTTCACACTACTGCCCTGTTTTTGGGGAAAGTGCTTGACGCAGCAGCTTATACCTGCAATTGCACTAAATTTATGACTTTCTTTGTGGCTCACATTGAATTTAATCACTGTATATTAATATACACTATTTAAAACAAGCAAACAAATAACTTTTCCAGAATTGTGACCTCATTGAGAGCAACAAACTTATCTTATTTCTCTGCTTTTTTTGAAGATAAGGGCCGAGTCGTCTCGCCGTCCCGTGACCACCGACTTTATCCTGCTCTCTCCTGCGTCCCGCGCGTTCGCCGCCCTGCGAGCATCGCAGCAACCCCGTCGTGGCGTCCGCTCTGCATGCTCGACTCTGCTGTGGTTTGCATGCAACAAGCACAGGTCGCTGTTTCGTCGTGCGTAGCTCCGTGTGGTGGGTCACCGTGGCGACGTGCGGCGGCGATGTCCCGCGGCTTCCTGATGTCGTCATGACCCCGATACCGTCGTGTCCCGAGTAGCACAGCGCACCTCACATGTATCACATTGTAAGAGCTAAGATCATCACTCCAAGGTCACGAGAGTGGCCTGCTTTTGTGAGAAGATTAAAAAACAACAGAACGTGATTTTTTATATCGTATTTTTCTGTGAAATGACAATAAGTTCCTGGTTCCTGGTGACACCACCTGTCAGCTGCTCTGAGTTAGCTGTCTCCACAAATACATCGGTTCCTCGTTCCTTCAGATCATGTCAGCAATAACTAGCCGATAAATGGTAGTTATCTTTTAGATGTGAAGCAATACTCAGACAGCAATAACATCCCACCATGACTTCTTCTTCTTCGTCTTCTTCTCGACGGCGGCCGTGACGCGTGGCAGAGGACGTGATGCTTCAGTGACGCAGCTCCACCCGGGTGGAGGTTGAAAAGGCGGAGGGAGGAGATGGGACGGTTGGTCGGTCACGGTGACGCCACCGCCTCACCCCGCCCACCGTGGACTTACTTTTCCTGCTTCGGTTGATTTTGTCGCGCCGGGACGACGGCGGCGACGCTTCTCTCGTGTTGCCTCCGCCTTCACCGACCGTCCTGAGTGTTGTAACTTCGAAGATCAGTGCGTGATTCAGGACTGTGGTTGTTTTTTCTGTTGTTGTTGTTTTTTTCCCCCCCCGTGCATCTGGTATGAGTTGCATGGCCTCTGGGTGTGTGCATGTCTGTGTCCGTGTGTGTGTGTCTGTGTGTGTGTGTTTGTGAACCAGCAGCTCAAACAGACCAGGATCTGTCTCCTTCGGCGTGGGGACAGACGGGACGGTCCCGTTCGACCTCTGACCTTAAAGGATCACGCTGCCAGTCTTCCTGTTGATTCTGAGAGAAGTGGCCTCGTCTCTGTGTCTATGTTGGGGGTGAGGGTGGGGAGGGTGGGGGGGTGATGGGGGGGGGGGGAGGGCGTGAGCGCTCCTGCACTTCAAGCCAAAGTGAAAAGGGACTGTGAATGAACTGGGCTCCTGGTCCCGCTGTGTGTTCTCCGTCTCCTCTCTCACTGATACTAAACGACTTTAAACCAATCCCGTCTGGTTGAGGCAGGTGTCCGTTAAGTGACCTCTGAATGATCCTATGAGCTAAAAACGGCTACTTCCAAATACAGAGATAATGCTCTTTCTTTCCCTCCTCTCGATGAGCCTGGTCGGATGTTGAGGAGCTCCCAGTCTTAATCTCTCTGGCCTCAGATCAGCTGCAAAACATTTTATTTTTTTCTCCCTTTTGAAAAGTGGGCGACTTCGTCGGAGAGGATAAAGAAGAGCATTGGGAAGCATTGGGATGTAGCCGCTGGATGTGAACTTGTGCACAGTGTCAGACTGAGTCCCGTCGTTATTTGTTGAGCACCAACAGGTCAGACTGGCACATCACAAACCATCACAAACTCTTGTTACTTTACCTTTGGAGAAAGATTACAGAAAAAAGAAGTCTATTTTGTTATATTCATTGAGAAGTTCTATTTTTTTCCACTTTAGTCTGGCCTGAATTCTTTCAGATTCTGATGTTGTACGATATAACCGCGCTGTAAAGCCTTTTTCTGAATGTAGTATTTATCTCAATTGTCCGGAGTCTCCTCTGGACTCGTCCGTCTGTGTAAATAAGGCATGCTGATGAGGACAGACTCCACACCACCGTGCATGGTGCTACCAAAGCCGGTCCGGACCGAGCGGGAGACGGCTCGCACCGTTTCCACCCAACGCCATGTTTTTTTTTGCCCTCCACTTTGGCCGTCGGACTCGTTCACCTTCCTCGGAGGCGAAGAAAATCAGACGGCAGGCTTGGTTCTGATTGGTGAATGTGGATCCCTCGTGCAGCCAACCGGCGTCGTCGCAGATCTCCGTTGTTTGAGCAGGTGTGGAAAAAGGGCTTCGTATCCACGAAAGGCAAAAGACTGTGATGCTGGATGTACTTCTCTCCTGTCGACACACACCTGTTCACCTACTGAGGGGGGGGGGCTTCACGGTGTTCACTGCACACAGAGCAACCGGGCCTGTTTGGGAGCGCGTTGTTGCTGGCGAAGGGGGGGGGTGAAATCTCTCTGATGGTTACTAATTTAGAGCTAAATATCAAAACACTCAAGGGCCTGTGAATGTGTGTATGTCAGTGTTTTTGGGGGGGGGCGCGGGTTGGAGGTGTGGAGTGGGTGGAGGGTGGGGTGGGGTGGGGTGGGGGGGACGCCACAGTAACAGCATCTTGTGTAGACGTATGCGTAGTTTTCAATGTGAAATGCACTTTATTTTTTGGATGAAAATGGCACAACGATTTAAGTATCTGCAAAATGAAACGTATAAACGATAATCAACATGCACTAACTTAACTGAGATATTGTAAAAAAGAAAAAAAGAAAGGAAAAAAAGGAAAAAAAAATTAAGAAGCAAAAAGAAACAAAAAACATTTGTGTGAACGTGGTGTCTATTTTTCCAAGGTGTTAGTTGTACTTTTTATTGCTTTTGGTTAGTTCACTCAATCGAGAGATCTTGTTAATTTTGTATTAAAAACAAACATGTGCTGTGCATAAAAACTCCTGCCTTGACTAATTTGTTCATCCTGGGCTCGCTGCCCCCCCCCTCCTTTTTTTTATTTTCGCACTCCTCTGTTTCCCTGGCAACCCCCCCTCCCTCCTTCCTTCTTAGCTGTACTGTTACCATGGAAACTGAAGTCTTAAGAGCCAGGTATGTGTCGTCTCTATGACGACGTGGAGGCGACCGGACTCGCTTGAAGTCTTTCGAGACGTTTAATCTGAGAGAACCCGCGGACGCCGCCGCCGGCGGGGAGTTTTGGGGGCTTTGTGCCAATAAGATCGGTGACCGTGCTCCGTGGCTCCACCCACCAGCCACGACATCATGACCTCCTGCTTCACCAGGACACGCCCCCTCTTTCTCCATTTCCCAGAGCGTCACACCACCAGCGCCAGGTTCCCCTCCTGTCCTTGGTAACGAGGGACCGAACATGAGAAAACATGGCGGAACAGCCCCCACCGTCCATTCATCACTTTATTTTTCACTGGGTCAAAGGTTACAAAGCTCAGTCTAGCATATACATGACCCTCCCGACCCCCCCCCCACCCTCCCACCCCGTCCCCACACAGCATCACGTGATTTCAGGTGTCTCCGTCTCTCGTCACACCTTCGATTGGGAAGACTTTCGTTCATCCAGCAGTTCAAACGCTCCTCCCACACGTCGGTCGAAGCCCCTCCTTCACTTCCAGTTATCTACATAATAAAAACTTGCTTCATGATCTATGGCATAGTGTTTCAGTAATAACGTTTTTAAAAAAAGAGACAATTACGTTGGTTAGCTCGAGAATAAAGTTTCTAATATTTCTAAAGCTTCCGAGCTTCGACTATTCAAGAGATGAGCACCATCACGGGGTGTCTATAGTGTTATAACAGGTAGAGAAACATCCACTGGGGTGTATTCACAACGCTCTGACATAGAACCAGCAAACTCAGTGTTAATGTATCACGGAGTGTTCAGCACTACAGTACATCACTAATCTTTTTACAGTGGTCATCCTGAATACACCCCCAGAGTTCCAGTTTTTGGACCATTCAGCTTATATCGACCGACAGCATGTGATGTGAGCAAGTGTGTGTGTGTGTGTGTTTCCAGCAACAAAAGTCTGTGACAACCTGTGAGCGTGGCACAGCGGGCATTCCTTCAGGTGAGAACCAGACTGGCTGTTCGCATGTCTTACTGTGTGTGTGGCGTTGAGTGTTTTTTTTTTTCTTGTTTGCTTGTTTTTTTTTAATCCCTATTGGTTGATTTATTGGGCGTGCGCGTGTTAATCCGACCAATCGTTCTCCTCCAGCTCGGAGTCGTCCTCCGAGTCGGAGTACTCCACGGCGATGCGGCGCGACAGGATGGTGGCCACGTCGTTGCCCACCGGCTCCCGCTTGGCCTGCTGCTCCTGCTGCTCCTGCACCTTCTTCAGTTGGATGCCTGCAGCACAACCAGCAGGAGGTCAAACCGTGCTCCGGTTAAAACGTCTTTGTCTTCCTCCGATTTATCTAATCAATAATCGTTTGATCAATAAACGTAGGAGAAATCTCTCTCTTACCCATGCGTATGGCAGCCAGCAGATCGCTGCGGGCATCGTTGACCACCGCGGCCTCGGCAGGTGCAGCCGAGGACATCTTGTGGGTGGCGATGTGGGAGGCACCAGCTGGGAGAGGAGGAGGTGGAGGCCCGGGAGGAGGTGGAGCCGCCTGGGCTCCGGACACAGGTGGCGGAGGCGGAGCGTAGAGGCCAGCGGCCGCCATGGCGCCGGGAGACATCGGGCCTCCGGGGGGAGAGGCGAAGGCGGTCTGGGCGGAGGGGATGAGGGGGGCCGGAGGCGGGGGAGGGGGGCCGGTGTTGGCGTAGCCATCCATACTGGGGGAGACGCACAACGGGGTCAAAATTTAAAGAAGACACAAGGAAGGCATAAAACAAGAGAGCCACTAGGTGGCAGTGTGAGCTAGAGGCTGAGAGTGGCAGCAAAACAGTTGGATTTATATTTGTGGGTTAAACACTGAATGTGTGTGTTACTGACTTGTAGTCCAGAGGTGGGAGGGACATGGAGCCCCCGTTCATGGCCTCGGAGGGCGGGGGAGGCAGTGGGACCTGGTGGTGGTGGGCCCGGCCCAGCGTCCCGCCCTGGTAGGCCATCATGGCCCGGCCCCTGCTGTCCAGCTCGGCTCCGCCGCGAGCGGCCGACATCTGCGCGGCGAGGACGCTGGGCGGGGGCCCGGAGTAGGTGTGGGCGTGGCCGGCGTGGTTCATGCTGTTGGGGTAGTGGTGCTGATCCAAGACGTGACCCCTGAAGAAGAGCAAAGGGACCCCATGTAAAGATAGGAAGGCTTGGTGAGGAAGTAAGGGAGGGAGGGGGAAGGTGTTGGAGTGTGTCCAGGCACCGGTTCTCTGGAGACATGGAGCCCTCGGACGAAGCCCCCCGGTCTCGGTGGATGGTGTGTCGGTGGTCCGGCCTCAGCTCCTTGTCCAGAGCCATCATGTTCCACTCCTGCCGGCGGTTCCTGGCCTTGCGGACCTTCTTGACTTCCCTCTGTAGCGTCCCGTCCACACACCGCCTCTGCTCCTGAACGGCAGGCAGGCAGGCGGAGCGTTCAAGTTCGATTCCACAGTGAACAAAGGAAACGTTTGTATCGATCTCCAGATCGGAGCGACGTCACCAGTGTCCTACCTTCTGCTTCCTCTTTTCTTTCCTCTTGTCTTCAGTGTCCTGAAGCATCTTTTCTTTCCACAAGTCGAAGAAGTAGGAGGGGTCGGTGTAGAACTTCAGGGCCTCCTTCAGATCATCCCTGCAGAAACAAACACCAAAAAAGATGCTCGAGTCTTCTGTGTATAAAATGATGCAAAAAAACATCACTTTTTCAGGACTGAGAAACGTAACCCGGCCGAAGCATCTTTCGACTCTCTATTTGTGGGATGTTGGGAATAAAACATGAAAGGTCATGAATATTGCAGAAGCAGAGGAGGTTGATGGAAGAACAAGAGTGAAATTATGAGTGGAGCTTTTGCTATTCTATCAAAGATGCAATAACTGGAATCGACAGCATGAAATCGTGGCGAGGCAGGAAGGGAAATGTGGCCGACGAGCGCCGAGTAGTTCAAGTTAGGGAAAGGGTTTCCACTGGAGCCACGCTGGCTGATTCCAGGGAGCCATGCAGCCAAGTCCTGGAGAGCTCACAGTGCATTAAAGCAGCTACGAAGGGAAGCAGGAAATCTGCTGGTTCACGACCAAGACGAATCAGAAAGCAGCCATCGAATGCTTTAAAATCAGTCTGTATGGAGTTCGAATTGTAGTTTAAAAACCTTGTATTGATGCTGAAATGTAACTTCTCTTGATATTCATTAAAACCAATGAAGGAAAATCAGTAGGGACTAAAAAGAAAGAGGGTGTGAGTGTGTCTTCATCTCCCACCTGTAAGGGGAGAGGATGGTGAGGGGCGGGGGCTTGTCACTCAGGTTGTACATCTCCTTGACTGGGTTGGGCACGCTGCTCTTGGACACCACCTGCTGGTCCTGAGTGGTAGAGCTCTTGAAGGCCTTCCTCATGTTGATGTCCTGCAGGGAGACTGAGAGAGACAGGACAGACGTCCATCAGATGTTTGAAGAGGAACAACAGGAAAATGAAGACATTTTATTCAGCAGTGAAACGTAAAGACGAGATAAAAACGACTTCCAGGACTTCGGCCCAGCGCGCTGCCCTCTCCGTGACCCACCTTCCTCCACGGTGGAGTCCAGCTGCGTGACCTTGACAGCCAGACGGTCGATGCGGTCCTGGAGCGAGTTGGCGCGCAGGTAGAAGGTGTTGGCCTCGTTAAAGAGCTCGCCAAAAATATCCTCCGCGTGTTTACCTGGAAGCCGGCGGCGGCGAGAGACAGAGACGGGAAACTTGAGAGGAAGAAGGAGACTTTTAATCATTATCCGGAGCCCGCTCGGTCTCCGGCGAGACCGGGCTCCAATCAATAGAGCGGTAATGTGACACAAGCCGAAACCAGAGTATGTGCAGGAAATGGTGTTTCATACGACTCCTTATAGCAACATTCCTCATGAATAATTTAATCCCGGCCGAACACAATCGTCCGAGCAGCGAGACGCGCACGAGTGGTGCCAGCGAGCCAACACAACTCCGTTTCCAGGACCAGAGATTTATTTGGAGCTCGTCCGTGTCTCAGTTACAGCTGGACACTTTTGACCGGAGGATAAATTCGCCACATCAGAAACGTGAAGTCGCCCCGCGGCGCGGCGAGTTTGGGGTGTCAAACGCAGTGCAACCGTCTGTCTGTTATTACTCCGGTGGGAGAGCTAATTCAAAGCAGATGTTGACATCCTTGCCCTGCCCTGCAGCGCTTCGCTGACACGTGACTGGCTGACAAAAGATTTGTTGTTTGTTTGTTTTAACACCACATCTGCTCGCTTGATTTGCGTTTTAGAGGATTAGCGCTGAAAACTCGTGATATCCCTGCGGAGAAAAGAGAAGCCTTCAAGTGTCAAATAACTGTCTCAAATTTAATGCGTGAAAAAAGGTCGGGCTTTATTTTTTTTTCCACCACTAGACTGTAAATCTCGACTGCAGAGAAACAGACGGACAAGGATTTAACAAAATCCTCCCCTGGATGACTACAGATCTAAAAAAAACAACCAGATTAGTTTTGGTAGACTTCTAATAAAATTATTCCTACCATCAACACTGTGCGGCATGAAATATGTGTTATGGCAGCGCGCAGGCCGGGGGGGGGGCTATTTCTGTCCCCCCCTGCTGACAGGATGGGCCGCAGGAAAAACATTTAGAGGAAGGAAGAGCCGCGGCGCTGGCACGCCGAGCCCCTTCAACTCTGACCTCTCCTGAGGATTCTTACGGCCCGCTCACACACATGTGCACACAGGCAGACGCGCACTGCCTATGTAGCCTGTAGATACAAGCCGGCAGGCCCGTGTGACTGTTTATATTTAACCCACACAGCTGCCGTTGAAAGGCCCACTCCCAGTGCAGGAACTTGACACAATCAGAGACGGACGGAGAATGGATGGAGCCGGGCCAAGCGAGCGGAGAGTTAACGGGGACATGCACGGGTTTGAGATTTGTGCGAGTTCTTGCGACTGACAACGAGGAGCGAGAGTCAGGAGTACGAGTGCAGCTGAGGATAAGTGGGCAAAGAGGAGCTGCCAAATGGCAACACAACAAACTTCTGATGGGTTATGAAACAAGGACAGGGGAGGGAGGACGGGAAGATGGAAAGATAGATGCTCTTGGTGCTGCCGCAACACATCGACAGCAACGATCAATACAAAACAGTTTCGGCTGGCAGAAATAAAACAGGAGCAGCTCGGTCACATGTCCACAGCTGGACGGGGCGCTGCGGTTTTTGCAGGGCGATCTGAAACAGGATTACATTTCAGCCCTCCGTGTCTCGGCGTGAAGCTGCTATAAGCCCACCGCTACCCCGGTGACCCCCGGGGCCGCGTCGCCATGACGACGCGCAAATCAATCACAGCTCCGGGATTAATGACGGACGCATGTGATCTCGTCCTGCCACAAAGAGGCTACACACAGCGGAGGAAGTTCATCACTCCGAACTAAACACCCGGGGATGAATTCTGCTCCTGGAGTCACAAACAACTGCTTCACTTTTTACTGTCTGAACAGGAGTTAACTCACAGGAAAGTTGCGCGTGTTTTGTGTGAGTGTGTGCGCATGTACGCTTGTGTTTGTGTGCGTCTTACTTAGGCTGCTGAGCTGGCGGATGATGGCAGAGAGCGTGTTGTTCATCACACACTCCAGCTCGCTGCCGATGCCATCGGGGAGCTCCCCTCGGCAGAGGTGGCGCGGGTCAATGTTCCTCTTCACCAGCGGCATGGCGAGGCCTCACACACCGACACACACTGCAGAGAGACGGGGGGGGAGAGGAGGAGCACACGCTGTTCAGGACACGGAGCTCATTCGAAGTCTGAACAGACAGCAGAGAGTTCTGCAAAACTTGTGTGTCGTCAGTTGCGGGGGCTCGAGTGAGGAACGGCGTGTCATTACGAGGCGTTTCAGTCCTTCTTCTCGCTGCACGGAAAACAAAGAGTGGGTGAGCTGAGAGCGAGGACCAGCAGTGCCCCCGGAGCCAGAAGACTTCTGGCCACCAGCAGAGAGATTAAAGCATTAGGATAGGAAGATACAGCATGCCAGCTAATCCGAGGCCAGCTTGTCACTGGCCCAGCTGGAAATCTGACACAAGCGGCGAGGCGTGGACGTGATCAACACTAAAATAACAGATGAGAATCAATGTATCATGAAAGAAAAACAACTCAGAAGATATTAAGATCTCAAGAAACTCCTAATTAAGCTCTGACTGGCTCTGATCAGACACTCGGAGCTCTCTGTAGTTCAAACGACTACAAACGATGGCTAAAAACAGGAGAAGTCCCATGGTGCACCGGGGCAGCCATCTTATCGGCGCCTCTTCCTGCATCCTGTTTTGGAAGTCTGCGAGCAGCTCCCGTTTCCTGGTCCTCCCTGCGTCCCATCTCTCCTTCCTCTCCGCGAACACTTGGCCAGAACAATACGCGGCGCCGCTCGAGGAGCCAACCTGGAGGACGGACAGCGCTGACAGATGGAAACTCACGTTCACCCTCTTTACTGGCTCTTTTTTTTTTATCGTTGAAAGCCACTTTTAGACTCGCCGCTCAAACAATTTTCTCCTAATTACGTTAGCAGAGTTTTCGACTGTGCGGCTGTGCCAAAAAAATAATCAGGAGAGGAGAAGCAGGTTGCAGAGTCACAGGAGATCTGGCAGTCAGACAGGAGGCTAATAATAGCAGACAGGTACAAGAGACACTACTCATATTTACTGGACCATGCACATATTTAATTATGATTAAAAAAATCCTCCAAAGGGAGAAAATTCATTGTCTTTGTTGACTATTTCAGCTCATCCCTTCAGGCCCTCTGAATATCCAACATCACCTCAGCTAACTCTTATATATTTAGACTAAAATCAACATATGTAATTACATCTTTCTTACAACCAATCAGTTGGCGGTGCTGTGCTCTCACCGTCCCAGCTGGAGGCTCCTGTGATTACAGATTATTGAGTTACAGAAAGACGAGAGAGCCTCTTGTGTTCGCCGGGGCCAACTCCCACCAGCCGAGTCCTCATCTGGCCTCCTTTCCTCGCCAGCGACCCCCCGCAAACCCCTCCAGCCCCATGCCAGCGCAGGAAAACAAAGAAGTGAAATTACACCCATCATTAGCTGCCACAAAGGGACCCCGAGCGCAGTAAGTAAGGGTGGGATTGGTCGCGGGAGCACAGCTTTGGGGGGTTCCTGCATAAACATTTTGGAAACACTGTGTTCGCCGTCGCATTGAAATGAGGTGATGCAAATGAGAAGATTGCATGTTTTTGCTTTTACTGGCTGGCTGGCATGACAATCGCATCGATGAGGCGAAATAATGAGCGGCTGAGGGGAGAGGGGGGGGGATGGGGGAGGGGGGGCGCGAGCGAGGAGGGACGGAGCCTTGTGTACTTGTGAGAAATGAGGGGAAAGTGGGCGCCGGAGAGAGAGGATAAGAGAGCGACAGAAAAGGGAGACGGTGAATGAGACAGTGTGTGAGACGGGGAGAAAAGGTTGTGGCGAGGTTGACACAGTCTGTGTGTGTGTGTGTGTGTTGGGAGTGTGTGTGTGAGCGAGGGGGAGAAAGAGTGTATCGAGTGGGGGGAAGGGTAGGAAGAGGGACCTCGGGGAAGCCACTGAAAGGTTCCCGGGACAATAGAGCTCCGTTCACACGGCAACAGCGCCAGCTCTCCCATGCATCCCCCTCTTCTCCTCCTCCTCCTCCTCCTCCTCCTCCTCTTCGGCCTTCTTTAAGGCCCCCCCAGTACTCGTGCAGTGAAAGCAGAGCGAGCCTCTTCATCCTCCACTCAGTCCTGGAGGAGGCTGAGGCTGAACTTATGCTCCAGAGAGGACTCGCACCGATTCCCATGTTTCCAACTCCTCTTCTCCATCACGTGTCCGGATGCTAAAATTACGACGCCAACAGCGGGCCCACTCAGCCACTCGGCCAAACAAATGTGCTGCAAACACACCAGGTAGCCTCTCAGATGTCCCATTAGCAGCGTGTAAACAGTCCCGTCAGCAGCAGCGAGGCCTGTGATCTTCAGAGGTGACATTCAGGCTGCATCCGGAGTAAGACACACTTCCCCCGTGACTCCCGCAAGACGCCCACGCCTCCACCGCGCTGCAGCTGCAGGAGGCCTTTACTACAGATGTGAGAACTCCATTAAGACCTGAGAGGGGGGAGTCATTACCAATTTATGAGCCCGGTACAGCTTCTTGTGTCGGAGGCTGTTTTGCTTGTCCTGATGGTATGAATAATGTAACTCGGATTACGTCAGGTCACACTGCCCTAAATATGATGTAAAAAAAAAATTTAACTGTGGCTCTACGCCTGTCCAAGAACATCTCCTTGCTCCAGTATTACTCAGGAGCACTCATGGTGAAACATTGATGGTGCTGTGTTCTGGATGCACTCTGGGTAAAACTTGACTGAGCACTGAATCCTGCAGGGGACAAAAAAAAAGGAAAAAGACCACCACTGGATCTCTCCACTTCTTTTAGTGGAGCCATCTGGTAGTTTGTACAGTATTTCTGAAAATTTGTGACTGAGATGAAGCGAATGTACAATGTTGTTGTAAGGGTGTTGTTTATTATCCAGACAACGTGTCAAAATGAGCTGAATGTCTAATGTTGTTCAGTGTGAGCAGACGGATCTTCAACTCTTTTCGAGAAAAAAAAGAAAATCAAAGAAAATTTTCATTTTTATCAACATTTGTTTTTTACAACTCTTTCCTAAAGCTCGTATATTTAGGAAAACTAAATATTCAAAAGCTCAAAAGCTTGCTTGCTGTTTGGTGAGTATTTTTTAGTAGTTATAAAGGAATGATGAATGATTATTTTGGGGGGATTTTTTTCGACTTTTATGTGGAACTATTCAGCGTCATTAACGGGACCAGCCAGGACCAACAGCTGCTGAGTAAATCATCGGGATTACTCCTCTGACTTTTTAATGCAAACCTGACCCCAATTTGTCATAATCCTAAGAGATGATAATTCAATGGGTGGGGGGGCTAATTTATTTGGTGTCTTACCCATCAAACGTTACGAGACATGTAATCAATGCAGAAACAAAATGGAAATGTGTTGAGGGGGAAATAAAACTGTGTCCTTACATAGCTTCAAAACAATCAGTCTGCAGTGTTATTTGTCTAGTACTACTTAATTACACAGTTGCAGATCGAAATACTGATAGGCTGCAATGAGAGTACTAATATTTCTAAGGTTTCCATCAAACACATACAAATACTAACCAACAATATTTGAGAAGTACATCGAAGTAGAGCAGGTGGACATCGGTTTGTTCGCATCAAGATGCTCCATGTCTTAAAATAATCTGTACACACACACACACACACACACACACACACACACACACACACACACACACACACACACACACACACACACACAACCACGCACTCACACTCTCGCTCTCTTCTCTCTCCCCCACAGGCTGATCATGCACACACACACACACACACACACACACACACACACACACACACACAGTCGTAAACTGATGGCAACCGCGATCAATCAGTGTTCCGCACCGTCGCTTCCCGTTACCGATGGACTGACCCACATCTGCTCATCGCTCCTCGGTCGCCGGGAGTTTGTGTGCCAGTTTTAACGTGAAACGTAACCAGCCGTTAACGTCTCGCTGACTGCCCATCAAAGTGATTAACACGCCGGTGCACCGCCAGCATCAATTACGCGGCTCGAAAGGCTTTAAAGTTGACCGGCGGACGCGGAGGAAAAAAACACACAATGAGTGAGGGAGCCGAGTCCGTTTGTTATCCTCCACTGGGGGTCCGCTCACACTGACCACTTGGTTAGCTAGCTGATGACCAGTGGTCGACTTACTTTGGACCAACGAGACCACAGACAACAGAAACATCCGTGCAGAATTTAGCATCATGACAAAAGGAGTCATCAGTCGCTATGAAAAGTATGACGAGGCCCTCACCAGCACTGGGAATATTAGAAGAAATCAGCCCGTCCGCATGTCCCGTTAGGTACTCCTATTAGCTCTGCCATCCTGTGTCCCCCAGCCCGTCTGGCCACTCCGGGGAAAATCCTTTGAGGACGAGGGTGAACCCACGGAACGCCTCAGCCAATCACATCACGAGTCACGCGATCCAGCGCGTGATGGGCGTGCGGCTCAGCCAATCGCTTGCCCGAGTGTGCTGAGTGACAGGGAGACTCCCCGGCCGAAGTGTGTGGAGCCAACGGAGGGGGCGGGGCTACGATTGGGCGTCGCTGAAGAGCTTAACGAGCATTTCTCTTTTTTTTCGGTCCTTTTGCTTGTCAGAATTATGGGTGCTTCACATTTATTTTCAGGCCTGTGGATTATTTTTAGACACGAAGACCCATTTACATGAGAAATGAAAGCAGAATATTGTGAGCTGAGCTGAGGAATAACAAGATTCCGTCGAGATGGAGGAGGAGGAGTGGGAGTGGGTATTACAGCATCTTTTTGGAAGAGGCTCCGTGTGATGACTGACCAGACCTGAAGTTGAGATACACGACTCTGGCAACTCTAAACCACTAGATGGCAGACGAGAGAACCACTGCGACTCGACAACAGAGTAGCTGTTGAGTGACAGGTCCTCCTCCCCTGGGGCCCCGCCTCCTCCTTGTCACTAATTGATTTGCGTCACCCCTCTAAATTGCACTGCGCATGCGTAACTACTTCACCTTCTTAG
The DNA here is from genome assembly GCA_032274725.1 of Malacoctenus triangulatus. Classification (NCBI taxonomy): domain Eukaryota; kingdom Metazoa; phylum Chordata; class Actinopteri; order Blenniiformes; family Labrisomidae; genus Malacoctenus; species Malacoctenus triangulatus. The sequence goes on from JAUESE010000002.1 coordinate 7,410,100, forward strand.
CCAAGAACAGCAACACTACTTGGACAAACACTGTTGATGACTTTGTCTCTGCCCGATCTAATGCGCAAAAAAATAGTTTTTAGTTCACATCGAAATTGTCGATATCATGGATTGTTGTTTCACTGATATGTATGTCATTTGCATACACAAGTCAAGAGAAGCTAAGAGAAGCAGATGAGTTGCCAAGTTTGGATTTTTCCCATTTTGAGTCCATTAAAGGAACGGCTCAGAAAGGTGCCAAACATCCTCTGCTTGAACACACACACTCCCACAGCCTCATTCAAAAATTTCATGTTTCCATTTTTATTGTCAGGATACTTGATTCATGTAAAATATTTCAATACAATACAGTACAATGCATGTTCCATCTGCCATCCTCCATGCGATTGGTTGGTTTTTTTGTCGTCATGTTGTAAGGCTTCCTCACAGCATCCAGCAGCAGAGGCCCAGTCAGCCCCGGCTGCTTCGCCACTCGCGGCATGGAAACAAAACCCTTAAAACAGATTAAATTATAAACTACTAAAATCTTTGTTGTCACTTTTTTTTGTCCCGTCTGAACAAAAAAAAAAAGAAAAACCTCCTCAACACCACAGCTGTGGGGGCTCCACATCCTCCCAGCATGCTTCACAGCAGCTCAGCTCAGTCCTCGGCTGAGGCCCCCACAGGGCCGCACACACAAAAATAAAGGACAGACAGGAGGACAGATCGACAGGGAATCTGTCAACGCTGGCAGTCACATAGCAGCTTTCAGTCTCATCCACGCTTGGACAGGAAGAGGGGAACTTGCCGGGGGAAGGTTGGGGGAGGAGACGGGTGAAGAGGACGAGTGGAGGAGATGACACCCCGGATAAAAACGTGTCCTCTGGACCACGCCGTCTCCTCTTGGCCGGGTTGGTAATTTCTGAGTAACACACGTAGCTTGGATCCGATCACAGCCTCCTTTCCTCTCATCCTCCCGCCCCTGTTTTTGACAGATATTCTGCTCTACAGCCGTGTTTCGATTACTGGGGTGATGCTGTTTTCTGGAACGAATCAAGACTGTTGTTTCTGCTGCAGAGATCGGTGCCCACTGCAGGGTGGGGCGCTGGAGCGCTCTGCTGCCTTGGAAATCGCCGCATCCCTCAGTACATTCGATCAGGCGGGCAGGATGAGGGCTGTGTGTGTGTGTGTGTGTGTGTACGCGTCTCTAAATGTGTGTATGTGTGTGTAAGAACGGTGTTTCAGTAGCGGTGGGTCTGGTGGGAGTACTGGGGCGGCTGTTGGGAGGTAGAGGAGTATCCCATGCTGCTTTGGGGCAGTGATGTGCTTGGTCCAGGATTCTGGTAGGCAGCATGTGGATTGGAGCGCTGTGGAGGACAAAGACGATGATTCATTCACTGAATCTGGTTCATGTGAAAGTTATATTTACTGGGCTGAAAAACACGGAAAGTCTGAACACACTGGAATCATTCGAACGAACAAAAATCAACTGTATCATGGAGATCCGTTATCCAGGCTCACCTGGTAGTCTGAGGTCATGATGAGGCCACCTGAGGTAGTGGTGGGCGGGACAACTCGCACTTTCTTCAGAGGCGGGCCCTGGGCGTGGCTGTTATCGGGGTTGCCGGTGTGCCCCGCCCCATTTGTGTGGTTGTTTCCCTGTTGCTGCTGCTGGTTCTTCTACAAGCCACAAAGAAACAAGCGAAATGTTTGTGTTCAAATATAAAAAGACATTTAAAAGGTCTTACTGAACCATGTTTACTTCAATTGCTGTTTGAGATTATTGGACTTTATAAAGGACCCAAGAGTCTCTTTTTGACTGTATGTATTTACTGCAGTGAGACTGTAAGTGGCTGATGGATGTCTCACTTTGTCCGCCTTGTCCTCTGGCTCTTCCTCCGTCAGGAACTCCCTCTTGGGATAAGGAATCTGACAGCCTGCAAACACACTGGAGAAGAAAAAGGCCAATGAGCTTATTGTCAAACAATAACTCAAAAATAACTAGCTGGCTACAGCGAAGGGATTAGAATGTTGAACTGTGTTCGACTCACTCGGAGGTTGGGAGGGGCTCTTCTAAAAAGTAGGGGTCCTGCATGGCCTGCT
>JAUESE010000002.1:7414446-7438605 GCA_032274725.1 Malacoctenus triangulatus
TGAATTCAAAAGCTAAATGTCAAACATTGGAAACATCTGCAAACATAAATATGAACCGTGACTGAACACTCGCAGGCTGACACAGCTCTGCAGGCCTTCCAGGAACTCTCTGCTCGATAATAATCTTCCAGTGTCTCCTGGTCTACCTCAACGGCCCCCCTTCACCCCTAAATCCTCTTACAAGGTCTCTGTGGAGGACCCAGTTGGCGTGGAGGTAATGGATGCCGTCCAGGATCTGGTAGAGCAGAGACTTGACCATCCCCCTGGGCAGCTGAAGTGGCTTCTTGTTGGCCTTAGACGCTCTGTGGAACTTAATGATGTGCTGCGGATAACGGAGACAAAGTGACGGTCACTGAGCTGCCGGCTGAAGCGGATTCTCTCCCACATACGGGCACGAAGACGAGCTGGCTCCAGGCTGGGTGAGCGGGGCTGCTGTGTGCGCTCCCACTTCCAGGGGATGTTTTTGTGATGCTGTTTTGTTGTAGATCTGGTATTTAACTCAGTTTTGATGCTCCGCCAGCAGTTGCAGCCAACTATACTATAGCAGACATTTAACAGCCGAATGTGGAAAAGCTCTTGGGTTATGTGTGCATTTTAATGAGAGCGTTTTAATGAGACTTACTGCACATTCAGGACTATATTAAGTGTTATTTTGCATTAACTGTCTGGTGGTTAATGAAAATGGATTACTGCATTCCTGAAGGTCCATTTCAAACATGGATATTTGCATTTTTGAGCCAAAAAATTCACCTTGAGCAGATACATAAAATATTTTTGGAAAAGTATCTTGGAGTTCTGATGTAAACGAGGGAAAAGCTGCAGCATCTGTTGCCATTTAAACTAATGAAAAAGGAAATCTTCCAGAATCAATCCACATGCTAATCGTCACATACTTCAAACGTTTGAGGCGAGGTGTCATGCAGAGTGTGCGTCATGTTACCCAGAGATCATGCTCGGCGTAGTCGAACAGCAGCCATACTTTGCGGTCGGCGTGCGACAGGAAAACCTTCTGCAGCGAGATGACGTTGGGGTGCTTCAGCTCTCGCAGCAGCTGCAACGTACGTGAACCGGCTCAGATCACCAATCGCACAGTCGCACCACAAACATCACGGACGGTGATGGAATCAGGAAACATGGAGCCATGATGGAAATACTGCAGAACCTGAGGTACTTTCTGAACGAACTCATCACTAATAACACTGACAGGAAGGAGAACACCTGAACACAAGAAGGCTTCACAACAGATTGAGATTAATTCTGATCAGCTGTTCAGCCTTTTATAAGTGTTTTTCTCCTTTCAGTGAAATCTTAGAAGATCAATCACTCACATTTTTATTCTGTTGTTTGTAGAAGCCACTTTTTTCAGAGGAAGCAACTCATTAAAAGTTATTTCTCTTTTAGCCTTTTCACTTTCAGTGACAGGTTGTTTGTTTTTTGGTGCTTATTTGGCTGAGAAATGAGTGAAAGTGATTCATGTGTCTCATAGAAACTGGTATTGGCATGAACACGTTTATCACGAACCAAAAGGTACAAGAGGAGGCCCCTTACTGCAATCTCTCTGCAGGCTGACATGGAGATGCCAGTGCCTTCAATCTGCTTAAGGGCGTAGTCCTTATCATCCTTCCTGCAAACACAGAAAGAGGCAGAGCAACATCAACACCAGCCAGACCAGGCTGAGCCCCCCCCCGAGAGAGGCCTGCGCAGAATCACAAAGAAGGGGGCACTTGGCAGCTGGCTCGGGGACTGGGAGAGGAGGCCGAGTTGCATTACCTCCAGATTTGTGTAATCAAGCTCACCTCTGAGGCTCGAAACAATAGAAGGGGAGAGGAAACAGGCCCTGTCTGGCAGCTGGTGAGGGACAAACACAGTGCTGGGACTGACTTGAATGAACGACCCCCCGACTCCCTCCCTCCCTCCCCCCCTGGCCTAAATCATCTCATAAACTCGTGCTTCGTGCCTCCTCAGGCCTCGTCCAAATGCTGCGGCAACAGCGTAGCTCGCAGAGCCTCATAAATAGCAGCCTCCTAAAGTGGACACAAACATCTTTAAACACTTTAGGCCTCTTTTGTACGGTTCCGGCTGCCAATACGTCCCGGCTGTGATAAAGCGCCAAAAAAAAAGGGGGTCTAGCAGCTGAAGCTTTGGTGCAGAGACGTGTCTCAGTGAGAAAACTGGGAAACAGTGAGAAAGTTTGACCAACAGTAACCGAGCATCCTACGGACTAACACAGGCTTTCTGTAACTGTGACACATAAAGGAATCACTGAAATAAATATGAATAAAATAAAGTAAAACTTTAACATTTGATAGCAACACAAAACTAAGGTGATGTAACTAAAACTTTAAGAACCAGAAACCATTGTGAGGGTGCAGTTGAAATACCAATTGTTCATCTATTTGGGTTTTATCGTTAAAAGTAATAAAGTAAATACAATACAGCAAAATCACAGAACTTTCTGGGTGACTGCTCCTTCATGTGCATTTCTGTGGAAATATCTGACACATGATAAAAGTCACATCCCCACTAAAAAAGCACCATCAACAAGTGTTCACACATGCACCTGCTGTCTCCTCCAATTACCTTCCCTTCATGTGACCTTTATTACACGACTAACGCACAAAACACCCGCACCAGGGGATCCCATGCATGCAGCACAGACGTGTTTACAACAGCAGCGTCCCAGCTGCATGGCAGGAAGGCCACAGTGACAGCGGGCAGCCGCGCGTCAGTGCGTCAAAACACGACACAAAGCTCCATCAGTGTCGTCAGAGCGCAGGCGCTGCACTAACACATTGTTCTTCTATTTTAAATCTGCAGCCACGCGGCTCCTCCGCCACTGGCCTCGGAGGGAGACGGAAACAAATGGGATGTGATTAAAACGTATTGGGGGGGACGGAGAGGAGGGGGGGGGGGCTGACGCAGGGTTTAACTGGCTCCGAGGCCTCGCTGATCACCAACTCACCCATCTTTTCTCTTCGCCTTGTATACATGACCGTAGGTGCCTCTTCCCACTTTGCATCCTTCGTACTCAAACAGGTCCTCGACTCGCTCTCGTTCGCCGGTCAGCTTCACTTTGAAATCATAGTCCATTTTTCTCCACCGTTTGGCCCAAAACCTACTCGCCCCTTCCCTTTTTTTTCTTAAAGCGTCGCTTTGGGAGGCAACTATGCTACTCCGACGAGCTCGGTCTGGTAATGCAGCTCGTTGCCTTCCCCAGCGGAGCCCTTTATTCCCTCAGCCCAGCCTCCGCAGCCAGTTTGCGGGTTGAAGTTAATGCTCTGGGGGGGATGCGCGGTGCTCGAGGGCGGTCCAGGTGCAAGCGAGCCCGAAATATACGTTCCTTTCTCTGGGTGCTGCGTTTCTCTCAGCCGGTATCTGCTCCAGAGAGACGCACTTCACTCGGTAGCGACGGCGTATTGGTGCACGGCACTGTCGCAAAACGTCGTGAAGGCAGCCCCGCAGAGGAGAAAGAGCCAGAGGAAACGCGTCGGCAGGCTTAGACCACGTGGAAATCCGTTTAGCACGGTGTGGTGGTGCTTTAATCTGTCAGACCAACTCAAGGAAAAGGTGCTCTCATTGACTAACAATAATGTCAGCCTGAGAAAAAAGTAAAGTGTATTTTATTGGACATTGTTTGCCAAATAAAGGGTCGCGACACACGAGTGGGTCCGCAAAATTTCATTTAGGTTGCCAGATCATTTAAAAAACAGACATTTCAAAAGTATACACTGTTTAGCTTTTGATATCAAATTAAAAACAGAAATTTATGACAGATTACATCTATTTCAGTGTAAACGTAATAAGTAACTGACCAGCTGACCATAAACATTTGTGTGTGATACAATGCTGACGAATTATCCAAACAAATCGCATCTCCCAAAGGCATCATTTTTAATACTAACTTGTGATCTTATCATTTGTGCTTTTTTTGTTGTCATATGATACTGGTTAATCAATTTGTGGGGACAAACAGAATAATTTGAGTGTTGCAAGTTCAAAGACAAAAAAATAACAATAATACAAACTATGAGATTTTTACAGGGCCAAAAAAAACTAAGAGATAATGCACATTTTTTAAGATAGTGAATGATCCTGTTGATGAGCTTTTCCAATTATGGTAAACAAACCTGACAGATAGGAGCGCTTTTGTCCGCGCTGCGTTACCTAAGAACTAATGCATGCTGGTCCATTGTTTCCTTCGGACACTGTAGTGTAGCACCACTGGTCCCATCTTGGTTTGAGAGAGAAGAGAGAGCAGAGCGAACCGTCCATATTACAGCTGCTTTGTCAGGTACCAAACTTCATTGCATGTCAGTGTCATCTCTCGGTAAAGCATGCTGGGGTTACGTGTTGTGGCCTGTGTACACGAAATGCTGCATATAACCGTGTGTCGTGTTTTAATATGAAGCGTTATTCAGCCTCGCAGCTCACTGCTAACACTGCTGTCGACAGGCTGCTATTCGCTAACGTTGGTTGTGCTAACCTGTTAGCGCCCTGTTAGCAAGAGGAGCATTGCGCATTCAAATTTACACTTCACGTCGTAGAAATGTCTATGAATCTGAGTGCTATGTCTTGGTTGTATTGTGGCTGATCACTACCAATTACAGCCAATTCATTTATGTAATTGTGTAACGCTGCTAACACGATTCTTTGTCTTTCCTTCTTCGCCCTGCGTTTACATGGAGGAAACCTCCGTTTAGTTTGCTCTGTCCCGCCCCTGAAGAACTGTGATTGGACGATTGGCGTGTCTGTCAGTGAAAGCGACCCGATGATTGGTGGTTAACCAGGACGACAACGCCAGTTTTGTTGCTTTATTCCCCCGTCTCTAACATGGCCTTCCGTGAATGCTGCTGTCAGTTAGCTCTTAATAACACCGGGTTGTCATTATGATGTTGCTCAACTGCTCCTTTTTCTGTGACTGAACGGAGCAGTTGCCCAGCGGTGAATTAGGTTAACTTGTAACGACAGCCTTTGGGCTGAACGTTAGCAGGATTACCGGAGCCTTGCCCTGTCTCTCTGATGGAGTCTTTCGGTAGAAAATGGATGGCGTTGGTTTTACTGTGGCCCCTGAGTAGACAGCAGCCGTCGAAAGGCAGCGATAGTCTTATGGCTCATTTGAAACAGATTTTGTGCTCGCAAGGATTGCCAATAAACGATAGGTTGTCGAGCTAAAACGGAGCAGACAGATTTTTTAATAACGTCAATGACATTTCTCTCTTCACGAGTACGACTTGATGAATGATCTTAGGAAAAACAAATGAACAGAGTCAATCTTCTAATAAACAGTCAAAAGCTTAATAATGAAAATATCAGTGCAGGAATGTAGTTTGAACTACAGACATTCTCTTTGTGCACGCAAAATATAAGTGACATACATCACACACATCAGTCCTGTGTTGAACATTGGGTTGTTTGAAGTTCTGATGGTTCAAGGGAGGAAGCCACAAACAGCTTAGCTTCTAATGACATGACATGTGGTTCTCCATTGTCCCAAATTATCAACAGTTGTTGGCTGGTTGATACAGCCAGTCGTAATTAACAGGCTTCACATGGAGCATTGATGACTTTGCATTTTTACAAGCTCCTTTTCGACATTTTCTCGTAGAGAACACTACAACCTAACTGTCTGGTCTTGCATCATGTGAGGAGGGACTTATTTCATTCATACAAGCTTCAGACATGTCTCTTCTCTCTGCCAGCACTTTACACGGTGATGGACCCTCCTGGTGGGGGAGACGAACGGCGGAGGCAGGCAGAGCGTCTTCGACGGGAGGAGGCTTACTATCACTTCATCAATGAATTGAGTGAAGAAGAGTACCGCCTTATGAGGGACAGCAACTTGCTGGGAACGCCTGGTAAGGAGGCCACACGGCGTTCGCGTCTGAATGTGTGACACCATAGACCTGCAGCGACGGTTGTTCTTGACCCACTGATGCTCACGTGTGCGTCTCAGGGGAAGTCACCGCTGAGGAACTCCGCCAGCGCCTGGATGGAGCAAAAGAGCGCGTGTCATCGCAACCTCGCACTGAACAGCGCTCCCAGACAGCTGAAACTGGAGACCAGCAAAGCAGTAGTGGTGAGGGAGAGGAAAGAGGACCCGGAGCCAGACGTGGGGCAGGTAGGACTGTGGAAGTGGAAACCTCTTATTTTGGAGGGCTTTTGAGAAACATTAATCATAGTTGCCAAGCTTTTTTTTCTGTTCTGTCTGTAGAAAAATAACAAAGCATCTATGCTAATATTCCAGTGTTCTGAAAAGGCTTTTTAAATATTTATGTGTTTAAGCCTGTGAGCGTGTTTTTGACCTGGTTTTGCCACATCATGAGAGTAAGGCTTTGTGGTGAATGTATCCTGGCTGGTCAGTCTCACCCGTATTTATTTTAACAGGAGGTGCAGAGCCAGGGGCGGAAAGTTCAAATGGTGACTCATTACTGGAGTGGCTGAACACTTTCAGGCGCACTGGTAACGCGACTCGCAGCGGGCAGAGTGGCAACCAGACGTGGCGTGCAGTCAGTCGGACCAATCCCAACAGTGGAGAGTTCCGCTTCAGCCTGGAAATTAACATTAACCATGATCAGCCGGAGCCGGGCGAGCACAGTGACGCTGTGGACACTGCAGAGCTTCCAGCCACTGCTCCCAATTCAACCACGCCGCTGATACGCACTGCCTCCTCCTTCTCAAGCTCCCGCCCCCTGACCACGCCGAGGCCAGCCCCGTACCCCTCCCCTCGCCCAGCCATCAGTAGGAGGATGCAGACGCGGCGCACACGCAGCAGCACTACCACACTTTCTATGAGCCCCCCTGCACTAGTTCCACCGGTGGTCATTCCACATACTACTCAAAGGAGAAGTGCCAATTTGCACAGTTTAGTCCCGCCCCCCGCTGCTCCCAGCCCTCCTCTTGATCAAGCGACGACTCTGCAGCATCAGGCTCCCAGTGCAGATGTGGAGCAAGCGCGGGATGAAACGACTGCATCTATGGACTGTCCTCGGGTGTCCTCCCAGTCTGGGTCACATTCCCCTGCAGTGGGACAGGAGTCACGTGGCAGCAGGACTCGATCACGTGGTCGTGCACGCAGGGCCGCAGGTATTGGGGCTTCACCTCGCACGTCGAGGCAAAGTCGATCCCCTTTGCACAGGATACCTGTTGTTGGTAACGCAACACCACCCGACACTGGTGTCAGTGTCTCAACCATCCACTCTGTTGAGCCAGACAGTGGGATAACCTCCGGAGGGCCGATGGAGACCAGGGAGGCTGTGTCGGAAGTACCTGCTGTTCTGACCGAGCCGACTGTAGAAACGGGAGAACGCGAGGGGGAGTCGCATGCAATGGGAACGGGGAGTTCAGCCGTGAGACGACACCCCACCATCATGTTAGACCTGCAAGTTAGGAGGATCCGACCTGGTGAAAACCGCGATCGGGATAGCATCGCGAGCAGAACACGATCTCGTGCTCGGGTCGCAGAAAACACGGTCACGTTTGAGAGTGACAGTGGTGGCTTTAGACGCACAATCTCCCGCTCAGAGCGGGCTGGGATCCGCACGTACGTGAGCACTATTCGGATTCCACTGAGGCGCATCAGTGAGACGGGCCTTGGAGAGCCAAACTCCACCGCCCTACGTTCTATTTTGCGCCAGATCATGACGGGCTTTGGGGAGCTCAGCTCTTTGATGGAAACTGAAGCTGATTCTGAGACTGTTGCACCAAGTAACACAGACGCTAGCATTGTAAATACTAACAGTAGCCCAGCCAGTCGTCTGCACACAAGTGAAAGTATACCTGGCCAGGTGGGCACAGGGGGTGTGGTTCAGGAGAGGGTGGGGCTGGTGGGGAGTGAGGAGGACCAGGGTGGGCAGGCCAGACTGGGTGGGGGAGTCGTGACGGCGACGGACGGACGAGCCACCAGCAGGGATACCAACAACCTGGTGGAGAACGGCACGCTACCCATCCTGAGGCTGGCACACTTCTTCCTGCTGAACGACGAGGAGGATGACGAGCATCCTCGGGGCCTGACCAAAGAGCAGATTGACAATCTATCCACACGCACGTACGGTCAGGCCAGTCTGGAAGGGGAGCTGGGTCGCGCATGCAGCGTCTGCATCAACGAGTACGCGCAAGGTAACAAGCTGCGCAGGCTGCCCTGCTCCCACGAATTCCACATCCACTGCATCGACCGCTGGCTGTCTGAGAACAACACCTGTCCTATCTGCAGGCAGCCTATACTTACAGTGCACCATGACTGACCGATTTGCTCATAAACACAAATATTTTACTCCTGGTCGGCTGAACTGAGCAGACCCAAATGGGCTTTGCATGTACATACTGCGTTCATGGTTTAATTTCTCTGAAAATATCCATTGTGTAGAAGATGGTTGAACCAAAAGTGTGTTTAAAAAAAAAAACTATAAATGCAGAGAATTAATAAAACTTTATTTTTTTAGACTTTTTGTTTTTTTAGCAGGTCATTATTTTAATTTTGTTCCTTCCTGCGAACTGGTTCATTGGTTTCTATCTGAATGCTTCAGAGCCTTATGTCAATAGATGGCGTCAATGCCTCAGGAGCTCCTGTAGTTGCTGCTGAATAGTCTCAGTTTAACTCTCTGTTGTCTGATAAACGTGACGTCGCTTTGTCACATCTGGACTATATGAAACACTTCTGGACTTCATTTATTCAGTATAAGCTGTAAATAACTCACAACTGCTTGTATTAAAAGGTTTTGAAGAAACTTCCTCGTGAGCTGTCTGTTCAGAGCGGAAGCAGGGAATCTTCAGTTGGTTTGTTTTTTTTTTCTTTTAAACATTTACTATATTTAATGCTGCGACATAAGAGTTTAAAGTGTCCCTTCACAGTTGGTTTAGAAATGTATGATTTTTGGAATTGTGTATGAGCTTCGATTTAATTTTGAATGAAAAAAGCTTTACTCTGTACATCTGGCAGTAAATGTAAGTTCTTAAGTTCCATTTTTTTTCAGTACGAAACCATTTTGTTGAAGCCACCTGCTAAATTCAGCCTCTTCAATATAATTTATGTTAGCCATGAAGCAGCACAATTCAGATGTAATGCAGAAGGCATGTGATAATCAGGAATTCAAACTTGTTTGAGTTGTGCAATACGGAGAGCGAAAAAAAAAACAGCATTGTTGGTTTTGCTGTTTGTTGTTTACATTGTAATGCCTGATTGTCTTTGCCTCTTTAAAAGTCGACAAGTCCGAAATGTTTCCGTTGCCGTTTTCTGTTTCGCGCCAGGCAGAACCATGCGTCAAGCTGCAGTTGTCACCCTGTTGCTCCTGCTGTGCAAGAAAAAAAAAAGACATAGGATTAACAACCCAGAGTATTTTTAGTTGTTTGCAGTTCATAAAGACCTGAAACCGTCACGCAGCAACGTTGTTGCTCCTACTTTAGTTCTGACCTGTTTTCTGCTTTTCTGTTAACACATTAACTCCCGGTCGGGTCTGTCACACTCGAACAGCGACAGTCTCCTTCAGTCCCGGTCCAACACATGAATAAGGCAGTGTTGGTAAAAAATCTCTTTGCTGTTTCTGGTTTTGTTTTGACATCACATGCACAGATTTTCTAGTGTAGAGCAGGTGGATTATTAGTCGGTGTGTTTCCACCACAGTCACTTTGTGCTTCAGCTACAGTACACAGGAGCTCATACATCGCTGTAGTTACAATGTCATTAACAAAGCTGCAGGGTTGTTGCAGTTTACTATGTAAGAGTGGGTTCCAGTGTGACTATGTGTGTATGGTTTACTTGTGTGTGTGCCTGTGAAGGAACGGCACAGAGTCCCAATAAACCTTGTTCTCAGAAAGCTTCTGTTCAGAGATTGTTCATGTTTGGAGACGACTGTGGCTCAGAAGTGCATATTTATTCTGTTCCTATTTAATAAGATGGAAATCAACCATTGAAATATGTTACAATGTGATGAGAGTAAATAAAACAGCTATGATGAAGATGTTACTATGTAATAAAATGAAGACATGGGTTTTCTTCTCTGCTCCTTAACAATGGAATAAAATGCCTCTTTGTTATGCCTGAAGGTTTGATGTTTATGGTGTAAATGTGTGTCTGTCATGACCAACAATCTGCCTGTGGTGTTAATTTTTTCCCCTATTACAAACAAATCAGGAGCTCAATTAAAGTAAATACAGTAAAATAAAGTAAAATCCCTCTTCAGATTGACAAGTTGAGCATGTAAACTTAAACAGAATTGTATGTTCATGCAGTCAATAGACCGCGTAAATCTTTATCAATGTTGTGGTTATGTCTGGCATCTCACGTTCCAACGACCGGGAACGCGCACGCATCTCAAAATCATCCGATGCGCGCCCCCGGGGCTGCATCGAGCCACAGCGTGGTTGAGTCGGTACAGTAACGGACGTCAGGCAGCTTCCCTTCAAAGTTGAGGTTCATTACTCACGTTTTTTAATCAGTAAACTTTCGTGATCGTTAACCTGCTTCTTGAAGTGTATCACCTGGAGCCACATTTAGCTGAACTGCAAAACGTGTGTAGATTATCTATCAAAATTTGAAATTTACGCTAAACTCATTGCAAAGCGACTTTTGTAATAATGTAGTTATGACCATGAAAATACCCAATAATAAATGAAAACAGTTTAAAATTTATTTTCATTATAAAAAGGGGTAATGCATCTTTTTGGTAAGTGTTGCATAGAAAATCAAGTACTTTCAACAAGGCTTAAAAAGTAAATTATTTCAACTCATTTTCAGAGAAATTCTTAAATTCATTGGAAAAAATACTTATTTATTTATGTACTTTGTCAGTGGACACCAGTTCATGTTATAATCGTGGTGCAGAAAGTCCGCCAAATGACCGAAATCAAGTTTTGATACTTATCGATCCCTAATCGCGTTATAGCTTTTATTTTGAAGTCGTTAGCCGGATGCAGCTGACGCTTCACTCGGGCTCGTGCGTCGCTGACAGAAGCTGCACTTTCCACCATCACCTCCGCGCTCCCACCGAGAAATAATGATCTCCGAGCTGAAGCAGCGGCAGCAGCGGCGGCAGCGTCGGCGGTCCGGGCCCGGAGCCGCGTCTCCCTGCCCCGTGGGTGAGCCATGAGCCTGCCGTCGCTCCGGCCTCCTCCTCCTCCTCCTCCTCGTCCCAGCCGCACCGACAGCCGCTCACCGCCAGCAAGATGTATTTCAACCGGAGAGCCAAGAAGATACACAGCGAGGGAGGTGAGCGTTTTAAACCCTGTCTGAGTGAACCGTTGGTCCTCCTGCAGAAACCCGAGCCGTCTCCGCGCTACTGTCCCGCCGTCCGGCTCGGTCATCCTTCGGGGTTCCGCGGCCTGTACAGACGTGCGGAAGAGATATGTGCTTGGCATAATAACCGGGAACCGGATTGTCCGGGACTGCGGCGTGCTCGCGGGGTGACTCGCTGTGCCGGTATTTATCCTCCAGACTCAGTCATTTTTTTGGCACCGCCTGGGAACGCAAGGACGGGCGGACTGCAGGTGTCTGCTGCACGGCTCCCTCTCCAAGAAACGACTATTTCTGTATTAACGCTGTGAATCATTGATCCATCCTTGGCTTGCGTGCACGTCAGGACGCTTATTAATCGTCTGGTTGATCCTCGCTATTTATATAGCGCGTCCTACGGCATCATTACGGGATTATATAATTGTGTTGCAGCGTTTTAATGTATCTCGACCTCCTGGACCGCGTCACATTGGCTCCGCCGCGCGTGACTAACGTGCTTCCTGGGCAATTCAAAACAAAGTGCCACTACGCGGACTAAGTTATTTGGCAGCGAGGCGGCCAAGCCTGCAGATCAGTCCAGAACAGCCTCTTACCCGTCCGACTTACAGAAACCACGTGACTGTCTCAGGCGCGCTCCTCGTTCTCGGGCATGAATCACCTCTGTCACACATCCAGATCATCACATTTTTTACACACATCACAGAGAAATATGTTGCACGGCGGGCCTCGCATCTCCAGGAAGCACACGTGCAGAACACAACAAATGTTTTGTTTTTTTTTAGTACCAAAAGATAAATAAATCCCCTGGAACACAAACTGGACTGTCTCAATTTCTTAAGCAGAAGATCCCCTGAGATTAGGTGCTGGAGAGAAGATGTGTGTGTTGGACGGAGCGATGAATTCACACAGCGCAGACGCACACTGGGCTGGATTGTCCTGGAAGAGTGGAGCATGTTTGTGTCATTCAGGGGCTTTTAATAGCGAGCCGGCACATATTGTCAGGCCGCTGTGCTGTTTGTGTGTGTGTGTGTGACTGTGTGTGTGTGTGTGTGTGTGGCTGCATGCCTCCTGCAGCTTCCAGAAATAGTAAGCAGGGCATAGTGTGAGCATAGATGAGCGCCAACTGGGCCATGTTGTCTTCAGGCCAGAGGGTCCCAAATGTTTGTTTATTGTTTAATGAAATATCAATACAGCTGTGGAAAGAAACATCATTGTTAAAATCACCTTCTCTAAAGTTGTACTCTTTCTAACTAAATAAACATTCCCACTAATTGTATTTTAATTTAGCCTGAAAAAGAGTTCATGTCCCTGTTATTCATATCAAATGAAGCATTTAGTTAGTTTTGTGGACCTTTTTTCTTTTGTTTGTTCCTGCTGTTGCACTGAAGCAACAGAAGCGGGACCCTCGGGGCTCCAGTGGGGGCCCGTCCATGTGTTCCCTCCTGGCCTCCCCAGGCTGCCTTCCCTCTAATCTCTTGGAGCCTGACCTCTTGATTCTTTGCTCCAATTAGCGAGCTGCCACTTCCCCGCCATGACGTCGGCGACGAGCAATCTGTCACATTTACACACACGTTTTAACAAACACCTTGACACATTTTCCTCCAGCGTCATCGTGCAGAATACATTGATAGCTGTTGCTTCCCCTCACACTTTCATGCTCACAGACACAACAGACACTGCAAAGACTGATGTTTTATGCCACATTAGGAGGTGAAACAAGCGTTTTGTTTGGGTTTTTTTCCCCAGTGTTTGCAGATTGTTTTGGGCCGTCCCACAGGATCGAATGCGACGCTGCGTTTTGGCTCACCTAGTTTTTGTTTGTCAGGCAGCTCAGCCAACTGTCAACAAAACGTGCATCTGGAAGATAATGGGTTGTCGTCATGGCTGCTAAGCTACTAAAGATGCCATTTGGGAGATAAAGAGAGGCCTCATAAATTGCGGACGCAAAGGTTTTACCGCATGGTGTCCACGCGGGGGCAGTATTGGACAAGCGACACGGTAATATCAGCGTGCTGCATCTCAGGCCTCCATCTGTCGGATGCAGGCCTCCTCCGGCTGTCGGTGCCTCTGGAGGAAGACACAAACACATTCACACTTACTGACACACAATGCTGTGTGCGGTGCAGTATGTGTCTAATGACTTTGCTGTCTTGTGTGTGTTGTTTTTCCCCGCCGCGGCGTCCCCTGGCACCCACAGAGCAGTTAGTGTTGACCACCATTAGGCAGGATTCCTCTGAGCTGCAGGACCCAGGCCAGGGCGCCGGCGCCACCATGCGCGCCCGCCTCACAGACAGGTTTGACAAAAGTGAGTTTGCTCGAATCAGACTGGTTGATGCCCCCCTCCCCTCCTCCTCCTCCTCTTTTATTTGTGTGCGGGAGTCCCTTCCCCTCCAAGGTGCATGCACCATGCGCAACAGCCGGGAGCGGGTGTCTCCATCCCAAAACCCCCGGCCCTCAAGAGCTACAAGGCCGACTCACTTACACGAGAGTGTCTGGGTCTTGACAACGTTCAGTCACGTCACCGCGGCTGAGGAAGGCTGGATGAGCTGTAGCTCCTCGGGGCCTGGAGTGACGAATGCCGAGGAAGACTCGGTCCTCTCACCGCATGTGCTTGGTAGATAGTGGCGAGCACCGACTGCAGACTGGTTCAGACACAACAATGAACACTTGGGTGTTTTATTTTACTGCATAGCTTTCAATGTGAGTACATTTGCATGCTGTGAAGCACAACACATGCATGTATGAACATGGCATGCCTAAACAGAGCATGCCCATGAGCACTGCTGCATGCATGTATGACTGTAAGCTGCAGAGGGGAAGAACTGCATGCTGGGAACTTTTCACCTTCAATGGGAGATGTTCACTTTAGTGTTTGTGCGTGTGGGAATGCGCCTTCATGACGCGGCGTCAAGGAGTGTGCCAATCGTCCACGGGCATTTGCCGACATCTATTTGTGCGATGTGTGTTTGCGTGCGTGTGTGCCGCAGTCACACCTGTAGGATTACCAGGTTATGGATTAGCAGCAGGTGAAGTTGCAGAGCAGACACAGAGGGGATTAGGGTGCGCGCTCCCTCGGCCCGTAAGAGGCTTTCTTGCCTTTCTTCCGACGCCGTTGCCGTGGCGAATGGACCTGCTGGGAGCGACAGCGACCCGGACCGTCAAGTAGGGCCCGCGGGTCGCCTAGGAGACGGGGATGGCCATGGGACTCAGGGGTCGAGGAGGCAGGCGGCACTCTGTCGGTAAAAAACGCTGCCCTGACCACAGGGTGTTGATGTGGGCTGGACACGAGCATGTGACGGGAGATGTTGTGTATTTTCCTTTAAATTTGAAATATCCGAGCCGGTTGTTGGTTCAGTGTTCAGTTTGGAAACACTTTGACGAAACTTGTTGATGTCAGAGAGACAAAACTTGCTGTTAAACCGCTTCTCCTCCAAACACTCAGCTGACAACGACAGAAAGGAACCAGACAATAATGAATGTGTGATCTAATCTGCTGTAAACATTCATCTTCTCGTCAATAGTGCGTTCGTGTTCTTCCACTGTGGCTTGTGGGGGTGTGGGAGCTTCCACAGCTGGGATAATTGTTGCTGTTGTACTTTTTTTTCTGCCAATGTGATCAGTGACTATCAACTCTCTGCCTCGTATCATGTTTGGGCTGCCTGATTGCGAGACAGCGCGCTGCAGTTTGGGATCCAGCGTGTGATCGGTCCAAAGGCTTCTTTTGTGCCGCGGACGCAGCTGCTGGGGGAGACCCCTGCGGCGGCAGCTGACATATGACTTGTCTGTGGAGCGAGGGCGCAGCGGCGAGTGGGGGAGCGTCTGGTGAAATATGCTCTGCCATACTGGAAAGCGTGGATGAATTATGCAGCCGCTTTTCTTGCATTATTCAGCAGCGCGCTCTGCTTTTTAACAGAGAAAGTTTGGCACCTGGCCAGGTAAGCAGAAAAAAAAAAACAAAAACCAAAGGCGACGCCGCAGATTAAGGTCTTACGAAACGCGTGACGAGAGACATCTTTTACCTCATAACACATGTGTGCTACACGTCAGTGTCAACATACTCGGATCACATTACTCTTGTTTACTGGAAGGGGTCCTTTTGTCTGCCAGCTGTGTTAAAAGTGTTTGGTTTATTGGGCTGCTAATGACAGATTCTGTGGTATTTATGGTGGAGGAGCCATAAAAAGACCATTAAACATCTCTAAATAATAGATGGACGTTTGGATATGCATATGTTTGTTTTGAAGAGAGAGGGTGTCTCGTTTTGTTTAAGACTCTGCAAACAAATGGGTGTTCGGCTGCTCCTCGGTCTGAGATCAGGGTGTTTGGTGCGTCGGGATTAGTCTAGTCTTACCTGGTTTGGGAGCAGGTTATCGGACCAGCGCGCCCTGTCTGCCTATCCTGGCCGTTTCATGTGTAATTGACCTGGCCGCGCTCCGCTGGGGTTCGCCTGCTGACTCACCAGCGGCGCATCAGTAATGAGTTACGGAGGTGACTGCGCCGCTGCTCCATCAGAGATGACTAACCGATGCATTGATCTCCCCCAGAAATGAATTACAGCCGAAGTGGGCTGCTGAGAAAGCCGTTATTGACTTTCTTTGGAAAGGAGGAGTCGGGTTAAAAAGTGGAGGGAGGGCAAGATGTTTCGATAAGGAATAAAACAGTTCATTATACAGAGAGGAGGGAGTTAAAAGTGTTTCCTGTGGGATTCATAAAGTTATGACGGGAGAGCTGAAGGAGCTAATGGGCTCAGAACGACTGTTTCTGATCATATTTATGTAATTTTTGAATCAGTTTATCTCGAACAGACAAATTAAGGCAATTTAGTCGATAATATTATGTAATTTTTAATGCTTTCTAGTGCATAACCCCTCTTTTTGGATACATTGTCAGTGTGATTGATAAAGGATCTATACTAAAGGTTAATTTAGAAACTATAGTGGGCCGTCACAGTGTCTCTAACTGCAGTGGTCTACTGTAGCTATTGAGTAAAGCCCTTCACTACCTTTGACCAAGTATCTTCTGTGATTATCTCTTTGTAACCCCTCAATTATCTTGATTGACTCGACTCTGTGCTGCGCTCTGATTGTGACTCGCAGCTCTCTTTGGCTATGAAGTATTCGACAAATCAGAGATACAGAGATGTCAGATAGGCTGTTTGTTATCGTGGTGTTTGGACGGACTTTGACCCCCGTGTTGGACCCTGAACAGAAACTCTCAGCAGTGCTGCTGCAGAGATAGAAAGTTTAATGAACCGCGAATGAAGGCAAGAAACAAACTTTACGCCGCGGCGCTGAAGGTCCACAAAACCTGAGCCTGTAAACACACAACCGAGGATCTCCTAAAATGGAAAAAGTGAAGCCTGATGTGGCAGCAGTGATCACATGTCCAGGAGATAAGCCGGACCGCTCACGTTAGATTTCATCTCCTTTAGAACTCTGCAGCCAAAGTGGATTTTAATGTTTTTTAACCTAATTTCGGTTATTGACGAGCGGACAGCGTGACTGCTCGGTTGCAGCATCGTAGCGCCGCAGAAGGAGAGTTTCAGGACGGTGGAAATCCAATCTGCCGAGCCCTGCCAGTACTTATTCTTTTTTAAATTATTTATGCAATTAGCCTGTTGTTGTTTTCACTGGAGGACTCACCCACAGGCAGGGACGCGATGCACCCAAGCAGGAAAAGCACACGGCTCAGAGGGACCTTAAACACAGCGTGAACCTCAACTTTTAAATACCCGAACCTTCAAAGTAGTTAGATCTGTTTGTGTGAATATCATACAAACATGCATATCCATTTATGACCTTTATATTTTTAACTTATTTATCAGGTCTATATTGCAGTTATTTCCAAGTTGTCTCAGATTAAATGCATGCCTTCAATAACAAGCAACAAAATGCATATTTGGGGTTGAAAGGAGAGCATCCAGCTGAAGTACTCTAGATACATGCAGTTTTAAAATGCTTAGAATAAACAATATACTGAGGTGAAACGCAGGAGCACAGAGGTCAAGATCTTACAGCTCATTAGCTAGAACTCTCACTCTGTTTTTTGGGAGCATTTGATCTCATTGGCTATTTCCAACCATGCACTAGAAGTTTCGGGACGTTATCAGGAGGAAGACACGTGCCTCACCAGATAACAGCAGCCGGTCCTGCAGATGCAACTCGATACGCGGCCTCCGCGCGAACCAATGACGGAGCCGTGAGGAGCGGAGAGCCGCGTGGAGCGGCGGCGGAGCGGCTGACCTCCTGACGGACGGCTCCCGTCTTTCCGCTTGTCATTTGACACACCTGTGCCGCGGCCGCGCGACCTGACGGCGGTAATCGGGGTGCCTGGCCCTTTAAAAGCGGAGCCCCGGCGCTGCCCCTCCGCGGCAGTCGAGGAGCTCCATATGGCTTCCTCTTGTTGTCTGAGCGGCTAACGGCTTCGCATCACTTTGTGGAGGGCGAAACCCGTCTCCAAAAATTAGAAACAAAAAACCAACAGCCACAGAAAGACTTCCCGGGGCGGCAGGTGTCCACATGAACCGGCGGCGGCGGAGCTCGGAGAGCCGGAGTCTTTCACCGGGAGTTTCCTTCCCTGCACGGCCGAAGGAGGAGAGGGGAGGCGCGGGCGCGCCGCTGCATCTGTCCTCGCCCAGGTCCGCCGTTGCACCGCCAGCTGAGTAAACTGTGGCGGCCAGACCTGTTTGCATGTCTCTCACTTCCCCTCCGTCCTGTCCCATCAGTGTCTTCCCCCCCCTCCCACCACCTCCCCCTCCGTCCCCCCTCCTCCTCCCCAGCAGAACCACACTCACCCCGCGGTACAAGGTGCACTTTCGCCGATGAAAAGCGCACTAGCTTCCTGGCGCTCGTGCGGGGGAAGACTGCGCGGAGATCACGACGCGTGCAGATGGTTGGAGACGACAAAGCCGGGCGGGCGGGGAGGCAGGGGACGCAGGGGGGGTCTGCAGGAGCGCGCGCGCGTTGCACCGTCTTCTCTCACTTTATTTTTGGGGTCTTTTCTCGCTGAGGATACACGAGCTGCTGTCTGTCGGAGCGGCGGGCGCCCGGCTCCTCTCTCTGCGCTCCATGTGAGCAAGTTGACGCGCTGATAAATCGGTCGGACCGTGGGTGTGTTTGTTCGCCATTGTGCATCTCTCAGCACATCCATTATACGCGGGGGGTCCCGTGGGCGTCGTGAAACGCGCGTGTGTGTC
The DNA here is from genome assembly GCA_032274725.1 of Malacoctenus triangulatus. Lineage (NCBI taxonomy): Eukaryota > Metazoa > Chordata > Actinopteri > Blenniiformes > Labrisomidae > Malacoctenus > Malacoctenus triangulatus. The sequence goes on from JAUESE010000002.1 coordinate 7,432,866, forward strand.
TGTGTGTGTTTCTGTGCGTGCGCGCGTCGGCACCTGAGAGACCAGAGGGGGGTGTTTATACCGGGAAACGTCATTGGACCGACCCCTCGCCGGCTCCAGCGCTCAGCCGCCTCTGGTACTAATTGGTCGCCGTTTGAACTGTAAACCACGTCTCCCGTCTATGTCTCTGTCCCTTCTCTCTGTCCCTCTCTGTCTCTCCCTCGCACTCACCCAGCCTCGCCTCTCTCCCATCAATCCAACGGTGCAGGACCCGCTTGCTCGTCCACCGGTTACCGCAAGGCAGACGATGAGATGTCCGGGACCACGTCCCAGGCGGATCCGGTAGACGCCACAGCGCGGACGGTGCTGCTCAACCGGCCCCAGAACACCAAGTTCTGCGACAACCACGTCAGGTAGGCGAAGTTTTCCTGCACCTGTGCACGCTGTGTGTTGTAGTAATTTACACTCCTGTCCATCCCGCGGGTTTAGGGGAGATTAGTTGACTTTAGATCAATATTTAACTTTATTTTAATCCAGAAATCTGCCTGGAAAACATGCATGATGCCAATTTTATGATATCTTGAAAATCTTTTTAGATTTATGACCTTTTGACCCCTCTACAATTTCCCACCTGGTTTTTCCTGCAGCATTTTGGCTCAGTTGTTGTGTTGTAGTAGTGTGTTGTATATTTGCTCAGAGGAGCTTTAGACCCACAACACCAAGTTGAAGGCTGCTCTCTTGCTGTTTTGTATGTTTTCCGTCGACTTTGTACCGACTTTGTAGAATTAACCCAACCTCAAACATTCAGATTTAAAAAAAAAAATCTGGTTTCAATTCTGAATCACGTCAAAGTGAAACAATGCCGTGATTTGGAAGGTTTCACCAGTGAAAACCGCATGATAACAGACTTCAATAAGTAACCTATTAGGTGATTATTTGCTGTGGTCGCAAAGGGTGAAGCCAACGTGTGCGTCCGCCTGACGGCCGCTTGGGATTCTGAGTGGGGCAGTGCTTCGGTTTAACGTGACAGCGTTGATTAATCAACACGTCTTCATGAATATTTAAGGCTGCCAATGAAAGCAGAGTAACCACTCCTACATGCGTTAACATAAATTACAAGACGTGCTCGGAAGGTCAAAGGTGGAGAAATGGCGACGAGTTGCGTTGTTTCCGGAGGATGTCGGCTGTCCGCTCCCGTTCCTGAGGACGCGGTCAGTCTGTCAGTGGGATTCTGCTGTGATCTGAGCAGCTCAGGGAACGAGTGGACAACTAATCTCGGACTCGTCTTCACGCTTTAACTTGTGCTGGTGCCTCTGTGTCCCCCTCCGTGGTTCAGCCGTCAGCCTCAGTGACTTTAACAATATTAAGTGATTAGGCTCAGGCTGGTCGAAGGATCCTTCGACGTCCCATTTTTCTGCATATTTCATGAATGCAAAGTAAAGCAGCAACGTTGGATTCAGACAGACGCAAAAGCACTTTCTGGTGTTTTCACCTGTTCTCTCCACTTGTTGGTACTAAATGAGCTCGGCGCCACGGGGAGCGCCGGGCTCCGTCTGTGGACCGGAGCCTCTGTCATTAGTCAGATGACGGTCGGTGGTCGTGCTGTTTTTTTTATTCTCGAAGATTTAGTTTCACTTTTAAAGGAGCCTGTTTGAACTCCGCAAATGAGATTAGAGCCGGTGCTCGCCGGCTCATCCCATCGGGTCACGTGTGGCGACCTGTCACTGCTGTTTGCTGATTGGAGAGGCGACGGCAGCCCTGCGGCTCCGGGAGCGTGTCCTCTGATGTTCCTGTAACTCTTCAGTTCGTCTCTCAAACGTTCAATAGCTTTATTGATTTGCCCGAGATTAAAGCCTTGGAGCTTTTATGCTCCTCTTGTCCATTTCCCAGCGCCGCCACTTCACTATTTCAACGTCGGCTTTCGCTGTCGAGCTTTAAACACAGAGCATCGCGTTCTCCTTCTGCTCCTGATGTTCGTCCTCTTTCGGCATTTTAATGTATGTCATGTTTTTTCATTAAAGCACAACAGAGCAGCAGCAGCAGGAGACTCTCCCCCCCCTGCAGCTTACAGCTGGCAACACCAGCAGGCTGGACATGTATACGAGGAACAACACGGCCAGATGTTTGGGACACTCTGTCGCCCTTCCGAGGAGTCCTGTATCGCTTTTCTTTGATTAGATTAAGGTAACCTCATCGGCTGGATTATCGGTTCAGTGTCGGTGACTCGGGATCAGGCTGCAGTGCTGCTGCTCTCTGCGATGGGTCTTATTTTGTGTACAACATCCTGCTCTCGGTGCCAATGAGCCGCCGTGGGTTAATCTCTGAGGAGATTGTGAAGCGTGATGGAGGATAGTGTTGTGCTCTCTGTGCGCCAACGTGCCCCCGTCCATTAGGAGAGAGCGCCCATCTCCGAAACTCCCCATCCAGCCCGTACAGGAACAAAAACAAGACGGCCTCCAGTTGAAGGTTGACTCTTTATTTTTAGCTGGGCTAAAAGCTCTTACGGTAGCTAATGGCTAAACCAAGGCTGATCAATACAGTTGCCTGATCGATGGCGTTGACTGACGGACGCGTCGGGGTTGCCAAGGTTTCCTGCTCCTATTTTCTGGCGTTCTTGGTCCAGATTTAGAGGAAACGGGTCTATTTATAGGTGTGATGTGTGTGCAAGCTGTAATGGCTCCGTTCTGGCCTCTCCGAGCACAATCAAGTGTTTCTAATAGATTTCCAAGTGCTGCAGTATTAAAATCCAAATTGAGCTCTTTGTTATTCAGCCTTTAAGGTAATGCAGCTCAAGCATGTCAGGTTAAAGAAATCATTAGCTCACAATTTATGCATGAATTGAAGCTTGTGCTAATGCGTCCCCCCCCCCTCCTCCCCTGGCCTGCACACAGAGTGATGAAGTCTCCCCTCTGTTTTCTGTAGCACCACCAAGTATGGAGTCCTCACCTTCCTGCCCCGCTTCCTGTACGAGCAGATCCGACGGGCCGCCAATGCCTTCTTCCTCTTCATCGCACTCATGCAGGTAAAGTCCGACCAGCTCCACCAGGACAGACGTCTGTCAGGTGCAATGATGCACTTTCTGTTTGTTTGTTTTGTTTTCCTTCTATAGTATCCAGAAGTGAACTTTGACAGAAGAGATCCAGCAGATACACTCGCATCACTGATCAGGGTTTTAAAAGATTCATGAAGTTCTTCGATTATATTGTTCAAATGAAATCAACAGTGTTCACTCGTTCCCGGTATTACTTTCATCCTCAGTGATGAGTCTAAAGTTAAACACTCTGCTTCCCTCCTGCAAACATAAGTTGTTTTCTTTTTCATCAACCTGAGTCCTGTTTAAATGGTTTAGTCCACTTTATTCTCTATCAGCAGTGTTTTTGTTTGTTCTGACTGTTTTTTTTCACCCTTCCGTTCTCAGCAAATCCCCGACGTGTCGCCGACCGGTCGCTACACCACGCTGGTCCCGCTCATCTTCATCCTCACCGTGGCCGGGATCAAGGAGATCATCGAGGACTACGTAAGGGAACGCCGTCGACGGAGAAACGTCTGCTAACGAGCTCGTCTTCCACGCTCATCAATCTTTTGTCCGTCTTGTTGCAGAAGAGGCATAAAGCGGACAACACCGTCAACAAGAAGAAGACAACAGGTATCGCGTGTGCTTGTTAATTGTGCATCAACGGGCTTTTCCATGAGTGTGGCCTGTGTCTATTTGTGTGGGTTTTGTTGTCCTTTCATTGCAGGATGAATGGCTGTTGTCTGTCACTCATTATAACGCAGTGGAGCTCTGCCTGGGACAAAAGTTTAGTCGCTATGAATACTGTATGAGAGCTGCTCTATAGGCTGACTGATGGCTGTGTTGTCCTTGTCTCTCAGTGCTGCGGAACGGAGCCTGGCAGACGATTATCTGGAAACAGGTATCGCTATCATCGCATACTTCACCTCCGGGCCTCCGTCACTCATCAGCCCTCTGCTTTCTCCTCCTCTCCCCTCTCGCTTTGCCACATTGTCTCCATGAATGATGGAGAAAAACCCCATTGAATACCTCGTAATTAGTGTAAACCTAAAGTTGCGTTCCCTCCAACAATGGAGAAAACCGAGTTTAGTTGAAGTTCATCCAGATAGTCGAGGCATTATGGAGAAATCGGATCCCTCCACATGAATGCTCCTCCGTGAGCCACATCTGTCTCCATCTCAGCTTTTACGCATTGATCATTTTCTCTCGTGGTTTAGTTTCCTGGATTTTGTTTTTTAAACTTCTGCACTTTGGATCGACTGTAAAACGGCGCTCACCCCATTAGCATCGACGTTTTTATTGTCAGGTAGGTGTGTAATCGTTTTTTGGGCTCGATTCAGACGTGACGCGCCCGGCGAGTCTGACCCGGTCAGACTTTCTCTCTGCTGCAGTAAATCTCCTCGGTTTTTACAGTTGCGATTGAGTTCTTGTGCAGCATTTCCACCATGAAACGTGACAATTCCTTTTGACGTCTTATTGAATGTACTCATTAGCCGACTCCAGCTGTGCATAGTCTTGTTCCAGTGAGTCGGATCGCATCAAATTTGAGTCCTTGTTATGCGGGTGACAGACTTGATTAACACACATTAGGCTCCTTGTTGCTCCGTGTCTTGACAGGTGGAAGAATTAGCTCCAGTTTTCTTTCTCTCTCAGCTGCACACAAGTGGAGACATGCAGTTTTTTTTTCTCCAAAGTTTCTTCATGGTTTTCTGAACATTGTGTGGCAGAAAGAAGCGCTGCATTGACGTCGGTTAAAGTGTCTTAGCAGCGTGCCATACGACACCGAATCATCTCCAGCTGCGTAGCGATTAAAAGGAAAACTCGACTGGCAGCATCGTGTCGCTGCCTGAAGTCGGACACTGGCTGGGCTGAAACTTGTTTGAAGTCGACTCCATAAGCTGCCAAAGTTATATTTTCTTTGTGCTGTAAAGTTTAGCGTCACTTCCTTCCAGTTTTTTGAAAATCTGGACAACTTCATTATTCAAACTGGCTGCAGCACATTTCTGTAACGAACTTACAACTGAAGCCTGTTAAACTTTACACTCATGACACTAATTCTCTCCTTTCCTTTACATTGCATTGCTGCACTGCTGTACTATCACAGATTTCTATTGGCTGTGTCCTTGCTTGTCACTGATCAGCCTGCCTGTTTCGTTTCTTCCCTCTGATGTCCTTTCACCCCCTGACTTGACGCCGCCCTCTGTCCTTTGCCCCCCTGACTTGAACTTCCCCCCTCGTGCTGCTGCATCCTGGCCACAAGGTGGCAGTAGGCGACGTCGTGAAGGTGACCAATGGCCAGCACCTTCCAGCTGACATGGTCATTGTGTCCTCCAGGTCAGAGCCGCTTGTATTCGACCACATGTCCTCTGTATTCAACTCGTGTGGCTTTTACTGACCATGTTTAGTAGAGTTTGAAGTGTTCAGTCTTTGACTCCGCCTCTCTCTCCTCCAGCGAGCCACAGGCCATGTGTTACACTGAGACCTCCAACCTGGATGGAGAAACTAACCTGAAGATCAGACAGGTAAAGATGCTCCGTGAATAAAGAGGTTTGTTTCATTGAATTATGTGTTCCCATAATAAAATGTGTTTTTCGCTCCCCAGGGTCTGTCACTCACAGCCGGTCTGCAAACCCTGGAAGACTTGATGTCTCTGACTGGTCGTTTGGAGTGTGAAGGTCCAAACAGACATTTGTACGACTTCACCGGGACGCTACGACTAGAAAACCAAAAGTAAGGCGCCGCCTGGAG
>JAUESE010000002.1:7482605-7493532 GCA_032274725.1 Malacoctenus triangulatus
TTCTACAGGGAGTGATCAATAACTCCGTGCTGGGCTACTTCATTGGAAGGATCTACCTCTACCTGCTCAGAGTGGGACTGTCCAATGATAAAGTCCGCTTCCGACAGCACATGGAGAACGAGATGGCTCACTATGCGTGTGACTGCTGGGACGCCGAGTCCAAGACCTCCTATGTAAATGTTCCCTCTTACAAGCTTTTTTGAAATGTATCTGAAGACATCTGTATCACATCTGTCCTCTTCACTCGTGTACATTTTCTGTTGCAGGGCTGGATTGAGATTGTGGGCTGTGCCGATCGCGCCTGTTATGACCTGTCGTGTCACTCCAGAGCCACCAAGGTCCCTCTGGTGGCCGAAAAGCCCCTGAAGGAGCCCATATCCTTCAGTTGTCCTGCTCAGCACCACCCGTCCCCATCACTGCTCCACCCTGCAGCACCTTCGGTTACTAAAAAACATCTCTGAGAAATGTTAAGCTTTAATTTTGCAGGACAATCTAGAATGACACTCTGTAGAGAGCATACCTCCGTCCTTTGCTTGCAGCCTGCTCTTAAAGGGCCACACACACCACAGAAATGAATCCAAAAACACAACCTCCTTGATTCACAACAAGTTCTTTTAGATTTACACCTTGATATTTGAAAAATTGAGTATTTTCTCTTAACTTCGCTGCACAAAACGGTGAATTTTGTCCAGTTTGAGCCCAACAAAGGAGCCATCGGTGTGGCCTACAAGAGAGACGCCAGGCTGGCTCTGGAGTTCCTCTCAGCCTGTGACGAGTGTTACGTCAGTGACCAGGAGAAGCTTCTCAGTGAGACCGGGTCAGACTGACTCAGCTGATTCCTCTGGAAACATCGACAGCCTGATTTTGATTCGCTGCTGGTTTTCCTTCAAACGTGGCGTTTTTGTGCCTGCAGGGAGTTCAGCTTCGAAACGGAGGGCAAAACCTTCCGACTCACCAGAGACATGGTCAGCGTGAAGAGGTTCCAGAAAACTGTGCACGGTAGGAGACGATCCGACGCGCAGTCGGAGGGAACATAATGTCGCTCTTGTGGTCAAACAAGCGTCTCTGTTTCCTCTGGCCACAGTGGAGGAGATTGTTCCCAATGTAATCGAGCCGTCCTTTGGCATCGGCAGGATCATGTACTCTATCTTCGAGCACTCCTTCCGTGTCCGGCAGGGGGATGAACAGAGGACGGTGGGTCTCCTGAGAAACCGCCATCACAGCTCATTAGGAGTCACATCATTTCCTCGTCCTGATTCAAGCTGCTCGTTCTCTCGTCTAGTATTTCAGCTTCCCTGCCGCTGTGGCTCCCTACAAATGTGCAATCTTGCCTTTGAGCCAGAACCAAGAGTTTGGACCCTTCGTCCAGCAGTTGTGTGAGTGTGATGCTCAAATTTTAAAGTTTAAATGGACAATTTTTCAAAGATATAAAACAGGAACAGCTGGATGAGCGTTCTTGTTCTGCTTCACGCTGATTCATTTCTGTTCTCCAGCTGAGGCCATGACCAGACACGGCTTGTCCCACAAGGTGGACGACTCCTCGGGATCCATCGGCAGACGTTACGCGAGGTCGGACGAGATCGGCGTGGCGTTCGGCGTCACCGTCGACTTCGACACGGTGAAGACGACTCCTCACACGGCCACGCTGAGGGACCGCGACTCCATGCGGCAGATCAGGGCTGAGGTACGACATCCGATCGCTGCCTTCCCACCGGATTGTGTCGAACGTTTCTAACACGAGTCCTGAATGATCTGGCAGGTCACCGAGTTGCCTGAAATTGTTCGCGATCTGACCAACGGCGCTTTGACCTGGAGCGACGCGGAGAGCAAGTACCCAATTTTTGAGGGGCAGGAGACCAGCAAGAAGGAGTGACGAGACTGGGACTCCGACACAGGGACCAAAAATCTAACAGTTTATATCCTGAAAAGTGTATTTTTCATGTATGGATTGCCCACATTCTGGTTTTTATCATTTTTTTAATAAAAATAATGTGTCGAGAACATCTTTCTGTGTCTGAATCTTTATCTGGGGACGTCTCGAACAGACACAAAGTATAAAAACAGCTTTTAAAGATTCAGAAGTACAACAAAGAGAGAACAGTGCAGGTGCATCATGCAGCAGCGTCAACAGTCCCTGCAGGCCATCTTACCACAGTGTCACCTGAGCAACAGTGCAAACAGCCCCCACAGGATGTGCAGCAGTTCTAATGTGAAGGAACCACAAACACCATACTGCTGTCGTACATGTTTAAATGCTGCCGTCGGCCTTTTTTTCTTCATGACTACTTGACATCCTGCCCGTCTCGGTTCTTCTTGTCAGCGTGCCGTCGGGCGGCGTCCTGCTTTTGCAGGTGTGAGGACACAGCTGGGCGTCTCTGCTTTGTCTCCCGTCAGACTTGTCTCCGGTGGGCTTCGCTTGTTGTCACAGAATTTGAGACGAGGACGTTTGGCCGCTGCCCAAAATTGCGACGGGCTTAGACCCTCCAAAAACAGACCCGGCCGTCAGGAATATGGAAAACGATACGAAGAGGAAAGAGACGGAAAGTCTCTTCAAATGAAACTGTAGAAATATGTTCAGACAGGCGAATCAATGCAGACACAAACACACACATAAATATCACAGCTGATTGTTCCTGCACAGAGACTTCTCTTCCAAATGACAGTTTGGATCAGCTGAAGGAATGAATCACATGGACTGAGTTTGATGTTTTGTTGCACATTAAACAGGCTGTGAGGTGCCAAGAAAGGAAACTCCCCCACTCCTGATGTGGCTTCATGATCTATCACACTGATTTAGCAGCCCCCCTGTCACGCCCCCCTCTGTCTCAGTGGTCGAAGTATAAATACATCATGTCACCTTTAACCGGTGGCAGCTCCCTTCCCTCCCCGGGAGTCAGAGGGACCCGCAGCCCACCCGGTGGAGGCTCAGCAGATGCAGAAAAGTTCGCCCTCCCTCCCATCTTCTCCTTCCATGTGACATTTTGAGGTTAGTTTGCCCAGTTTTGTGGAAGAAACTGCCCAAAAAAAAAACAAGGTTTAAAGTGGAAACCTCGCCGGGCTGTTGCTGCTGCGTTCAAGGTCAGTATCACAACAGGTGCTGCGGAGGACAAACGGAGGCGCGTGACCGTGTGGCATTTCAGCCGCATTCACACAATGTGCGCGGAGAGCAGAGAGGAGTGCGTGTGGCAACAAATCCATGCAACACGACACCTGGAGCAACAACCCGTCTGTTTTCAGTGTTTTATGGTAAAATGTTGTTTCTGCGCTGCTTCTGATGCGACTGTGAGCCGCACAGATTCACTGGTGAGAAGAAATGTTCGGTTAAAAATAGCGGACAGCTGCTCTTTGTTGGTATTTTTATCTTTTCCTAATTGTAATCTGACAGGCTGCTCTCCTCTGTTCTTCAACAGGAAATATAGAGCAAAGTAACGCACAAAAAGTATCCAAAAATCCACAGTAACGTGGCCTCAGAGTGAAAGAAATTGCACAATTTTGATGTTTAATCCTCTAATAAAGATAACATCTAACTTTGGAGACGCGATCTTTAGGTTCATGACACTTCAAGAACCTAAAAACTAGTTTTATCGAAGTGCAGTACTTTAACATAATTTAATACAATAGTTACTTTTGTATGTAATGTGAAAATCAAAGTCTTGAGAATCATCCAGTGATGGGAGTATAAAGCAGTGACGCATCACTCTGACTGTCTTTATTATTCAGTCACGTAAACGTGTCATCGGTCGTTCAGCGTAATGAGTACGAGTACTTTTACTTCGCAGTAACTTTGGAGTCATGCTGCAGAACCTGTTGCAGCAGTCACTCCTCCTCCCTCCGCCGGTGGCCGCGTATCAAACTCTCCCTTCGTCACACATTCACTCAGTTCCGCCACTTCTGGCGCAACATCACGAAAACGCATTTTGAGCCAAATATTGGAACCGAATTTAAATTACGTCTTGTTTCGACTTTATTTATACAAAAATGTATTTCTTGACGCTATTTCTCGTGCGCATGCTCGGTACCTTTTCACCTGGACAGCTGGCTGATTTCAAACCAGACACCACATTTCAAGCCGCGCAGGATTGATCGAGTTATTCCGTGTTGAAGTGAAGCTGAAAACTGTTCCTGAGTCTCCATCCGAGGTATGAGGACCAGTTGTTCACCTTTTCCTGACCCCCTCCCGCAGGTTGACTGAAACGTAAACTCCACCCGACGCTTTTGGTGTGATTAAACCATCTGTAATTACGCGTCTCACGTGAATAATTCAAGTGAAACCAAAATGCAGAGAGTTAAAGTTCAAGGAGGAAATCCTCCTGCGAGGCGTTTCACCACAGGAAGCTCCGGTCTGTTTCTCACCTCAGACCAGCAGAAGGAGGGACTTTTTGTTTTTGAGTCAATTAAAAGAAGGAAATGCAGAATATCAGATACAATCTGAGCACAGGTGTGTGAACACTCCAGGTGTGTGTCCACTTCAAAGGTAAATATTAAAGCAGATCCTGCAGCTCCATGTGGTTTCTCTCAGGTGTCTCTCTTTGTTTTTGCAGGTGAGCTGTTGAGGGTCCGACCTGTGTCTTCACTCGGGGGTCTCCTGCCGGCGTCGTCATGGGGGTCAAAGCTGCTCTCCCCAAGTATGAGCTGTACTTCTACAACACGGTGCTCTGTCTCGCCATGTTCTGGGCCGCCAGCTGGGTCTTCGAGGTCTCCAGCTGTGAGTACAAAGAAAGTAAAGGAGCTCCCCGGAGGACGTAGAGTTCACAGCGTTATGAACCTGGACACCATGAAGTTACATAACGTGGTGACTTCCTCAGCAGACCTGTAACGGCGCTTTCTAACCTCTTCGTTTTTGCATCACCGAAGCAGAATAACAACTGGAACAAATGCGTGTTAAACGAACCGCAGCACAGTTTCCTGTTGCGGTGGGATCGATCCCCGCACTGTAGCTCAGTCATGTCCAAGACAACACAATGTGCAGGGGGGGGCAGTGGGACAGTGTGAGGGTGAAGAGTTGCAGCTATGTTGAGTACTCCGAGGGGATCGGATGTCAGTATTAATACCACCGAGCAGAGGGAGCAAAATAGGCTCTCTGTATTTCTGTCACTGTAACAAAAGGTTCAGAAAAGTGAAGACGTTCCTCGTCATCATTATCAACACTAACTTCTACAGTTAATGTCATTTTAAATGTTGATTTTCTTGACTGATTTCAGCCAACGTGAACAGAAAATCGTTCAAAACCAGCGTGACGCCGGGCTGGTACTACTTTGGGAGGAGGATGGTGAGGGAGAACTTCTTGCACTTCATCAACTCCCTCATCAATAATGCAGAAATGCCTCCCTTGTTTACTGTTTTGCCCTCTGCGGTGTGCAGGACACGGCCGACTATGAATGGATGATGTGGTTCTCCACCTTCAGGGAGCACATCGTGTTTGCGCTCTCCGGTCACGTGCTGTTCGCCAAGATCTGCTCCATGCTGGCTCCACAGGTGCTGACGCATTGATTTTCTCTCTCTTTTTCTTTTTTTTCGTGCTCATTGAGCCGCTGTCGGAGGAGTAATGAAGTACAGGATGGCGAGGAGCGGCGAGGGGCGCTCGGGTATCCACGGCGAGGGTTGATGAGGCGGGGAGAAACATTTAGACACTTGAGGATGAGATTACACCAACAAGCCGACTGCCTGGGCCCAGTTTATCTCTCATTGTGTGGAGCTATTAGGAATATTTAGTGACATTTAAAACCCTCTTTGTCGTAGTTTATTTTTACAACATTGCAAGGCGGCTTTTTTTATCACCAGCTACACAGCCGATGATGAATGGGACCAGGTGGACGCACACGTGCTTCATCACCCCAACGACTTTTAAGAGGAAATAAATCCACTTTTTTATTTTTTATACGACCGAGTTGAAACGTGGCCTAACTGTGTGATTGGTTGGCCTCCCACAGCACAGGTCTCTGGTGTACATGGTGTACGGCGTGCTGGCCGTGTGGATCAGCATGGGCTGGACCTACGTCACCCTCATCCTGTCCCACTGCATCCTCCTCTACAGCATCTCCCTAGTGAAGATCCGCTGGCTGTGCTTCGTCACGGGCCTCTGCACCCTCGCGACGTTCAAGTGTGAACCTTTCGTGTCCTGGCAGGTAAAAAAGAGACATTTTATGAGCGATGAAATCTGTTCTTAAACATCCTCCTTTTATTCTCCCCTGCTTCATGGTTTCTGCTCCTTGCAGGCGGAGTTTGTGGAGGGGGACTTCGAGCTGCGTCACGTTCTTTTCTACGGCGGCTGCGGCTTCACCATCATGCGCTGCATGAGCTTCGCTCTGGAGAACTGCGAGAGGAAAGACGGGAACTTCAACATCCTGGAGCTGCTCAAGTACAACTTCTACCTCCCTTTCTTCTACTTTGGGCCCATCATGACCTTCGATAGGTTTTATGTCCAAGTAAGTTCAAGTGGAGATTAAAAAAGAGAGTTTTTCCATCTAAAAGGAAAAGAAAAGCACATTTTAAACCAATTGTGACAAAATTTGACAGATTGTCCAAGTAAATTCTTTAATCTTGTGTAATATGTGATAAGTCAGTCCTGCAGCTCAGGACAGAAACATCACTGGTCTGCTGAGTCTGTGCAGCTCTGCTCCTCTCAGTGATCAGCCTGTGTCTCTGCTGCCCCCTGCAGGTCAACAAGTCCGACCTGACCAGGAAGGAGCGGGAGATGTGGAACATCAACCTGCAGGGCGCCATCCACCTGGGGGTCATCATCGTGGTCGACGTCCTCTTCCACTTCATGTACATCCTCACCATCCCGCACGACCTCAAGCTGCTCAGGCACCTGTCCGACTGGGCTCTGGGTGGGTGACACCTGCCCCCCTCCCCCCTTCCTCACCCAGTTCACGTGTGACTCGTTGAAACGCCTCCTTACTCAGCATCCTGCTCTCTCTGCAGTGGGCTTGGCTTACTTCAACCTGGTTTACGACTGGGTGAAAGCAGCCGTCATGTTCGGCGTCATCAACACGGTGTCCAGACTGGACCACCTGGACCCGCCCAGACCCCCGAAGTGCATCACGCTGCTTTATGTGTTCGCTGAAACGTGAGTAAATGAACGCTGTTGGACTCGCTCGTGGTGTGAAACGTGGTGTTAATTCTCTGTTCCTCCTCCTGCAGCCATTTCGACCGAGGGATTAACGACTGGCTGTGCAAGTGAGGGTCTCAAACAAAAACGTGGGTGTGAAATGAAACGGCGTGAGACGTCGATGTGCTGACGTGATCTTCCTCGGCAGGTATGTGTACGACCACCTGGGTGGAAAGCACGACGATGTGCTGAAGGAGCTGGTGGCCTCGCTGTGCACCTTCGGGGTCACCATCCTCTGGCTGGGACCCTGCGAGGTCGTCCTGCTCTGGGCTTTCTTCAACTGTCTGGGTCTCAACTTCGAGCTTTGGACCGCCAGGCTCTTCTCCATGGAGCCCTTTTCCTCTTTCGAGGTTTGTCGTGTGAAACTTTCACCCTCAGAAGTCGGACAGGATGTCGGTGCATCGTGATCGTTCTCCGTTTCATTCTCAGGTGTCGATATCAGACGCGATGTCTCGTCGCATTCGAGCCATTTTCAATACGTTCAACTTCTGGGGCATCGTGATTTTCAACATTTTGGCTCTGAACAGTTTGGATTTCGCCAAGCTGGTCGCCAAACGTCTCCTCCTCAAAGGTGACTCTTTTTTTTAAACTTTGACCTTTTGTGTTTGAACTCCATTAACGGTGGATTTGTCCCCCTCAGGCTTCCCTATAACCACCATCATCGCCATGTTCGTGACCTACTGTCTGGTTCAAGTGATCAAGGAGCGCGAGCGGCGGCAGGCTCTGATCGACGACCCCGACCCGCTGCCTCCTGCACCTCCCACCAACGGCGCCACCACCAGCCCCATCGTCGCCTCTGCGGCCACTTCTGCTGCCGCTGCTGCGGCTCAGCTGGTGTCGGATCCCAGCAAGGAGAAAGCCGAGTAGATATTTGAATCTTAGTCAGAGCGCGAAGGATGTAGCAGCTGGGCAGCGAGCGCTGCGTCGCTGATTTTATGAGACATTGTGAGCGGAAGTAGAAAAGAACATTTACTGTAAATAAATTGAACAGTTTATACCTAAAAGAAACCTTTCTACTTTCATACAAAACATTCAGTAGTATTTATTACCATGTTCAACATATTCTGTTGAGGAGCCAAAGAAAAAGCATTTCACTGAGAAACTATGCAGAGTGTGTTTTCCTGACAGCTGTGATCACGAAAAATAAACTGCGAGCGTTTGTCCCCGAACATCTCGTCCTGAGTTTTTTTGTGTGGAGAGTTCTCGACCATTACGGATGTTTGGATATGAATGAGGAGCTCTTTACACCTCCTGACTCAGTGCACGGCGCCCGTCATCCATGCTGCGAAGTATTTCTGCCGCGTTGCATCAGCGTGCTGCTCTTCACACTTTTAAAGCAGCGTAACGGGAAAGCGAACGTCACACCTGGTGGTCAATCCCCGTCTGAACCCTCACAGGGTGAGAAATGACGTTTAGCAACACGAGAAGTAAAATACAGTCTGTTTTATGTTTGAATAGTTATCAGATTAGAGAAAACTGGTTGAATTTACAATAAAAAGCTCTTCTGATTGGGTTAAAAATGAGTTAAACCTTTTAAAATGGAAAATTTCAACAAGTTGAAAGAGTAATCTGTTCATGAGTTAAACTTTGATACATAAAACTTGATTTTAAGCTCCATTTACTACAAAATAACCAGCAGTAGCCTGATGAAAAAATATACAGAATGTTAATTTTATGTAAAATCAGTGACACTGTGAATGAGAAGAACTTTATTAAAAGACCTTACTCTGCTTTTCATAGCTGAAAGACATCGAAAAATCTGTTTTCTTTGTTCGAATGAGTTTTAAAACTCACATTTTCAAAGTGAGTTTTTAACCAAACTACATATTCGTGTTTAAAAAAGGAAACTCGAGCCGTCATGACTCTCTTGAAGAGTCCTCTGTGAGTCATTGTGGACGTATTTCCCATGAAGCAACGTGTCAGCTGTGTGACAGAGGGTGGATTCTCCGGAGGGGAGGGGTGCGGGTGGGGGTTGAAGGTGGGAACTGGGGGACAGAGGCGTGGATATTGTGTTTCATGTTCTAGAATAAAGCCCGCGGCTCCGCAGCGAGCGCCCACCCCTATAAATATCCCTGGGGTTGGAGGTCCGTTGAAGGGTCGGGACAGCTGAGGAAGTGGGCCGTCCCAGCTGGCGCGGAGAGTGACGGCGCTTCTAAATCCTCTTTCCAGGCTACAAACCAGCACTGCTCCGCTGCAGGGACGCTCTCCACCTTTTGTTCGACTTGCAGCCCCCTCGACGGCTCCTCAGCCTCGCCCCCCCCCCCGGTCAGGAACCATGGCTCTGCCGATCAACCCCATGGACGAGCCGCGGGTGTACCAGCAGACGCTGCTCCAGGACGGCCTGTACGATCTGCTGGAGAACGACAAGCTGGTGGACTGCGTGCTGAAGATCAAAGACAAGGAGTTCCCCTGCCACCGGCTGGTTCTGTGCGCCTGCAGCTCCTACTTCCGCTCCATCTTCCTGTCCGACCTGGAGGAGAGCAAAAAGAAAGAGATCGTCCTGGAGGACGTGGAGCCCGGGGTGGTGGGGCTCATCCTGAAGTACCTCTACACCTCCAAGATCAACGTGACGGAGCACAACGTCCAGGACATCTTCGCCGTGGCCAACATGTACCAGATTCCCTCCATTTTCACCGTTTGCGTGTCTTTCCTCCAAAAGCGCCTCAGCCTCAGCAACTGCCTGGCGATCTACAGACTCGGCCTGATGCTGGACTGCCCCAGGTTGGCCATGACCGCCCGAAACTTTGCGTGCGAGCACTTCCAGCTCATCTCCAGAGATGAGGAATTCCTCCAGCTGCTCCCCAGCGAGCTGGCAGCCATTTTGGTCAACGACAATCTGAACGTGGAGACGGAGGAGGCCGTGTTCGAGGCCTTGATGAGCTGGGTGTCCTGGGACAAAGACGGCCGGGAGAAGGAGCTGCCCAACCTGCTGGACTGCGTCCGCTTGCGTCTCGTCTCGGAGGATTACCTGAAGGAGAAGGTGGAGAAGCACGAACTGATCTCGTACAATCCCGAGCTGCAGCAGCAGCTCCAGCTGGTTCGGGATGCTCAGGCGGGAAAAATGCCCGAGGTTAAAAAAAGCAAAAGCAAGAAGGAGGCGAGCGGAGCAGAGAAAGATGGGGAGGGTGACGAGAAGGAGGAGGAGGAGGAGGAGGAAGACCTCCTGCCGGGAATCCTGAATGACAACATGCGATTTGGGATGTTTGGCAGGGACTTGATTCTGATGGTGAACGACACGGGCGCGGTGGCCTACGACCCCTCAGGGAACGACTGCTTCGCAGCGTCTCTCTCCACACAGGTTCCTAAGAACCACATCAGCCTGGTGACCAAGGAGAACCAGGTCTTCGTGGCGGGAGGATTGTTCTTCGACGAGCAGAACAAAGACGATCCGCTGTGCTCCTTCTTCCTGCAGGTACGAGACGAGAGTGAGATGAATGAGTAGAAAGATAAAGATTTCCTTTTTTTTTTTCTGCGAATCAACAGTTTTGTCAGACTTTAGGTGATGATTTGTGTGGGAACGTAAAACATATTTCCCAGACGTTTCACTGTGTTTCTTCAGTACGACCCGGTCAGCTCCGACTGGCTCGGCATGCCGCCCGTCCCGTCTCCCCGCTTCCTGTTCGGACTGGCCGAGGGGGCGAACTCCATCTTCGTGGTGGCGGGGAAGGAGCTGAAGGAGCAGGAGCACACCCTGGATTCGGTTCTGGTCTATGACAGACAGTGAGTCAAAGCTTCAGCTCCTCCGGTTAGGGACAGGTGACAGACTCACTGACACTCATCCTGTTGCAGGTCTTTCAAATGGGGCGAGTCAGAGCC
>JAUESE010000002.1:7523313-7534968 GCA_032274725.1 Malacoctenus triangulatus
GTTTTAAATATTAGCAATTAGCTCTGTAAAGTATAATGAAGTGGTGTCTTTTTTGTGGTTCCTAAAGAGGAGCCGTGATTAAAGAGAAGCTACATGTGTGCATCAAACTGACTCGTCGAATTGCTCGGGTAGAGAGCGACTGACAGTGTGTACATTCATCAGACAAAAACTGTGTCAAGGAGTGTAAACTGTGTTTGATGTCAATTAAAAAACACTCTCAGTGATTGTTGTTGGGCTCCATCTAACTGAGACAAAGTCAGTCTGCAGTTCCGCATCACAACGTAGATGGCGCTATTGTAGACGTACAAACAGATCCTGAACCAAGATCAACAAAAGCTATTGAACATGGTTGTTTTTATTGGATGTAAACATTAGTAACTGAATAGAAGCTTCTTCATACATTCTATGATCTGAGTACAGTTTTGACATTCATTGTATAGCTTTAGAAAATAAAACACAAAACTGAGAGTTGGCAAAACGAGTCGCTGTTCTTTTCGTGAGGATCTTTTTGGAGAGAAATCCATCCAGAAGGCAGAACTCAAACACGTCCAACAGGAGAGAGTTGGCTGTTTCTAGCTTAATGTTTCAGTGTAGAAAAATGCAGTAGAAAAAGAATACACAAATATACAACAACGTATAGTATTTACAGTTTATACCACAGTATTAGTGATAACCAGAGTGTATTTCTGTTGGAGGTGTCTGCACTCAGAGGTCTGTGAAAGTGGTTTATTCATTTATATTCTGTAACATTCATCTCCTCGCCGGCTGTCACGTCAGCACATCCAGACCCGGCGTCACCGCCGCCCAGTGTCCGGACTCGGTGGTGGCGTTCCCCCGCAGCGTGCTGCCCGGGCTGCAGCTCAGCTGTAGCGGCTGCTGCGGCTGTGACTCCTGCGCCCGGAGGAGCTGCGGCTGGACGAGTGGTACGACCTGCGGAGGACGGAGCACAGGACGGCGTTCAGCTGTCAGACGGCCAGGACAGGAGCGTGGACGCAGACGGAGGGCGGTGGCTTTTTTTTGGAGGACAAATCCAGTCCGCACTTGGAGTTATCAATGAATACATCATCTAGTATCAAAGAAAATCAGGCAGGAAATCGGACGTGCTCGGAGTAGAGAATAAAGGGACAGATTCCTGCCTTATTTCCTGTCTGTCAGGGTTCACCAGGGAGCAGAGAGTCTTACCAGGACCGGCGCTCTGAGCTCCTGTAGCTGTCACTTCGTCGGCGGCCCCGTCTCCTGCTCGCGCTCCGGCTCCGACTGGAATAACTGTCATAGGAGTCAGACCTGCAGGAGCGCACGACAGGTGACGGCAGGGAGATTATTTCGGGAACGTCTGCAGAGTGACGCCTCGATTCAGAGTCATCTCATAAGTAGAGACGCGTTATTAAAGGTAAAGTCGTGACATGCTCCTCATTAACGCTCATTGTTGACACAGCTCGAGTTGTGCTGAGCTGAATGTTCGCTGTGTGAACATGTCAAAGTACCCCGGTTTAATTCCAATACTGAAAACTTCCTGGTTAAACACCTGAGCTATGGAAGACAAACGAGCCTTAAAAACACTGTAGAATTAACATGGGTGTCTAAAATGAAACATTCAGGAGCCTCACACACCTGGACCTCCTCCGGTGATTATACGAGCGACTCCTGGAGTGACTCCGACTGTACGTCCGACTGAAGGAGAGAAGGACAGCTCGACTTTAAACCAGATTAAATACACAATGGAAAAGTATCGTGGAAAGTCCCGGAGAGTTTTTGTACACAGTTGAAACTTTTTTTTTCACTTTAACTCGAGTGAAAATGAAAAGCAGGACTGTGAGTGTCTCCAGCAGGAATGGCTGGAGCTGAGATGTATTTCCTGAGTCGTACCTGTGACTCCTGTAGCTGCGGTACGTGCTGCTGCGAGAGCGTCGTCTCCGTCGCCTCCTGCGACTCCGGCTGCGGCTCCTAAAAGAACGACAAAGACTTCGTATCACAGGAGCGGGTGTGGCTCCCACCCCAAATGCATCACATGTTCAGTTTATTACTTCACAACAATCTCGATGTGGATCGTGAGGCCTCGCCAGTGACACAATAACTGGTGGTGATTTTCGTCTCTCACCTGGAGGAATAGCTGGAGCTGTGGGATCTGCTTCTGGACCGGCTGGACGAGTGGGACCACCCTCTGGAGTGCGAGCGGTGGCTGGACGCGGAGCGGGACTTCCTCGACCCGGCCCTGGGCTTCTTCGGGGACCTGGAGTGCGACTCTTCCCTGGTGTTCCCCTCCGACGGCGACCTCTCTTCGCTGGAGCTCTCCTGGTTTCGGGGCCTCTGGTTGAGGCGCGCCGTCTTGCGGACCTCATCGAAGAGGGAGCCCGGGCGGACCCGGCTTTTGCTCTTGATCTCCATCCTCACTCCCTGCATGTTGAGGGCCTGGCTGTCTTGAATCTGGACGGTTTTCACAGTGGCCGGAGGCGCGTTCACATTCTGTGCTGCAGACATTCCTTTCAGAGGTTTCCATTTGAAATGAACGACAGTAGCTTGATGTTTGCCAGTGGTTGCTTCTTCCTGCAGTCCACCGGCTGCTGTCGTGGAAGTGACAGCAGGAGGTAAGTCAGCATCATTACTTGTGGTATCTGAAGACGTGGAGGTAGATTTTAGGTTGACTTCTGGGCCGTTGTGAGAGTCACTCGTGCCTTGAGGTTCCAGGATTTCAGCGTCATGCTCCGGGGTACAAATGTCCATATCGTCCAGCGACTCCTGCGAGCTGTTTGCACTGTTCCTGCTCTGCTGATGAGGCTCGCTGTGTTTTGCATTTTTGTGGAAACTTTCTTTTGACCTCTGCTGCTCCCTCTCTCCTTCTCTAGTCAGACTTTTAGATAAACTTGTTACATTCGGGTCACTTTTGTTGCCACCTGATGATTTATCTTTCAAAACCCGACCAGGACTTTGTTGCTCCTTTCTGGATTCAACGTCTTCCTCCTCCTCCTCTTCACACTCCAAAGGTGGCTGCCAGTGGAAAGTCTCCTTCAGCTTTGGATTTTTCCTCTTAGACTTCTTGGTTTTGTATTTACTGTGATGGGAGCCTCTTTTATTGTCGCTCCTCTTCTTATGTTTATGCTTTCGTTTGCCTTTCTTTTTACTCTTGTGCTTTTCTGGCTGTGAGGCCTTCTGGGGATTTTCTTCCAGTCGGGCAGCAGCAGCAGCAGCAGTAACAACAGGGATCCTCTGTGCTCCTGTTGTCTTTACGGAAGTCTCGTAATCTGATTCTGAGCTCGCCTCTCCTTCCTCTTTTTCAGATATGGCCAAAACTTTGCCTGGCAAATTTTCAGAGTCGCTCTCTGAATTCCAGCCGGTGTGAACAGACAACTTTTTGTCGGGAGATTCGTTGGACTGTGAGGATTGCTTTGGCCTTTTTATGGGGATGCTACTGTTGCTCTGGCTCACTTTATCACTGTCGCTGTCCCATTCAGTCCTGCGATTAAAGCTCTCTGCTGGCACTGAGCTGCATTGTTTGGACTCAGGATTCTGTGCGCTGGCTTTCTCTTTTGTTTTCTCGATGGAGACATTGATATCAGGGCTACGCTCAGTGCCAGTCCGAGTATCCGGTTCCGATGGAGCATTTTGGCTGCCGACGAGTGAACTGTACTTATCTAAATGTTTTATCTTCCTCAGAGAGCTGTAATATTCTTTCCATTCCTTGTCTAATGAAGTCTTCTTGTTGCTACTCCTTTTTGGGGAGGTTTCAGGGTCTGACCTGTGATTAGAGGGCGACCTGCTCCTGGATCTGGCTTTGGACTTGGACCTTGACTTAGAATTAGACCTGGACCTGGACATGGTCCTGGATTTAGACTTGGACCTGGATCTGGACTCGGAGCTCGACCTAGACTTGGATCTTAATCTGGATCTGGACCTGGATCGAGACCTACTGTAACTCCTACTTCTTGAGCGGCTGTAGGAGCGGCTGTAGGACTTGCTTCGGGATGACCTGCTGCGTGAGCGCAGAGCAGGTTTGTGTACTTTGTCGCTTCCGGAGTCACCCGGCAGAGATTTCGGTGTCGTGGAGGTTGGAGCTTTTTCTGAGTTACTTCCTGCTGCTTTCCCAGTAGAAGAAACACTGCTGGGACCTACTTTCGTTTTAATTTCTTGAACGTGAATGTACGAGGGCTTCCAGGGTTTCTGACCTGGTTTCCAGCGTGACGGAGGGGGACTGTCACTCAGGGGGATCACAGGGACACTTTCAGCTGCGGCGACTGTGGGGATTCTGGGGACAGGTGCCACTTTGGTCTCTGGCGGCTTCTCAGTTGCATGAACAGCAACATCTGGTTTGGGTTTGTCTGTTTTTCTCTTTCTGGGAGATAAACTCCTCCTCCTGGATGGAGTAAAAGACCTGGATCTGTACCTGGACCTCGACCTTGAGCGGGACCGAGAATAGGAGCGAGATCTGGATCTCGTAAACGATCGACTTCTGGATCTCGAGACGCTTCTGGACCTCGAGTACGAACGGGGCCTCTCTGGAGATCTCGACCGACTGGATGTGTAGGACCGAGAGTAGGACCGAGATTCTCGGACAGACGATTGTCGTCTTCTCTTCGTTGGCGAATGATGAAGGCTTGGAGAGGAACGTGCTGGAGAATATGATTTCCTGGAAGTCCTGCCCACCGACGCGGACCGCTCTTCGTTTGACACTTCAGGAGGTTTGATCTTGGAGCTTTTTTTCTTGCTTTGTTTACGTTTTTTGCTCTTCTTCTTGTGTTTGCTTTTCCTCTTCTCCTTCTTCTTTTGCGGCTGCTGGCTTGACCTCTCCGAAGTCCGACCAGAGGAGTGTTCTGCCGACCGGGACCACTCTGAATCGCTCCCGTCGTCCCATCTGCTTGAGGAATGGTCATTCAATCTGTTAAGTCAAAAGACGCATGAAGGAAAACGAAGGAAAAAAAAATGATACCCGGAAACAGGGAGAAAATTGGGCCGTACTTGTCTCCTTTGCTCCACCTCTCCAGGCTCATCGGTTGATAAATTTTGGTTCTCTTCATCTCTTCTTTCCAGTGTGGTGGAGTTTCACTGCTGCCGCGCTCTTCCACAGATAACGATCGTGACTTCGACCTTGTGGGAGTGTGATATCGCTGCAAAGAGAGAAGGTGAATGACCACTGAAGGCTCCACTTCTTTATTTTTTGTGGCCCAAAGTTGGAAACGGTGTTTTACAGTTTGCACTTTTAGGGTGCGTACAAAAAAAAGAAGTGTATATATATTTTTACAGAAGCGAACATACGATCGTTCCTCTGCCTTTAATCTTCCGTCCAGATTTTGACACAGCAGGTTTCTGGTCAGCAGAAACAGGAGCTTCCTCTTTCTCGACCCTGAAAAGATTAAATACAAACACTTCATTTACCTGAATTCAAAGTTTAAACTGACAGACTGTTATTCAGAAACCTTCACACATAAAACCGACCGTTCTGATTGGACCTCCTGAGAGGGCATGTCTCGCCGCAGCAGGAAACGGTTCTCCGGTACAGGTGGGATTTCCTCCGGCCGAACAACAGGCTTATCTCTCTTTCCACCCTGCTCCTTCTCTTCCTCCACCTCTTCATCCTCTGCCTCCAGCTCCTTCTTTTTCACACATCTGCGGGACGTAATGACCACATTACTTCGACGACAGGCTCTTCACTCGTAAACATTCAAAAATCTCCTCTGCGTCTCTCTGAGTCTGGACGTCTGCAGTGTTTGTGCCATTTTCCCCTTCAGCAGCAGCTGTGACTTGATTCGGCTTCCTCCCGTGTGTATTTCTGCTGACCACCATGCATTTCATTAGCTCAGTGTTTATTGAAGGTTGCCATCATTCACGTCTGATCCAGCTCTTCAGAGAATCACGCGTGTGTCACGTCAGTTAAAGCAGTCAGAGGCCGACAGTAAGTCAGCACTTTTATTCCAAATTAAACCTGGGCGACATTTGTGATGATCTACATTTAGAGGCATCAGAGTATTTATATAACCAGGACAATAAAAAAGGATGAAACGCACCTTTTCTTGGAAGGGACAACGTCCACGTTTTTCTGCTTCTTTGACTCGCTTTTTTTCTTTTTAGACCGTTTACTTTTTGCGTGTCTCCTGCTCTTGTTCTCTTTGTGCTTGTCGTCTGATTCATTCCCAGACACGGCCGATGAGGACAACTGAGAGAAGGAGTCACGGGAGTTGAGGGACGAGTCAGCAGAATGGGAGGCTCTTTTCCGTTTGCCTTCCAGCACTGGAGGAAGAAACACATCGGTTTTGTACTTTAATTAGGCTACGCTCATATTTTAAAAAAGACACGAAACGGGCATGTCAAGGAAACGTAAGAGACGAGTAAAAGTTCAAGTGCCAGGAGTCATTTCAGAGAGAGAGAGACGTCTTGAAGACTACAGAGGTTTTGGTTGAATCTTCCTGGTCTGTCGCAGACAATGACAGCAGAGCTGGAAGAGTCAGGCTGGCTAAAACCAGCTGAACCCTCACCGATCCTTCTAGTTCTATACATCAGACCGAAAACACAGTTTCAGCTGAGTGATGATTGAATTCACAACAGACTCGCAAATAATAATCTGTTTATTATTAGAACTTATTTTGAATTCCACTGTCGTCCACAGGCTGTTAAAAGCACATTAATGAGGATGAGAATGATCTTCATTCTTGAAGTGAACACACTCTTAGCTACACTCTCCTTACGAGCTCCACCAGCTGAGCTGTTTTCAGTCCTCTCATGTTTATCAAAATAAAGACTTGTTTAAATCTTCAGTCGGGACAAATGAGTTGAACACCGAGTGCCACAGAAAGGGCAGGAGAAGGTGGCTCTCCGCCATTTCGTCAGCTTTTCAGTCCAACATAAAGAGGCAGATCTGCTGATGAACTCACCGTCGTTGGCCGACTTGGTGATCAGCTGGCCACAGTCCATCACTCTCACGTCAGCGTAGGGTCTGCTGGCCGAATCGGTCTTTAGCCCCTCGATCTTCTTTATCACTTCGAAGCCGGAGATGACCAGACCGAAAACGACGTGGACTCTGAAGAAAAAAAAAAAACGATATTCAGACTGATAACCGATGTTTATGGGAAATTATTGAAAAGCTCGAAACACATTTTTTAAACCGGTTACGGGAAGAGGCGACCCAGCGTACCCATCAAGATGAGGCGCCATCTTAGTTGTGCTGTTCATGAACGATCCAGCGTTCGACAGGAGGAAAGTGGACGAGAGGGAGTCGAGCGGTCATGGAAAAGAACAAGAAGAAGGAAAAGAATGAGACCAAACAGCAAACGGTGACAAAACGTGGATGCTACTGTACCACAGGGAAAATCTCAAAGAGGCACAAAACTTGTAAAACCAAGCATTTAATGATTTTCAGTGCAAATACATTTGAAAGTTAGAATCAAAAACACTCGCCCGGAGTGTGAGCAAATGGAGTATTGACATCGTCTATTCATGTTATCAGATCAGAAATACATCTGTCGCTTACAAAATTTAAGCATTTCAAATTTTGTTTTGAAATTTAAAGCATTATTTTTATTATTATGATTATTATTCTGAAAGGAAGCTTTGAACCTACGTTGACCCCTCCAAAGTGAAAAAGGGAGTCTGAAAAAAAAACACCTTAAGCCTTTTGTGAACATCCAAATCAACACTGTGCAAAATGCTTGCAGATACAAACTACTTAAGTATGTACAAAGTCAGGAGAGAGAGAAACACAGCCTTTGAGACACATTACCTTGGAAGAGCAGGATGCTAGAGTTTCTGTAAATTTTACACAAAAACGGCAAGAGAAAAAATGTAACACATTTGTAGGTGAAAAAGAACGAATCCAATGTTTCTCTGCACTTTGAAATCTATCTGCACACAGAGAGGGGACTGTTGATAGTCACACTCACTGACAAAGTCTACTCTACACTTTTAAAACAGGGAGAAAAGACAGAAAACAAAACTTGCATAAAAAATGACTTGAAATAGCTTGCAAAACAAAAATGTTTGACGAAGAAAAAGGTCGCTCACATGAAGAACTGTGAACCGTTGGTGTCCTTCCCACGGTTGGCCATGGACAGCAGGAAGGCTCTGTCGTGTTTCAGGAGGAAGTTCTCGTCTGTCGGGAGCAGAGACAGACAGGTGGACGTCTTACGGTGCGTTCTCAGCCGACGCCTCGCACCAGCACGCCGTTCCACACAGACACGTGTCTTCGGTCAAGATTACATTCAGAAGATTTTGTTCAACTCCATTTTTCTTCCTTCTCTTGTCACTCGCTTTGCTTCTATAGAATCATATTTATTCACGTCTCAGCACGTGTCGTCCAAGACAAATTAAGCACAGAGTAAATATCTATTTATGTTTTCTCGATGGAGAATCAAACATCTATTAAAATTGTTTGGAGGCAAAATAAGTGGGGAACATCTCGAGGGTCGACTTCACGAGTCCAGATGGAGCACGCTGAGCTTGATTTGTCAGAGGAATAACACTTAGCAGCGCCGCCGTCGGCTATGAAAACGTGCATGACGGCGAGTTCAAGTTTAATAAGGGAAGTGTCAGAGACGACACTGATCCGAGGACAGGGACGGTCCCTGCATACAGAAGCAGAAGCAGATCCCAAGGAATTACGATTTGGACAGGAACCGAATGAAGTGTCGCGGGTTCAACAAGTCAGGTTAACATAATACAGCAATAAATCAAGTACAGTATAAAACAAAGTGCTGTGTCGTCGTCAAGTGAAATCTGTTCATTATACTGTTTGAATGTGTCATGGTTACACTCCACACCTCAAACTGATCACATGTGACACGCAGGTCAGCGTGTATTCGTTCCTCTCTGGTACAAGACGTTCTCGCATTAATGAGGGAAACCACCTGTCCGAACACACATCCTGGCAGCCATGTTTGCAGTGCGGTCGCTATCGATACGACATATTAACTGCAAAAAAAAAAAAAAAAGTAACCCGAGCTCTGGGGACGAACAGGGCAGCTGTATGAATGGAGACCCCTTCAGCACAAATGTGCATCTGTGCCTCAGCGCGCTTTCACACTGCTTCTACTGACTGAGGGGGGGTGAAGGTGGGGGGGGGGCGATGTTGGCATGGTGTTACAGAGCTGTGTACATCTCTTACCTTCTCATTTTGCAAAAGACCACTCTATAAATAAAAGAATATGTTGGAAAAATTTAGGCAGGAAGACGGTAGCTTTCAGGAAAGAGAATGCCTACGCTCCATGCTCATTCGTTCACTAGTGCTACTTCAAGAGAAAACAGCGCTATGCAATGGAACAGTACAGCTCAGGTAGGCAACTTCACAGGAATCCCATGATTACAACACATGCAACACTACGCTCATGCCGAGTTAGACAGCGATCAACATCAGCTGCTCATCATCATACTAATACCTTCAAAGTAGCCGCCATATATGGACTCTCCTCCTCTTCCATTCCCTGTGAACAAAAGAGTCGCAGAATCAATAAACTGCAGCTTTAAAACATTAAATGTATGCTTTAGTTACATGATAGAAAAAACAACAGTCTCGTCAGCATTTAGTGACACAAAGGAAGGAGGGAGTGTCTGCTGCCTGTTTGTGGGACACGTTTACAGAGGCTGCCGCCGTCTGTAAACCATAAGTCTCCTGGATTCCCACCACAAACACCAACAGAGCCTCGGTGGGAGCGTGTGAACATCAGCGCTACGTCGAGATTAATCGCTTTCATCAGTTTCTCGGCCATTTTAATTTCGGTTGTAATTGGTGTCATTAATTGTTCGACGTGAAACAATGCAACGCGGCCCGGAGACTGAAAGACGCTTTCTACCTGGGGAGCTGTTAATTCTTCCGAAAAACAAAGCGAATCAGAAGCTGCAATCTTTTTCACAGCGGCAGCGTTTTGCTTCGCTGCTTTTCATTAGATTTCGGGAGGGGAAAAAAAAAAGGAGCCAGCGGTTTTGAAAATTATGAGGAGTAATGTCAACAAAATCTGATTAAACGCTACGCAGCCAACATGATTTAACATACGCTTTCAGAGCAAACGAGCCGGGATGATATTACCTTCGGTGAAGTCGCCTCCTTGAATCATGAAGTTTTTTACAACTCTGTGAAACGTGGAGCCTTTGAAGCAGAGCTTCTTCCCAGTGACTTTCCCAGTTCCTTTCTCACCTGTAATTACAAGCGCGTTAACAGAGCCGTCACACACGGAGGCAGCGACAACAAACCCAAGGAACAATGTGTTTCTGTGTGACTGATTTGACTGCTGATGAGAGTTACTCTGAAAAAGAGGAACCACATTTTTGGAAAGCGTGCCTCTCGTCCGACATCTAAATTCATTAGTGCTTTTTTCCTTCGTGGATTGATACAGACTGGGGACAAAATATGAGCCGAAAGCCTTTCCTCTCAGGAATCCCCTCATGGCCCTGGAGTGAAAGGATATGTGAAGGCAGAGATTTAATTAGATGTGTTGATGTGTCTAAGCTGGTTTTAGTTGGAGAGAAAGCTGCCCTATCAAATCAGCATCCTGTGTTGCTAATCTTTGAGCATTTTGCTTCACTGGCTCCTGCATTGTTCCGAGGTTTTGGTTTCCTATGGAGCAAACTGATCCTGCTTTAAAAGGGTCAGAGTAAAAACTCGGACAAAGTCAAAGCAAACTGGACCAAATGAATGGTGTGCATTACTGAGGCCTGCTGTGACGGTCTGCGGGTGTGTGTGTGTGCATGCTCAGGAACACACAAAAAAACCCAGCCCTCTCCCATGTCTGCCCTTGCCCGCGTCAGATTCCCCATTGGTGCTGTGAAAAACGAGAGGGAGCATCGATCTGCTGCCTGTTTGCAGATTTATGGGCATCTCCAGGCAGACCACCGCCACTACAGTACAATCTGTTCTGCTTCGTGGGAAGAAATATCTGGGG
The DNA here is from genome assembly GCA_032274725.1 of Malacoctenus triangulatus. Taxonomy (NCBI): domain Eukaryota; kingdom Metazoa; phylum Chordata; class Actinopteri; order Blenniiformes; family Labrisomidae; genus Malacoctenus; species Malacoctenus triangulatus. The sequence goes on from JAUESE010000002.1 coordinate 7,534,170, forward strand.
AAGCTGAGCGGGACCCCTCGATCCACCACGCCGCTCCATCTGTCACCAAACCGTTAACACTGAAGCTCCGCCTCCTTTTCTCGAGGTATTGAGTGACCAAGGAGAGAGCGTGGTCGCGCTTCCTCGCTTTAAACTCTAATTTCTCTTTTTTTTTCTTCTCCTTTTTGTTATATTATTTAATTATTATTTATTTTAATCTCAGGCCAAAGAAGATAATAAAAGTGAAAGGGTGAAAAAGATAAATAGACATGTTGTGTTTGTTTGTGTTTATTCAAAATTTGCTGACAACACATTACACAGAACACTGCAAGCTCAAGATGTTTGAGTAAAACTGTAGCGGCTACTCACCAGTGCACAAACTGAGAAAGTTTTTGCTCGTCTTGGGACAAACATCGGAAAACAGTTGAAAGACAATGCGCCCAACTACAAAAACAAACAAGAGAGAAGGTTTACAATTCATTTTAGCTTGACACATATTCCTCTAAGACTTGAAAAGACATCAGGAATTCTAAATGTCCAATAAAAGGAAATTAATGAAAGACATTAACAGTGGCTCAATTAAGAATTACACCTCGCTGTTGCAATGCAGCACATTTTTAACTGGCTTCAAGCAGCTAATTACACCGACCCTGTGGTGAAGCTCAGACGTTATAGAAAGTTTTCCATAGGTGGGAGCAAGTCTGGCTCCCTGCATGTGTGTGTGTGTGTGGGGGGGGATGTTCCCACTTCCAACCCTACAGGTTTCACCTTCTGCTCACAGAATACAAGCCACCACAGACAGGAATGCACTTTACTGCGG
>JAUESE010000002.1:7605903-7617495 GCA_032274725.1 Malacoctenus triangulatus
TACTCTAACGTTTTGAATGAGAGGACTAAATAGAAAACAAGATAAGAAAGTGAACTGTTGTTTGTCTCTCTCTGCTTCCTTCTCTCAGGGCGAGACACTATAAGGGAGGCTACATTGAGTGGGTCGAAAAGGAACAAAAATGAAGTCTCAACTTAAAAACTCAAACAATACAAAGCTACAGAAATGATGTGAATCCTGAGTAACCTGATGGTACAATATTACGTACATAGATTTTATCCTTCATCAAAATGATGCAGGTTCCTGTGAAAAAGATTGTTTTTTTAATTAAAATAATTACAACCTCTGTCGAGAGTGATCCTTTAAACTGTACAGTTTGTCTCTTTATAGGAAACTGCATTTCTACTCATTTTTGTCTTCAAACAAGTAACAATAGTTCATCCTCTATATGGCCTTTTTCTCATCAATGTGACAGAGAAGCAGCAGCTCATCCTATCATTTGACCTAATGTGTATGTTTTGAAACAGTAAGAGAAAACTCTTACCGCCAAAGGACACAAAAGCAGTTCAACCTACTCACCAGTAGATGGCATCAGACTTTCAACTAACTCTCTAAAAGGTTTATTTCCATTTTTTGCGCCGGCACTGTCCTCTATCATTATTGCAGCAATGCCCTCTCGGGCCTGACCTTCACATTGGAATTAGTCTAGACAGGTATGGATCCTGTGAGTAACTGCGTTGTGAATGGCTGTCAAGAGCCCATCTGCACAAGGTCTGAGTATCCCTCATTCGAAGGGAAAGCAGGTCCCACTTTCCTCCACACCTTCCTGTCCAAACGTTGTGGTGGTGAGTGTGTGTGTGTGTGGTTTTAGAAATCAATGCTGTTTTTATGATCCCGTATTAGGAGGGAGTGGGAGGGCTGCGAGGACACACTGAGGTGATGAGTTTGGAGGAGGCTCCCTCCAGAACACTCTTCTTCCCTCTACAATGTAAAAGCATAAATCACCAAGTCACTGATGCAAAATCCACTGTAGGGAACAGAAAAAAAAATCACACCTACTTCCAGAAGCTGCCACTCAAATGGAGAAGACTGAGATTGATTTTGTGAATGTTGCACACATGGAGTCGGAGGGAAATTAGGATTTAGTGGACACAGCTTGAGTTGAGTGGAGGAACCGCTCTGCGACATCGTCCGAAGCCAAGGTTTCTCACCTTACGTGACGCTCATGCCGGCCACACGGTATATATTAGGATTCTCTTCAGGCTCTGCACAACACAGGAGGTAGCCTATTTACCAGCCTGCTGAAGAAAGATGGGTCAAATTCCCAGTGAGCACCAAGGACATTTGGGCACTTCTCCATTAGTTAAAACACAAACATTCGAGTAGTTTGTGGTGAAAAATGATCATTTGGGAGGCTGTTTGTCATGGTTGCATAGAACACGCCTGCCTGCTGCTCACCTGCTTTCTATTAATGTACAAAACCAAAGCTTGAGAAAGAAATCTGACATGGTGTTACAGATAATTCACATATAGAACCTCTGATGGTAAAAACAGAAAATTGACCAGTTGAATCATTCTCATTTGCAGCACTTGATAATGTTTGGTTGAAGAGTGGTCCTGCAGGGCTGATGGCTGATATCACATAATGCCACCAACACTAAACAAAGTATACATTTACTGGCGGTGGAAGATAAGAGTGCCAGCTGTAGATAGTCCTTATCTGCCCAACACCTTTTGTTTCCTGGCATTTCTTGTGAAGTTGTTGTGAGAAGAGCTGACAGGATGCTGGGTGCGCGGTGGTGCGCCAGCCTATAGCCTACATTTCTTCACGCATAGACACAGACTGACCTAATTTACGCTCTGTAGGTCTTTGTGGTCCCTCATCTGCTTGTTTTATGAGGCCAACATTAGGCTATTTTTACGCGAATGTCACTTCCAGCAAGGCACGACTCTGGTTCAGGGTCACAAAGAGAAATACAGCCACAGGATTTATGCACGCTGCATGTAGATGCGTTGAACCTGCATCACCAAATCAGACTGCTCGTTCCCTCCTGATACCTCGCCACCTGGTCTGGACTCAACAATCGCGCAAAAGAAGGGGGGAGACACCTGACGTCTCCACCGCGTCGTTACGCGCGGCTCCGGCGTGAAGTGTAAAAAGCTGAAGTCCTGTTAGCGGCTGTCACAGAGGTTCGAGGTGGTGAATGGACTAAGTGATCGAGGTTGGCGAGCCATATGTGGGCTTCCCACACTCACAGCCGCCCGTGCGCAATGGCACCGAGCGCTCCTCCGGCTCCTCCCGCTCCCCTCGCAGCGCTGGACGCAGTGATCGGACAACTTTTTACTCCGCGCGGATGATGCGTTTCCTCGATGGCATCTGATGAATTCTTCACTTGGAGACAGTGACAGCTGTGTAAGTCTCAGCACTTTTGAAAGAAAAACATTTCGGACGACTAAAACAACCGCGCTCTATTTCATTGCTTTTATTGAGCTATTAATATTCCGCTGTTTGTGTGATCTCGACTTTCGTGCTGTTTCTGAGTTGTTTCCTCCTGTTCTCTGCTCTCGTGAGAATTTTGGTCGTTGTTTTTGTCATAATTAGTCCCCAGTGTTGCTGCACTATATTTGACCGCCGCCTTGCTCGCAGCGTGATTGCCCGGCGTGATAAAGTGTTCCAATTACGCAATTTAATTGAATTCGACGATTTCGAGTTGACACTCGCAAATTGCCGTTCTATAGCAGCTGGGAATTAATTCCAGATAACGGATGGATCAATCCTGTTTAGTCCGTCAGGTTATCTCGGGGAGATTATGCCTGATAATTGATCAGTAATTAATTGCCGTGGTTAAAATGTAAATGTTTCCAAAGGTCCTATAAATACACAAGAGACCCTCCCCCATTACTGTACATTCTTCTGAGAGACCCCGGAGCGTCAGAGCTGATCTGGTGTGTTTGTGAGAGCTTTGATTGTGCTTTGAAGGGTTTTGTGGTGCTCCTCTTCGTCACACTTTGAAAGATCGGGGTCTTGCAGGATGACGCTGTGGGAGCAGAGCAGGATCTGGTGAGCATGAATGGGAGTTGGCGGAACAAAAGAGTGGAGGGGACAGTTTGCGTCAGGAAGCTTCTTGTTGAGTAGAAACAAACCTCTCACTGGAGCAGTGGGTAACCTTGTACAGTCACCTCTGATGCAAAATAAACAGTTGTTTTTGTGAATGTACCTGTGTGCGATGGGCTGTTCTTCAAAAACGGCTTGTTTCTCTGTGACCTGTCACCCTCCCCTCTGATAAACCCACAGCACAGCTGAAACCCACACTCCTTTTAGCAGACTACAAGGTGATCAGTTCTCTTCTTCTCCAGGTTCACTTGTGGACAATAACATGATACCGGAGCCGTTGAGGAACTCGGTTTACAGACTCAGGAAATCTTTAAAAGCCTGCTGGGTTTCAGCCAGGTCCTAAAATGATCCGATTCTCTCGGCGTATTTCACCCTATTTCTGTCTCGGAGAAAGAGAAGAGGGAGCTGTGGGAGATGGATCAGTTTGTTTACCATCCTCACACAGGTGTGAGCGTCGCCACGGCGCTCACTCCTGGACTCGGGCCAGCTGGGGAGGTTCGGGAATATATGAGAGGATGAAGTGCAGGGAGCAGACCACGGGACCGGGGCCAAGTGATGGCGGCGCAGACTTACTGCCCCTCCCTGGTCAGCTCACCTCGCGGAGGCACGCTGCCAGTCCCTCATTAAACTCACCTTCTCTGCTCTGTTGTTCCTGCTTCTATTAGTCGCGTTCGACGCCGTTTACAGGAAAGAGGACGGCGCGTTTGAAAGACTGACTGGAACAAACATAAATGCAGTGCACAGTCGAAGTTTGCTGTTAAGAGCATGAATTTGTGCTGAGTCTTTGTGGAGATGATTGTCTCTATAGGAGCCACAGAGCGGTATCCTGATGAGGCATCAATATGTGCTTCCATTTCACATCTAGCAGCAGAAGAAGGCGACTCGTGCCAGCAAACAGTGGAGATGTCCAGCAGAAAGAATTACAGCTGGGATGCATTTTTTAGCACAAGCTTTTATTCTTGTTATTGAGCTTTATCGGGCCATCAGGCTGCTGTTGCTAAGAGCCAGGATTTCCCCCCTTTGACATGAAACGATGCTGCCATTACCAGACGTCTAATGTGCCGTGGGCGACTAATCTGACTAATGAGATGTGAGAAATCTGTCTGTGTCTACATGCCAATCCAAACAGAGAAAGTTGTGTGGTGACTAAACACCAAGCGATGTTGTTTTTTTCCCTCCGCCAAGGTCTGCCAACCCCCCCACCTCCCATGATCCGGCTCCATGGCGGTGCTTAGCAGCGCGGAGCGGCTCTGGAACCAGTCGGAGCGCCTGGGATGGGACGAGAGGAACGAGAGCTCGGAGGCCGCCGGCCAGGAGGAGCACAACTACTACGCGGCGCTCTACTCGCTGCTCATCCTGGCCATCGTGTTCGGCAACGTGCTGGTGTGCCTGGCCGTGCTGCGGGAGCGCTCCCTGCAGACCACCACCAACTACCTGGTGGTCAGCCTGGCTGTGGCTGACCTGCTGGTGGCCTCGCTGGTCATGCCCTGGGCTGTGTACCTGGAGGTCAGTGTCTGAGCGGCGCCTCGGCCTCTCTTCCAAATCTCAATGTTTCTGAAATACAATTATCGATGAATATTTGAGCTTGGCCTCCCTTTGAGCTCAGTTACTTTATTTCAACTCTTTTTTCTTACTCTTGGTTGACTAATTAAGAGAAATTAGAACCTGTCCTTAACATTTCAGTTGTTTGATCCAAACTACTTCAACTTTCTCCTGACACAACTACCAACTAATGTTTGAAATTTCCAAGATTCGACCTTCAGTTTAATACTTCTATCGACTCATTTCTTTTGTTTTGCCTGTTTAACAAATTATCTCACTGATCTGAACAATTTGGACCAAACTGTCGATGTGTCCCTTTCCTCTTTCAGCTCGTCTCATCTTGTTTCTTTAATCCTCACTGGTCCCTTCATCAGCTTTACTTTTCTGTGTGAAAAACTGTTGGGCTTTGTCCTCTTTTTGCACTCACTCATACTATTGAGTGTCAACTGCTCCTAAATCAGAGGACCCCTTCACACCGCTTTCACTGCCCTGCCCTTGAAAACTGCAGAAGTGGAGATGCCCGTACGAAGCGAGTACCCTCTAATAGGAAGTCGCTAATCAATCACGGAGAGCTCTGAAGGGAAGAAAAGTACTAAAGCCAGAGAGGAAGTATTGCAGCGCAGGATGTGCACGAGAAAGAAATACAGATCTTTGACAGAGAGCGAGAGAGACGCAGAGGAGAGGAGAGTCTGTGTGGGAATGATGGAGGGAGGAAAGAGGAAGCCAGAACGAGAAAACAGGACGAGGGTCACTCAGGATGATTAGGTGGTTACAACAGCGAGGGTGATCGGGGGACATTAATGAAGACAGAACATATTTTGATAGCGCTTCATCATTCATTACAGCTGAAGGACATGTTGAACATGAAAGAGTGACTTCATCTGCTTTAGATAATTGGCTGAGCTTCAAGTGTCAAAGTAATCTTGATTGAAGTGATTGTTGTCATTTTTATTTGTACATCACAGATTACTCACGAGCGTGGCGGATTGGCCTAATTGCTAATTTCCCCGTTCTCCTTCTTGGTCTCGCTCACTGTTGAGCGACTCCATCACCTGTGCGAGCGCACGGACCCCGAGGCACCTGCCTTTCATCAGATGCTGCGCAGCAGAAATGCATTGCAGGCATGTCCTGTTTGTACAGGAACGCAGCCTAAGAGCGGGCGCCGCATCGCAGCCTCGAAGGTTTCAGGAAAAAGATGGCGCACGCTCACTGGAGGGCTGGTGTTTGCCCACATGAGGCCTGGAAATTATCCGGTTGAATCCCGGTCATGATTAACAAGGAGCCGCCTCGCTCTCCTGAGTTTCCCCAGTGTAAACAGAGTGTGTTATTCTTCACGGCAAGTGGAGGATATCACAGCAGGTCAACCAGAAGGAGGAAAAAAAAAAGAGGAACCCCCTCAGTGAGCAGGAGCCGACAAATTAAAGATGATTACATCCTACGAGAGGTAAATCAGGCGGCTGCAAACCTCGACGGGACTCAGTCATGAGTTTTTTGGACCGTGCTCTAAAAGAGCCTGTTTTTCAATTTCAGTGCTGGTCTCCCTCCTTCTGCATTCAGATGCAATCTCATGAGGAATGAGTCATCGAACGGGACTGATGACGCAAAATTTCAATATTCAATAATTTGGCCAACAAATGTGAAGGTCACAAATTTCCTGAATATGACAGAGAAAGGAAGAAAAAAACCACGTGCTCTGCCTCAGAGGCTGGAAAGTGTTGAGCCTGCCAGTGAGAGAAGGCGCCGTCACCCCGTGAACTGTAATCTGAAGGACAGGAGATTAAGCCTGTTGTGACCAGAGGGTTGCTGGTTTCACTGTATCACTCTCGTTCTCCTCAGCAGGTACTAATCATGTGCTGCTGAACAAGTTTGCCTTTAACACGGGCGGCTCCGGCTGGCCAGTGACTCGTTCAGTCGAGCCGTCGGGGGTTTCGGCGCCTTGCAGGAGGGGCCGACGCGTCGTGGTGAAAAGGACACAGGGCGGCAGGCGCTCGATCTTTATTGACGATCTCGGAAGTCGAACTAGCAACCTCCGAGTCATTAGATTGCCTCGGAAAAAGTTTTGCCTGAAGGAGAGCTTGTAGATTGGCTTTTTTTTTTCATATAATACTGTGAAATTAAATATGAAAATTGGTGATATTTATCCTTTTTCCAATAACTAGTCTTGTGTAACTTGTTTATTTCACACCATTTCAGCCCATTATTCCACTTCAACTTGTCCTTCTACACCCACTCTGCCTTTTCACTCAAATGCATCACAACAGAGGTCTAATGTGAACGACTGGAGTCAAGTGTCAGCAGAGCGCCGCGGCTTTCCCGTCCTATCCCCACGTCGTGCACGTACCATTCAATACGTGCTCGCATGTGCGCCGCAGTCTGTTTGTGTGCGGGGGCGACTGAGTACAATCGAGTGTTGTGCTCATACATCATGTTGTGCAAACTACTTGTGAATCAGCGCGATCGGGAGTTACGTTCGCAACGCCGAGATTAAAAAGCTACCGCAGCAGTTCGGCTTCCGAAGCCTCCCTAAAAGTTCGACAGCTCGCGAGAGAGATGGGAGGGAGCCTGGATCGATGAGATATCCCCTTTCCCTCTCCCGAGTCATCGCCGTGCACCCAGATTTCCCCTGTGTGGTGTACTTGAGACCCGCGGCCGGCCTCGTGTCAGATACCTCTCTGCTCGAGCACACTGGACTCCAACGATTAGATTGTCATCGGGGTTTTGCGAAAGCCTGATAATGACTCTGTCATTTAAATGAGGCGCTCGGCAGCAGGTTCCCAGGAGCCGCGCTGGGAAACACACCGGTTCACACTCGCAGGCTAATACAGCGCTCGTTATCACAGCAGACAGGAAGTGAAAACATTCACAACTTTGTGATGCTGTGCATTCCGGCTGTGCTACACAGGACTCACCGTCGTCACCGTTCTACCTGTTTTCCTCCCCCGTGAATCCACATTTACTCGTGTCATGTTGCGCGCTCGCTGTTGCTGCTTTTTCGAGCTGTTTGAAATATACATCCAAAACAGAAGAAGGCGGCAGCGGCAGCAGCGTGTGGCCTGGAAGTGGGGCACGGCGCTTTGTGCCTGCTAAGCACCCGTATCTCCCAGACGCCACGCCGCCAGCTTTCAACTTTTTTCCCCGAAGATAGCGTTAATGACATCACCGTGACATCAGCGCGGCTATTTTCGGAGAAAAAAAAAAAAAAGAAAAAAAAATTTCACTCGCAGCCACGACGGATTTATACAACCCGAGTTTTACATTTGAACCCGACGGATCGCCCCGCGCACACGCGCCGCGCGATTAGATCGGCTTGGAGTTTGGCCCCGCGATGTTGGAAAACATGGCAGTGAGATGTTTCTGCATTAATGCGTTTAAAAAGCCTCGCGCCGATGAATGCATTTGTCACTGTGGAACATATCTGATCTGCGTAAGAGAGGGAGAAGGCCTTTCTATTTACATCCCCGTGCGTGCGCGCGTATGCCTGCGCATATTCCCACGTGGAGCTGCCGCCCCCCCCCCCCGTAGGTAGGCGTGCGTTCTCATCTTGGATTCGGGAGACTCGGTAGTGAGGCGGTGGCTCTGTGGATCCCATTTATCTCTGTCAGACAGCTATTACCAGGCATTATAGAACCTAAGTTAAAGCCTGTCAGCCCGTGCAGGACCGTGTTGGTGGGGGCTGTTGGTAGTGATATAGAGAGGGGGGGGCGTGAAGGGGTGTGTGTTAGCGTTTTGTTAGTTTAGCTGGCAGCTTGTGTCCCTCTGTAAAATTGAAACCCGCTGCAAGATAATTAGATAGCGCAGGTTCCCTCCCCGAAGCTTTGCTGTAAGGCTTAACAGTGTGCATGTCGACCACGATGTCGCCGCCGCCACCAAGCATTCACGCTTGAATACTTCAGAGCACCTCGCAGCTCCTCTCATCGAGGCGACATGTACTGTATGTCAACACGAACGCACGCATGCATTATCCTAATTGATATCCCACCGGGCGCGAAAGTGCTCGAGTTCAGCACATCAGCATAAACACATCTCTATTAACGGCAGCTCAGGATTTCTTTCTTTCTTTTTTTGTCATTGCTTCCTGTCAACTGCTAATTTATCCGCCTTCCCTCACCTCTCCGTCACCTTGGCGCTCACGCTTCACGGTGAAGAAGAAGAAGCAGAGCGGCTCGCATGTCGTTAATCTGCCTGTCCGTCCTGTGCAGGTGGTCGGCGGCGCCTGGCTTTTCAGTCGGCTCTACTGTAACATCTTTGTCACGCTGGATGTGATGATGTGCACCGCCAGCATCCTCAACCTGTGTGCTATCAGCATCGACAGGTGAGTGAGTGTGTGTGTGCCAGTGTGTGTGTTCCCCCTTCAAGTGCCAGGCTTCGTGTCCACCACAGATGTTGCCATGACACCTCCAGTGCAAATGTCACCCTTGTGAGATTTCCATATTCCCAGGTGTCTCCCCGGCTTCACCTCCCCTCATGGATATTTCAAAACTTACAGCAGGCGGACAATATTTCCCCTCCTTGTACATGACAGATGCGCGTCACTGTGTCTGTATGTGTGACACGACGCGACGCTGCGAAGAGGTGACAGAAGTGGAGTGCTCCATGGGCGCCGCGTAGCTTCGGCTCATGTCTAATCGGCTCCCGGTGGTGTTAATGCAGGGGGAGCGCCGTCGTGCACGGCCTGCGTGCATCCCTGTCCTTACATTATTTATCTGCTTGGTTTACTCCTTGTGTTACGGTTAAAATTTAATATTTCTCTGAGGTCTTTGAACTTATAACCTGCAGGCATCAGGAGTTCAACTCGGCCGAATGAATCGGCTATAAGGAGTAGATGCGTCTGGGGAATCTCGACATTATTTGTACATCCTGTAAATAATGGAAGTATTTGTGTTTTTTCTGCCTTCAGTGAGGCGAGTTCTTCACCAAAGAATGACTCGTGTGTGTTTCTTTATTCTGTAAGTTACAGGTTCACCGAGTGTCTCTCTGTGTTTGGGTTTACGCCTACTGCTGGCAAACAAGTCGGTCTTCTGTTCAGCGTTCCTTCACAAAATCTGGTTTCTACGGCTTGTTTTTCTGAAACCTTTTGCGTCCTCAGACAAATTTGTTTCCTGAAATCAGATCAACTCGTTTTCGTTGCGACGGTGGAACGATGAAGCCGCGGCTCTGCGGTGATGTCACGGTGGTCCCAGCGGACCCCTCCGGCTCCGCTCACTTTTACACAGTGGCTCCAGGAGATTCTTGGTATCGATTGGTTGTTCAGATTTACTCTCCCTGGTCCCAGTGTCATCTTCAGGCCACAGAAAGCTGCCGTTCGTATCTGTAAAAACATGACCCGCCTGGCGCTTAATGGCAAAAAAGAAATGTATCTGTTTTGCTTTTCCTCGCTAAAGAACCACACATATATCTGGAATATAAAAGTAGAGATCCTTCGGGGGAAAACGTGATAAAAAAGAGACTTTACGTCAGTGTTTCGTCTCGTAAACGTGTCTTCTGTCACCAGATGGCAATTTTTTTCTCCTTTTATTAGTGCGCAGCAGGACCTGCAGCCAGGATTGTCTTTTAATGTGAGCGCTAAGGAGGCCTGGCAACCTCCACCACGCACAGAGAGCAGAAGGTCAAAGAGGGAAGTGAACCAGAAGCACATTTTCCCACAGGAACTCCCAAAAAGTTGATCCGCGCGTGGTATTTGCAGCGTGAAAGAAAGTTTAAAGGTTTAACTCAGTGAGTTGTGGGAATTCATCTGCCTGGTTCAGTCTCCTTTCTTCCAAAGCGGTAGCTACCGACTTCTTTCTAAATCGCCAGAAAGAAAAAAAAAGTCAACTTGGACACAGAACTAGCTTTATTTTCGACCTCTCGGTCATTTTTCATTCTCTTTCACTGCGTGTTTTTAGATGCTGCTCCCTCCACACAGCGATGAGACGGATGAGCTTTCTCAGGTTTCTCGGGGCGGTTCCTCCCCATCGATTATGACGCGAACATCTCGGCAGCATCACGTTTGTTGATGCGGCGCTCCAGAGGCCGTTCCGTGTCACCTGCAGCGCCTCGACGATGTTTGTTTGTAAGATCACGAGGGGATCATTTTTTTGAACCTTAAACTTATTAAGCTTTTCAGATGCATCATAAATACAGCAGAGGATTCAGCTCCGGCGTCAAACTTCAAGGTGAATCGTCTTTGTGAGCTCGCTCACAGTGGAACGGCTCTCCGCGGTGACTCAGAGCTCATGAGCCTGTTTTTTTTTTCATTCTGTACTAAAAGTATAACTTAAAGCAGCACTTGATCAATAAACAATGCAGCCCCCCCACACACACCCTTTTTTTTTTTTTAACCACTCTACTTTTCATCCCTGCCTTTATTCAGCCAGACAGCGCCGTGTCAGAGGGGGTAAAACCGGAGTTAAGAGCGCCGAGTATTTTTAGTGAGCGCCTGCGCTCGTTTGGCTCCGGGTTTCACTCCGCGTTGCGCCCAGAGAAGAAACCAGAGTAATTAGTCTGATGAGGATAAACAATCGTGGCAGTTATCTGGCTCCAAACAACATAGCATCACATCCATTTTGGGTGGGGGTCCGGGACAATTGCTGCTTCTTCAGAGCCGGGGCCGAACCTCGCTCTCCCGGGCTCATTATGCACTCTTGGCATATCGTGTGCTGATTAACTCTTAAATCAAAGCCCCTCCTGGGTTATCGCTGAATACCCAAATTGTTTCAGAACAGAAATGCGCAGTTTGCTCCTCCATTGTTGGTCCTCATATGATCCACTTTCTCGCAGCAGGACATTACTTGGCCTCCCCAGAGCCCCCGTGTTTTTCAAGGACACTCTTTTACTCCCTCCAATTATTGCATTTCAGGACACGATATCAGCATTTTTTCTCCTAATTCAAATGTCACACACGTTGTTGAAGCTGGCCAGACTCCCATGCTGTGTGTGTGTGTGTGTGTGTGTGTGTGTGTGTGTGTGTGTGTGTGTGTGTGTGTGTGTGTGTGTGTGTG
>JAUESE010000002.1:7640497-7655374 GCA_032274725.1 Malacoctenus triangulatus
TGGAAGCTCGTCAGGACGCTGAGGCGCACTCCTGAGAGGGAAAAACTCCAGCATGAATTCACAATCAAACCATTGATTTCCTGCCCGAGTAACGGCGAGGACGCAGGCGATGTTTGGCCACCTGCCAGAGGCGTCGCATCATGAGCGAGCGTCGGTGAACTGAATGGAAAGACCGAGGAGATCATGGTGGGAGTCGCTCAGACATATTAGACAGGAAAGGGGCAACGCTGAATGTGAAGTGCGTCTGCTTATTCACACTGTTGATGAAGGCTGTGAATGAAGCTGTGAAGAGGTTTCTATTTGAGATGGAGAAGTGAGAAAGCAGGTTAGGTGTCGAGTCTTTCTTCCTAATGTGTGTTCAACGTGTGATAGAATCATACAAATACTTCGTTCTAATCACTAAAGAAATCAACTTAAAGTCCTGTTTATTTAAGGCTCAGTCAGTAGAGCTGCATCAAGTTGAAAGGTTGTTGGTTCAACCCTCACTGTCGAAGTGTTTTTGGGCAAGACAGCAAACACGAAGAGGTCGACTGTCACTGGAAGATAAATGCAGAAAGAAACACAAATCTACAGGTCGGGTGGGATTGTTTTTGAAAGATAACGCGATGGTGAACACCGAGCGCCGAGGTGAATGTTTGGATGTAACCTCACCTTCTACACTGCTACAGATCCTTCAGATTCATACATTTTTTAGGGTCATGTCAGGTCAGTTATTCTCCGCGTCTGTGAGAAATGACCGCGGCTCTCCGGTGAATTTAATCTGTCTCAGTATCTCCTGTCGCCCCGCCTGATCTCGGGCCAGCGTCACCGCGTTTGGATCAGACCTCGGTGGAGGTCACGGCGTCCGTTTTTACGACTCCTTGTTCTCTTTTCTCGTTGCGGGCTGAACGTTTGCCACCGGACTCTCGCTGCCAATCTGGACACTGAGTGCGCCTGAAACTTCTGCTGTGAACGAACAGGTTGTCTGCAGTCACGGATCCATGCGGTGGCTGTGATTGATGCCGGGGATTCGCTGTCATCAGAGCTTCGTCTTTCAGGCGGGCTGCACATAAGCTGTGAGAAAAAGAGGCAATCAATTATGGATGATTTGAAGGTGAATTCCAAATTAACCCTCAATCATCTCTTATTCTGTAAGACGGGTAACGAGCGACTGCTTTATCTTGGAGTACCACGGGGAAGGATTCCTTGGAGATACCTTCAGCTGTAAACACTTAAAGAGCCACAAATCACTTCAGAGGAAAGATCCTTGTTGTTAAAAGCAAAATGTTGTTCAGGCAGCAACCAAGACAAACCTCCAGCATTAATGTTTTACTTTGAAACGCTCCCAGAGCCCGAATTATGCTGAAGGAGGCGTTTCTTCCACATTTGTCCACACCAACCAATGAGGCTCATCAGTAAAGGTCAAATCCTCCTTGGCCTTTTCAGCCTGTCTACTGTCCTACTAAACTGAGCACAGATGACCTTTCCCTCAACTCTCCAGGTGACCTCTAGGGCAGCGGAGCAGTAAACACGAGGAGCCAGGACGGAGGCGAAGGAGGAGGAAACAGAGGCGAGAGCGAGCACGTCCCGGCCGCCCGCGCGCGTCCGCGTCGAACTCCACGTTCATGTTTCTGAATTACGCTCGGTCAGAATTAAGCAGATTTGATAATCGGGCTCGTGGGAAATCAGCTGCTGCGTCACAGGGCGACGATTCCTCCAGCGAGTGAATCACAGAGCCGGCAGATCATCACTCCCACAATTTTTAAGGTGCCAGAAATGAAATATGTGGTCACCTGCGTGCACCGGCTGCATTATTCAGCTTCAGATTAGTCTGACAAATACATTTTATAAAAGAAGAATAAATCAGACGCCCATTCTCCTGCTGTGGGTTCACGTTTTCATTTCATAAGCAGTTATGTTTAATCATTTTCAGCACAACCCTGCATTTCTTTAAGTACATCCTCTCTGTAGCTATATGTTTGTACATTATATCTATAGATTTAGATTAGAATGTATTGCAGCGCAACTCCAGCGCCACCGAAACAGCGTCGAGCCCATTCCAGCCAGCTAACAAGGAGATGATGTGGATTTGCACGCCAGAAAAATCCCAATAATGAAGCATGACATGCAATCAGAGCTGCACACCAGCGCTGCAGTCTCACCCAAATGTTATGATGCAATGCCAGCGAGCGCATGCGAGGTGGTCGCAGACCCGCGCAGCACATTAATTCCACACTTCTTACTTTTTTTTCCTCCTTTTACAGCATGAGAGACCCACTCTGCTTCATATCACATCCCATTAAATTTACACGAGACACCGGGGCAGGAGGGCACGAGGTGCGTTAACCGGTAAGTCGCGGGCAACCCTGCGTTGCAACCCCGCGCTCTATACTTGAGCAGAGCTTTCACCTACACTCATACATTATGATGCGCAGAGTCGCAGCCCTGATAAAATATTCACTCGGGGCGTCCGACAGCGGCAGGAGGAGAGGAGGTCCCCGTTGATTTAGAACATTGTCAGCTGATGATTTATGTGTATAAATGAGTCCTGAGCTACATCTGGGAGCTAATAAGGCGTTTGGCCTCCTGTTTGGGAGTGCAATCATTTATAGCCGGCAGGAAGGGGGAGAAGCGCGGGCGCTCGCCGCCGGTGGTCAGGGGGGTTACCGGTGGAGTGAAATGAAGGAGAACCTGTAAGGAGAACTGACACGGCGGTGATGCATGGTGCCCGCCGTCGACTCAGACGGTAAGTTGGGCATTTTTCTGTGTTTTTCTGAATGTCAACGCGAGAAAAGAGCAAAACACTGAATCTATCAGACTTTTCGGTGTTGTCTGAGTCTTCAAATGGTGATTTAGCGTTTCCATTTCCACCATAAACCTTCATAATTGTCCATTATCTTATAGAGTCCCCTCGTTGCCCGGGGTGACACGTTGCCTCACTGGAGCTTATTGAGAAACCACTTCACAAATTAACCTCCACAAACTATTTTTTTCCACAATCTATATGCACGTTATACATGTGCATCAAATTTACTGTTAAAATGTCTTTCAGTAAAGAAAACTTCTCGTCTTTTCCCTCTTTTTTTAATCATATCTTCTCTAAAATGACCACACTTCTCACTAACGCTTTAATCTGAAGTCTGGGGCGAAAGGTTTTGTGAGTCAGAGCCTCATCAGAGAGTCTCCGAGGCACACTGTTCCTCCGGCTTGTCAAGCTTCATATCTCAGTCTCTTCACTTTGGACATCGCAAACATCTTGGACAGACAATAATGAAAGCCAGTATAAATAATACAGTGTGTTCATTCGATGCGCGGGGAAGAAAAGAGCTCCTCATAATGGCTCCAAAGACAAACTACTTGTACTTCAAGGGAGGGGGAGACGTCGGTGTGAGCGACCGCTGACTAATGGAGAGGTTTCTTTAAAAACTGTCCAGCTTGATTTTTTTGTGATGAAAAAAATCGTTTCACCCGCAGCAACAGTTCGGCTCAGCGACGCCTCCCGGGCGAAGCTCGGCGCGCCGACGATCCGGCTGCTTTTGGACGAGGAAATCGATAGCGGATTGATGCTCTCGGTCTTGATGAATAACATAAATTAGGAGGGGGAAAAAAAAAAAAACAAGACTGGCCGGGCTTTGTCCTTTCCAAAGCAGGCTGCTGCGATAAACAAATTATGAGACAGTGAGCTGGAGGGCACAGACGTGTAGATGGCCTCCCCACCTCTCCTCGCACGAAGACACACTGAAAACAGTCGTCTGCAGGTATTTTGCGACTCCTTGTGGTTGTTCAGCTGTTTTTGTGCTGATTTTTGTGTTGTTTTTTAACTTCTTTCAGACGAATGTTTTCCGACAGGGTCAGGTGTCTCCTGGGCGTGTTCAATAATCCATCGATGAGAGCAGCTCCTGTGACACCTTGCCCGATCAATGATTTAAAACTTCCTGCACATTACAGCCACTTACCTCTCAAAGTGTCAAAAACCGGCGCCGCCCGCTCCGTGAAACGACAGACAACACAATCCCCTGGCAGATAAGCCGCCTCGCCTGCCGCCTCGCCTGCCTCCAGCTGCGATTTCCTCCCACAATGCCGCCCACCGCACCTCCAAACGGCCGTCTTTGCGAGCGTTCGTCACGAAGCCGTCTTGTTGTTTCGCGCGCTTGCCTCTCAATTCACGACCCCGTAAAAAAGAGGCAGATGAAACGCGGCGCCGGGGCTCACGAGGGCGGCGAGAAGAGAGGCAGAGGGAGGAAACAAGCAGCGCTCCAGCCTGAATGGCGCTCGCCGTCTGTGTAATTGGTTGAAATGAGCGACGAGGGCCACCTGCTGACTGCGCCATTCACAGGCCTTTTACATGGAAACTGTTCCACGGTCGCAACGGCGCCGCCGGCCTCCAAAGCTGGTAAACGCTCCTCCGCGCAAATTCCCTCTGATGGAGGATCACAAACAAGGCAAACGTAGGTGCAATTTTCGGAGACGTTATTGTGCCTTCCGCTCTAATTTTACCTCTCAATGAGAGCGCTTTCGTCTCACTCCCTAAATAAAACCGTTCAAACTGCTCACGCGGAGAAAACTGGAGTCATTACAGCTTTCCAAACAGGCTGCGCGATTTACGATGTGTGCAGCGCTGCCACTTTAAAGCTGTGATCGTTTTTATACGAGCTGTAACAAACACGCGGCGTCACAAGACAACCAACGGGAGAGTTCCTGCACTTTGCAGTCTGTGCCTTGGCTGCTGCGTCGGCTCTCGTCGAACTCGTCTCTGGCTGCACAGAAAAGTCCAAATCGAGTCCAATGAACGTCATCAAACATGTAAAAAGTTACTCACTGTTGCCATTTTGGGGCTGGAGGGAGTATTTTTAAGGAGCGAATCCCACTTCTCACTCTTACTGCACTTTCCAAGCCTGAATGCAGCGATGGATTGGAGCAGTCGTACAGATCCGAGCCCGACGAGTGCCGGCTGTGATGCTTGTCAGCTGAGTCTGATCATCTCCAACAATGAGGCTCTACAACGGTCCATCAAAAGCTGTTTGTCCAAGCAGGGAGCCTGCAGAGCCTTGGTGGACGGAGGTCCATTGATGCTCGTGGGAAGCGAAGGCCAGCCGGCGTCTCTCATCAGCACAGGAACTATTGTAGCTCAAACTGCTATTCAACAGCTGCTGATACAAAAGGAGCCAGAACACGCAGTGAATCACAGTTTGTGCGGGTCAACTTTGTCTACAGAATCCAAACCACTCCTGTGGAAACTCCCAAACTCCGACTTGATCTCACAGCAACAATAAATCCTAAAATCTACCAAGGATTCCTCGAATGCAACAGCTTCATTCGAGTGGAGGCGGAGGTGACGAGGCTTTGGTGGCTCGGAGGTCAGAGGTCAAGGTCACCGAGACGTTCCAGATCGTAAATCTTTTCCATCTCAGGTGTTGGAGCCTCACATCCGCCCTCACCCACAGATGGACTGATTAGGCTCCGGCGGCACCGCGGCTTCACCTCCGAGCCGTTTTTATGGGGGCGTTATCTGAGGGAGGCAGAGATCTGTTGTTTAGGACGCTCACGGACAACCTTCGATTCAAACACCAAGAGTTTGTTCGGACACGAATGCAAATGAAAGTCGTCAGGAGCCCGCGAGCGCGGGGAAAGTGGAGTTTTCCCTCCCGTATTGCTTTATAATTGCGAGCTGTAGGCACATCCTTTAGACTCTGAAGTCGCTCATATTTCCTCTTCACACAGTCGGGCTGTAAACCTCACAGTTGTTATTTTTAAGCTCTTCCCCATCTGCTAAGTGCTTATTTATATTCACTCCCTCCATTGTGCCGCACCTCATCATTATTGCAGTCACTTCTGTTCCACTTTGCCGTACAGTTGAAGGTCACAAGCTTGATAAATATTTGTCAAAATGAATAATTGTGTGGAGACTCGATTCATTAAACGCGAGTCCGCCCAACACTCGACAGCGACTGCTTCAAATGGGCCTAATTATCGCGATAGCTGAATGTAATCTTGTTTTTCATTAACCAGTTCAAATTTATCAGGGACGGGTGTTTTTTTGTCACTGGCCGAGCTTTTGTATAAGTCTTCGTGGGATCCATGCTTGTACCACGAAGACACCTTTTTTTTTTGCACTTCTGACTGACAGAGTGGAGAATAAAATGTTTATAGGAGTTTTCCAGCTGAAAGGAGGCCAACAGTAATTCACTTTCTTTTCCTATTTTTAACAGTTAATCTGGGGAATTGACTCTAACACCTCCTGTGCTCCAGCCTCTGCTACTGTCAGCCCATTAAAATAAACACAGACTCCGGGTCACCACTTTTACACTTTCCCTACCGGCAGTAATGAAGTTCCCCCTTTTCATCTTTACCCCCCCCACACACATTTTTATGGCTTTATACCTCCAGCATTAATGCACAGCATCCACCATCCAATGCAGCCAATCCAATGACCCACTTTACTATATTCAATCTGTTTAGGTAACTAACAGTATTTAAGGGAGAATAAAATCCACATTGCTGCTCCATAAATCTGTCACTCTCCCCCCTACACGTCCCACACAGACATCCCCCAGTCTGGCAGTCAATTATATCCCCTCACCTTCAACCCCCCCCCACCCCCGCCACCCCCACCCATCACTGCATGGGAGGCAGCGCGGGCCCCCTATCTTCATCTGATCTTTATCCTTCCTCAGCAGCTGGAGCGGCGGAGCTGTCAGCTCCAAACTCGGGCCAGCCGGAGAGCGACGTGCGCGCGTCCTTAATGCGATGCATAATCTCTGCCTACACGCCGCAGCAATCTGCGAGGTTCAGCGGCAAGTGAAGACGATCTGCATGTGTGGGAGGAGCTAATCTTCACCACCGAACTGCTCGAACCGGCGATGTAAAGTCGAAACTTTGCGAGCGTGTTGGGTTTTAACATTGACTGGAATCAAAAATTGTGAAAAAAACACGAAGGCTTAATGCTTCAGACTCGTTCAAACGACATAAAAATGAACTGTTCAGATGTATCGAGTGAAGAAAAGCCGTAATGTCTCAAGTGAACTGGAGATGACCCTCCAGGGTCTTTGTGCAAGAGGGAATCTTTAATTACAGCTAATAAAATGTTCGGATAAAGTGATTTTCATTCAAGTTATAAGTATGACTTCATCGCTATAAAAGAGGACTGTAATTTGCTTCTTATTTTATGTAAGTGCAGCTTTTCTTTTTTTCTTCAGGATGGGAATTTTCTTTGTCGTCGTAATTTCCTTTAAAAAGTTTTATTTGAAAAGTGAACTTGGAGAAACACTCACAGGCCACGTGGACAAAAAGACAAGCTGTTGCAGATCAATGAGGTACGAAATGACAACAAGCTGAACAAAGACTGAGGACAGACGGTTTCCAAGCACAATGTATCACTGTGTAAGAGGAGGAAAGTGGCTTCTGTTGGAGGTAAATTATTTCTCTCTGTGATTGATCCCATCTTTTTGCTCTCGTTCTGATCACTGCTGGTAAGACAGCGGGTTCAGGGGGCCATCAGTCATCCGCTGACCTGAAATCAGGTCACGGCGGCGATTCAACCATCGTCAATAACCCTCCAACATCCGTCCTCACGCTTTCTGTCCTATGCTAATGTCTCCTGACCCCTCGTCCACCTCCTTTCGCTCTTCAGCTGCTGAACTCCGGCTCCCCTCATCGCTGCTCGCATCAATAAAGCAGCTTTCAGGAAACGATGTGAAATCAGGACAGGAGCCGAAGGCGGAGACATCAAAAAGCTGCCTTCCTTCACCGCGCTCTCCTCTCGTCCTCCTCTCTTGACCGGAGACGTTTGCTTGGGCAGTGACGGAGCGAGTCGCACTCCGAGGTTTTTCGTGGTATCACGGTTCATCCTGTGACTGAACTTGGCAGAGCGCGCTCGCGCCCGTGATCGCCCCGCGGCCACGTCGCTCCGCTCCAGCAAAGCACTTGGCCCTTGTCCCTTCACATCAATCCCTCTCTTGTCGCTCCGACTCCTCCGCCTCAGTCTTTCCTCTCCGAGCGCCCGCCTCCGCCTGCGAGCACCCGCCTTTTAAGGAGGTCGAGTTTATCGGTGGCCAGCGCTTCTCTCAGGGCGCGGAAGAAGCCTTGGTAGTGGGCCGTGTTGTGGATCATGAGCAGGACTCCTGCCAGCAGCTCATTGGTCACCAGCAGGTGGTGCAGGTACGCCCTCTGGTGGTTTCTGCAGCAGTAGCAGCCACACCCCTCCACCAGGGGCCCGAAGTCGTCCTGGTACCTGCAGAGAAGTTCAGAGAAAAGTTTCGTGGCGCGATTGAAAGCGGAGTGAAAGCGGAGCGGCAGTTCAGCCAGAGGCTGCAGAGAACATCTGCGCGCTCTGCTCGTCTTCGATCCCTCCGGGACTACAAACCTCTTGTCTCTGAGGTCCATCTCAAAGGACGTCATCTGCGTGCGATCGGCAGGATTCAGCTCGCCGTTCGGCGGGCTCTCCTTCTCTTCGTCGAGCTCCAGCACTGCCAAAACAAACGCGCACGCCGTTTATTCCACTACCAAGCAAACACACTGTGATCGCATCGTTTGGCAGAGACGGCCCCCGCGTGTGTTTCCAGCAGCTAAAAATCAAACTGCATGCCGGAGTTTGCGGAGCTTGACCCTTCGGTAAACACCAGCGCGCGCCGTATTCCCCCCGCTGTTCAAGTACAATTACACACGGGCCGTTTCTCTGATTACCGGCGCTCGCCTCCCACAGACGGGCGCTCACTGAAAGCTGATTTGATATCAGTGGAGAGCGGCGAACGGAGGGGCCGTCGTTCATTGTCTGAGGAAGATCCGCTCTGTGACGAGCAACGTGGAGCCGAGTTAAGGCGGAGAAAAGATGGAGGGAAGCGGTCGATGCAATGCATGTGATTAAAGATGAGGGATAAAAGGCAACGGAGGAGCTAAATGGGTTTTTTCGAGGGAGCTGAGAGAGGGTGAAGCGGAGAGCAACAAAATGCACAAACAAAGCATTAAAAGGAAATTATCAAAGGGTCTATATGGAGCCTGAAGGGAGGAGGAGGAGAGCGGCTGATCAGCATGAGAATAAACCCCGGCAAAATGAGGCTTGACCAGAGCTAATAAAATGTAAAGGAGGGATGCATGACGAGCGCTGCAGATGGATTTTGCATCACAAAAGGAAGAAAGCACTAATAAGAGAAACCGAAGAAACTGAAGCCGGGCAGAAATGGAAGTTTGAAGGCTGATTAGTAGAAAATGTCTATTTGATCCCATTTAGATCATTTAAAGCTCCTTTACATTGATGCTGCATCAAAAAAAAGAAACAAAATCAATTTATTGTGAACTGCAGTTGATTTAAAGACTGCAGAGAAAAAACATTTTTATCTCTTTTGTCCATTTAAATGCCGATATCATCAGTTCTTTTGAGGTCAAACATCTTTTTGTCTCTTTTCCTTGTTTCTTTTTGCATTAGCTTAATGAAAACGCTTTTGTGTAATGACTTATGTAATATACCAACAAACACTGTGTATTGTAAAAGAGGCAGATGTGTATTCATTCGTGTCTCGAGCAGTTGGAGAAGTTTGCGAAGTCAATCCACTGATTTTAATGTGGAGAGTTTAAAGTTTTAAAAGGGAAAAACGTTTGAAAATTAATGAAGATCGAAAGAGTCCAACGGAGGAATGCTTTAACAGCGTGAGAAGACGAGAGCGAGGGATGTTTAGCATATGATCTGCCATGTCAGAGGAGGCCCTCAGTGGGGGGAGGAGGAGGAGGGGGGGAAGAGGGGGGGGGACGCTCTCTTTCCCGCAGGGTCGTCTAATTGGCTGAGAGGGGGGGGGCGTTTGGATTTCTCTCCGGGTTCGACGCCCTCGCTGCTCTCACCTCCACTCAACTCGGCTATACTCCCCGTGCAGCATCGACTAGTGCTGTCTGACACCAGACACCCACCGGACACCCGACTTCGAGTTTACGGCAACTTTTTAACGAGGCGCCGGGAGGGGCCTGGCGAGCCTTTCCCCCGCAGCCCTCGCCGTAAAACTTCCCGCGGCCCCTCGCTCGGGACGGCGAGCAGGACGACGACGGGCTCCGCCTTAATTGTTGCCTTTGCTTGGCACCGCAATGAGATACGCCATTGATTTCACATCACCAGCTGTATTTCTCCTGATCCAATTACTCGACCGATCGCGGCCTGGAGAACGCACATCAGGCCCCTCCCACGCGCATAATTTCACCAACCATTTACCTTTGCGTGTGCTCCTAATGCAAAATAAATGCCTCTCCTGCGAGGTCACTCCATCGCCGCGTCCACGCGCGCCGTTACTTCTCATTCATTACGTGTGGAGCGGCGCCACCAGCTGTCAGGCTCCGCCTTGCTGCTCTAACTGAGGGTGGATGAAGGCTTCTTCGTTTGGCTTCGCACTCAACCATTAAAGCCTGATCACATGGAGCAGGGCTCTCTGTGACATGACTATAGGGGGCAGGAGCGTGAAGCACGAGTCCCCCTATAGAGATTAACAACCCCTGCTGGGACCTTTATTGGTTACTTTCTAATCGTCAGTTTACTGTTATCAGTTGCCATTAAAACGATCAAAGCGAAGCTTCTCCCTCCGACACATTCAAACAACTCCTTGAATGTTGCTTCTTGCTGCTTTGCCAGGACCTATTTTATGCACAGAGGTCTTGTTAAATTAACTATAATGTGAAAGGAATCAAATTATCCGTGACACTCGCACTTCCTTCACAGCTCTTTATAGTCTGAAAAAGAGGAAGAAAGAAAGAAAAGACCCCCACCACCCACACCCACTCACACCCCCACCCACACACTCTATACTTCTAAATTACAAAGTGACATGTCAGTTTGCTTTGGGCGTACAGTGCAAGCTCTTGCAAGTCAAATCATTCCTGTCATCAGGCTCGCTTTTAAAAAATGTCACTTTGTCGCTGAAGGCGAAGCGGCTTTACCTGAAAAGGTCATTTTGCTTTTACAGGAGCGGAGGTGTAAAAATAAACGCTGCCGAATTTAAATGTCTAATTTGAGGCTCACCGGAGACTTTTGGCCTCTTTTACATTTGAGATGAAAAAAACCTTTCCTGTTCTTTCAAACGAAACACGGCGAAGCGCTGCAGGTTTCCGCCCAAGGACGGAAAAATGACAGTCTTCATCATCAGCAAACTTTGGACCTCCAGCAGCCAAATACGTCGTTATTAGAAGTGCTCGTATAAATTTAATGGGAAAGCTAATGCAGCGCGACGCTAACAAGCTTCACCTGAAGTTGCTGATATTTCTATGAAACTTAGACGGTGAATGAACGTGAACATCAGCGAATTATCACCGCTAACATTCGCGCCTATTTTACAGGAATTGCGTGTTGAAGAACAATTTAAAAAGTCATGAATCAACTTTGAATTGAGTTTACTCTTCATTACTTCTGCTCAGTTTCTTTTTTAATAAACTTGCAGCTGCTGCTAATAAACGAAAAAGAAAAAAAAAATCGTGTTCAGCGCATCATCCAACCTGCAGGGGGCGCTCTACCTGCGCGCTCAGGGTCCGGAGAGATGTCGAAGCTGAAGCAGAGAGCGGCGCCGCGCTCCGTCGCCTGGAAGGGGAAGAAGCTCTCGAAGATGTCCACGCCGGCCTCCACGCACGCCACCACCTCGTCGGGGCGGCCCACGCCCTGCAGCACCCTGAGGAGGCCACACAGCCGCACGCAGCCACAGTCAGTCTGAACCGGAACTAAACTCGGAAGCCAAATTAGATCCTGAAGGAGGAAAAATGAGCACTTCGATTGAAACCAAAGTCAAAATCAGAATCTGAAGCACAATTTGCATTAAAATCGAACAGGAATTCGAGCCAGATTTCCAATCAGTCTTATTTGTGACATGTTTGTAGCATCTTGCTGCCAGCAGCGCTCCTCTTCCCCACTACAACACATGCACCCTTGAGTGTTTACGCTTTCAGATAACCGGCTCCATCTGACTCTCCTGCCTGCAGGCGCCGAGGTCAGGCCCAATTTAGCACTGGATAATGACTCCTCTCCACATTCCGGTAGAAGGCTGCATCCTCAACCTGCCAGAACGACCGGAGGGGACGGACGAGCCCCACCGTATTGGAGAGGAGCCCCCCCTCACGGGGAGCTCCTCGTCACAGACTCCAGCTCCTCGCAGCTGCGCAACTTGGAGCGCTGCTTCTTCATCACCTCCAGAAGAGGCGAGCTCATGTGGGACCGTCTCACAGGCTGACATCGTTTGAATAAACAACTTCTAATTTGTCTTCATTCTCTCGATAAACTGGCAACGAAGCAAAGATGTTTTTCTCCTGTTTCATTTCTCTGCCTCGTTTTAAAATATCAGTCTCTCTGATCTGTACAAATTTTATCTCATTGATTTCAAAACTGTTGTCTTTTTCACATCATGACATCTTCTGACGTTAATATTTTGTATTTATCTTTCTTTTCTTCCGCTTGCTTCTTTTGTCGTTACACTAAAACTGAAAGAATTGTGTTTTTCCAAAGGTGCAAAATCAATAAAGTTGCGATCATCGGTTGTGATGACTCGACTTCCTGCACAGGCGTTAACAAGCAGACGGACCTTGGTTTGTCTTCAGGCAGCTCGGCGGTCACCGCGGAGAGGAGCCGGGTCCTCAGAGCCTGGTCCATGGAGCCGCTCTGAAGGCCGTCCAGGCAGAATCCTGCCACGGGCCTCTTGGCCGTCTCCCTGGCTGAGCGCAGCCTCTCCTCCAGGATGTCTCCCCCCTCCACCACCCCGAACACAGCCACCCCCTCCAGATCCTGGCAGAAACAAACAAACAACCGACAAATTAACTCCGACATGTGAAGGAAGCAAAAAACAGAGAGGAGAGGCTCTAAAAGACTAAAAAAAAGCCTTTCATTCATCACTTCAAACGGAGCAGCGCTGGCGTCACAGTAGAACAGTGGATTTTTAATCAATTACCAAAATGATTGCACTAAAGGTTTTTCATTGTTTGCTCTAACACATCTGGATTTCGATGGCTCGACGGGGGGTTGACAGACCATCACCAGCATGAGGAACACAGCGGGGAGGTGAGGAGGCCTGATAGCAATCAGGCAGCTCGCAGCGCACCGCGTCGATCGAGACGCTGCCGATTCTTCCTGCCATTTCATTGTTGCTTTGCAGCAAGAACAATTAAAAAACAATGAAAGACTGCATATCAAAACATTAAAAAGACACAAACACACCTTTAAACACAAACATGAAGTGCAATAAACCAATAAAAGGAGGTGCAGAGGTCGCAGGGCTGAAGCGCTGAGATTAAACACGTCCGATCTGAAGTGAGCGAGGAAGCTCCACGTACCACTCCATCTGCATTTCTGCATGTTGCTGTCTTTATCGTGAAGTGAAGCTGTGTTAAGCTGAGCTAAAACAGACAGCTTCATTAGTCGGACGGGTCTGCAGATAATGTATTCGTCCTCGTCTCGCCGCGAGTCCGGCTGCGCGCCGACCCGTGTCGCGCTGAAACGACGACACATCAATCCCTGTCCCGTGCTCGTGCTCCGCATGACTGACTCGCAGACGCACGGCTCCTCCCTCTGATGAATGTGTGTGTTTGTGTGTGTGTGTGTACCTGGGAGTTTTGGTGCACCAGCAAGCACTCGTCCAAGTGAGCGAGCGTTCGATCCACTGACTTCCTGACCCTCTTGCGAGACGTGTTGACCTGCCACGTCTCTCCGTCGGCCATGCTCTGGTACCAGTCGGGCTGCACGCTCCTCTGCAGGGCCATGAACTTGGCCGCAGTCAGCTCGATCCGCCCGCCGCTGCCCCACACCGACACCGTCTGCCAACAACCCGACATTGTTATTGGAGGAGAAACACTGATCTTTGATGTATTCATACAGGGAGGCAAGTAAAAATAGGTTGTTATTTTTAGTGCTCGGACTGAAACATCAGTTTAAATGGCGCTATATTTTACATTAACTTTGTTGATATTATGCTCTATTTTTAAAAGATAACATTATCTGCTTGAAAGACCGGATGGAAAGGTTGGAGATCTAACAAAGAGGTGGAAAGATCTCTGCATGCTACATAGGACTCTCCCCTGACACCGTCTTCTTGGAAAGTAGTGCTCAAAAAACCTTTGAAGGATGCCCCAAAAAACCTGGGCAGGAACGCCTGTAATTAGGTCAATTATGGGATGAATTCACTCAGAAACACTGCAAGTGAAAGACAGAAATGTGGACTAATATGGACAGGAAACCACCGAACTGAACCTACACAGTTAAGGGAGCAGAAGTGGACACTTTTAGATGCAAACACTAAAATTTAAAATGATGTTAAAGAGAAAAAGCCCAAGTTTTCATGTTTCTCATGAACCTTCGTGTTTACCAGCGGGACTGAATCCCAGCAGCAGGTGCGGCTCACCTTGTTGGTGGTGTAGCCCGTCGGGCAGACGGTGGCGGGGTCGTGGAGCGAGCAGTACAGCACGGTGTCGTGGAGACCTGGCGAACACAAGCGTGAGCGTCGCTGAGGAGGAGGAGACGGAGCTGCCGCGCGAGGCAGAGCGACAAAGCGAGCTGCCGCGACGCCGCGTGGAAACGCAGCAGGTCTGCGCGTCCTTATCAGCAGAGGCAGCTGCAGCCGAGGAAGGAAAGGTGAGGAGGAAAAAACAAAGGGGGCCTAATGGCAGCAAACGCTGTGATTATTTCTAATTATTCAATCACAGCTCTCGCCTTGCGGGCCTTGGCAGACAGCTCTGAAGTAAAACCCCCGACGCTCTGCAACAGGTAACGCCGCCGTGATTACATTTCTGAATCTAAACGTGGTTGCCTGAGGCGGCGCCGTGCTCAGCTTCCTGTGTGGACGCAAAGCGAAATGAGGTCGCTCTCACGGGCCAATTTGTCTGAATATTAGTGAGAATCAAACTCGTCTTTGAACCCGGCTCAAAGAGCTAATCAGCTTTTCAATACTCCAGTCA
>JAUESE010000002.1:7687884-7705255 GCA_032274725.1 Malacoctenus triangulatus
CTTGAATTAAGCCTGTAATGCAATCCTGGATTATGTTGGATTTTATAACTATTTGCTGAAGTGGCTGTTGAGTATTTATTTTGCCGTATTCCCTAATTAATGCTACTTTTGGTGGTGCTTCTGAACAACAGCACTCTCCTCCACATGTCTGTTGCTTCACTTTGTTTGAATGGTTCTCTTTCATCTGTGCCTTAGATTTCTATATTCTGTTCGTGAAACTTAATAATTGCGTTAAAAAGTGACAGACCTCCAATTTATTTTATTTACATACTCTAATATACTTTTTGATATTTTTGTTGATTTTTTTTAATGATATTTCTGTTTAAACTTACTTAATTCTTGTTCATATATATAAAGAGTACAGGTTTCCCTGTTTTTTACAATTCAGATGGAAAATCAAATGGAAAATCCAAATGAATCACAAAACAGGAATCTGTTGCAGGAGGTCAAGAAAAGTTGTTGTCAGCTATTTGACCGTTTTGCTCTTGTTTCAGTAGCCGGATCGAGCTGGGGGACGTTACGCCCCACAACATCAAACAGCTGAAGCGCCTGAACCAGGTCATCTTTCCCGTCAGCTACAACGACAAGTTTTACAAAGATGTACTGGAAGTTGGAGAGCTCGCAAAGCTTGGTAAGAGAAATCACCCCTGATTACTCCAGTAGTTTTTCCATTACTTCTTTTTGGAAGATGAGACGATGGAGAAGCAGGTCACCAAGACAAGACCCTTGAATTGATGTGTGTTGTACAAAAATCTTTCTTTATTGATTTCAGTGCATGAGATAAAAAAGTAATCCGGGGTCACGGCCAATTTTAGATTTAATCAGATTAGGAGGAAACCCTTAGATGACTTTGTCCTCTGCAGTCTGGCAGTTAATGCTGCCGAAGTATGAGGGCCAGAAAGAGTTGCAGTTTGCTGGAGGTGTTTCATGATTGCCTGTTTATTTTCTTGCAGCATACTTCAATGACATTGCAGTTGGGGCTGTGTGCTGCAGAGTGGACCACTCTCAGAACCAGAAGAGACTGTACATCATGACACTTGGATGTCTAGCACCCTACCGTAGACTTGGAATTGGTATGAAGCTCCGTTTTTAGAGAAGTTTCAACAATTCGTGTCGTGCTTCATTTTTCTAACCTTGATTTTATCATTATTTTTAGGTACAAAGATGCTAAATCATGTGCTAAACATCTGTGAGAAGGATGGCACTTTTGACAACATTTACCTGTAAGTACTTTTTAAATGTTGAATCTGAATTCGTATTTTTACACTTTTTAGGCAACAGACATTTTTATTTCTTTGGCATTGTGAATGTTGCCACTTTCATGACTTTTGTGCTAACTACACACATCCTCTTGTTCCACAGTCACGTGCAGATCAGCAACGAGTCAGCCATTGACTTTTACCAGAAGTTTGGCTTTGAGATCATCGAGACAAAAAAAAATTACTACAAGAGGATAGAGCCTGCAGATGCCCATGTGTTGCAGAAGAGCCTGCGCAGTCCGTGTGCACCCCCCAGCGGAGAGCTTCAGAAGTCCGAGTAGGGGCACGGTGTTTGGAAAGAGCACAGATGTGCTCGCCACCACAGAAACAGAACTGTGACGAACGCCCCGGGGTCGACCATTCAACACTTTCTTCAAAGGACGCTAAAAAGAGAAAAGATTCAAAAAATTGCTGCATTTTTTTTGTTTTTTTGTTGGTTTTTTTGCTAAGGGGTCCCCTCTTGCATATTTTATTGCTCCCCTTTCTCATTGAGTTTATTGAAAATGATAAAAACAAAAAAAAGAAAGGTTCAGTATTCAGAAGTGCTCCTATTGACAAAGTTGCCAACTTCAGACAGTTTTAAACATGGTGGAGGTGGAGGCTGTGGTGTTTGCAAATCATACTGTTTGTGTTTGAGTTGTTTTTTATGCAGTTATTAAAGTTAATAGGGACATATCTATGCTGTTGAGCAAAGGAAAACAGTTGGTTTGAAGCGGTAGAAATGGCGCAAAACCATCACTGACACACACCTGCGCTCACACAGTCCAAGCTGGTCAGTTTGGGGTGATGTTTGGAGTTGTTATGTGGAACAGAAGCAGCTCCTGTTTCCTCAACACCTGAACCGTGACATTCATGGGAAAGGAGGCTGACCAGTTTGTCGATTATGTCCAGAGTGGGAAAACAGAGATGTGTCCACTTCGGTGAGGGTGTGAGGAGACTGAACGGTTTGGAGGTGGTGGGATGGCGCATTCACCACGCTTAATCTCTGAATAACTTTATTTCCCAGCCTGTTAATTTAATTCCCCTCATCTGTTCTGTCATTTTTATTTTTTCACATTGGGATGGCAAATGGTTCAGAGGTTCCCCTGGGTTTACCATGAAGAGTGATACTAGAAAGGAAAGAGGGAACCAAACAACGTATCATTGAATGTGTTTCTGAATAGGACATTGCACTGTTATTGTGAGAAATGTCAGAATAACAACTGATTTGGCTCGTTTGTAATTGGATTTGGGCATTATATATTCAATCATAATATGAAGATGTGTGAGGATATTTGTCTCCAAATGCCTGTGAGTGTTTTGAGACATGATACCTCCAACATCTTTGGCACCTTATGTAGCCATAATTGCAAAAATGGTCATCGCAAACATCCTGCCTCGGGTGAGCTTCTGTTGTTACACGCGCCTCGATTTGGGTTTTAAAAGCTCATCTGAGGGTTTTGGAAGTTTTAGTATGATCTCTTTAACAATGTATTACCCAGATGAAGCTCTGACCCCTCTGCATGCAAGGAGAGTTATGTCCTCTCCACTGTAGTATACGCATGTTTTCCTTTCTTTGAAGAATTTTATCTTTTCTGGAGCTCTATATTGTAAGACTTTTTAACGTCTAAATAAAGGAATTACTATTTGCAGTAACTGTTTTGCTGAATGACCTTTAATTTGTTAATATGACTACGAGCCATTGAAAAATATGTGAGTAATTGAAATTAGGAACATCTGCAGCAAAGGATGCTGTTATGGGCACTTGTGAAGTGGCCGTGAACTCGCCTCTGAATACCTTCTGCGTCCTGATTGGACGAGGACTCGCAAATCTAGAATCCAATTGGCTGGAACCCTCACGGGAGCCCGCCCCCTTCAACACAGGGTTAGGTGTATCGAGATTGTTTTGAGAGATGAGTGGAGTTGAATGCTTAGCAAGCTAACAGTTAGCTTCCAACCTCAAAGTTATAAAAGCAACCAGTAGTCCCAAAGATGCCGAAGCCACAGGTCGGTGGAAAGTAGTCTCTAAAAGCAGCCCTTCAACGGACTTACAAGTTGATGAGTCCGTTGTTTATACACTGAATAATTATGTCGATAACGGTGGGCTAAGATAGCTTGTAGCCATGTAGCTAACAGAAAGCTAGCTGTGGTAGTGATTTCTCAGGTTGTGTGCCTCCAACCTGAGGAATTATCAGACTGTTTTTGATAACTCGCTGAACAGATACGAAGAAATGCATTTGCTATTCGATGAAGTCTTTATTTTACATTGCAGTGGTTAATTGGGTGAGTTTAGGTTAGCTGAAAAGCTAGGTCAATCTACAGTAGCTGGTTAGCATCACTTGTGTGATTAGTGTTAAGAGCTAATTTTGGGACATTTTATTGATACCTGCTGCCGTACAAAACGAAATATAACAGTATAATCAGGTTTTGATTGTCTCATGTCTTTTTCTGCTTTTACACAGTCGTCTGCTGGTAATACAGTATTTCAAATTCATCAATATGTCCGGATGTGTTATGTTGTCTTTTGCAGCATGGGCTCCGGTGGGATTTAGGATCCAGCTGCTAAATGTGTTGACTGGTATATCAGCATACAGGCAACTGTTAGAACAGGATGCCAGAGATGACTGAAACTCAGACACCTGGTCGTAAACCCAAGTAAGGATGCTTAACATGATTTCTGCCAATTGCATTTAAACTCTCCTATCAACCAAAACCTTGGCTCAATAAATGTGTTTTTATTTCTCTTGCAGAAAGAAGAAAAACAAAGAATCTCACAATGCAGGTGAAATGACATTTTGCACTGTGCTTCCTTGCAAACCTGCTACACTGCTGAACTTTCATTGTTAACTAAATTCTTTTCTCCTCTTGTTTTGATTCAGTTGAGAGACACAGAAAAGAAAAAATCAATGCTGGTATTAATCGCATTGGGAACCTTCTACCTTGCTCCCAGGCACTTAAACAGGTGAGAAGCATCCTGACCTTTTGTATTCCTTTATTAGACCACACTTTGTTCTTATTTTCCTCTAAAATAAATTATTATGATTGTAAAATGAATGTTATTGCACTCACCATATTCCTCATTTATAAATATTCAATGTCACACATGTTGTGAGAAGTGTCTCTTTGTTGTGGCATTAAGCATTCTTGGTTTGTGATTGCAAATTTTCATCACTTTCTGTTCTAGAGTAAAAACATGATACTGGACCAGGCTTTTCGCTACATCACTGAACTGAAGAAACAAAATGACACGATGCTTCTGGAAGGAGGTGACAAAGTCCAAGGTGAGATTTCTCATGATACTCCACAAAAAGTTTTTGACTTTATTAGACTCTTACTTAAACAGGAAGTCTTCTAAACCTTGTCACAGAGAGTGTTTGGTTTGGATGTTAAACTCTCACTCCATGTGTGGACCTTTATTTTGTTGTTTTGTTCTGTCTGTATGCAGCCGAGGAGATCCGTCGACTCCGACGTCAGCTGGAAGAACTGAGGAGGGAGAGTGCACATTACATCGAGCTTCTCAAAGCTCATGAGATAAACCCTCTCGAGGACCCGACCATTCACTGGAAGGGCAAGCAGCGCTGTGCCAAAGTGGCAAAAGTGACGCCGACTCACCAGCTACCAAAGGGGATCATTGTAAATTCCAATGGCAATGTGACGTGTCCAGTAGCAAAAGAAACCAGCCCGGGAAAGCAGCCGCCTGAAACAACAGTTCTACAGCCACAGCTGGAGGAACGATTGAGAGTTAACGGAGCTCTCCTGCAAGCCAGTACCTCTCCCTCCACGCCTGCGCTCCTGCCTGGATCGGCTGCTGCACCTACTCAGTCCACACCAGGCCTGAGGATGATTGAGCAGTGTGTGGTTGAGACACCGGCCGCAGCTCCCTCGTTGCCACCCTCTGTGTCTTATATCACCCTCCAGATTCCTGCAGCCACCAAAGCCCTTCCTCAGCCTCCTCCGCCTGTTGCACCCGTACAGACCCTCACCATAGCAGTAACGACAGCCTCACAGCTTCCCTCGGAAAACCCTGCTTTGCCCGTTTCCACCCTCCAGACGTTTACCCCGACTGTAACCAGAGCAGCAACCACAGAGGTCTGCTCTTGGGTCACACAAGCGGCCGCCATTAGGACTGTGAGTTACACTGCCATCCCAAACAGCCAGGCCCTACTGAGGGCAGGGGCAGCAGGCAGCACGCAGACGACGTGGACAACACTGCAGATGGCAGGCAACACAGTGCAGCCTGTCTGCCAGAGTCTCCCCACTCCAGAGGTCAACAGCACCACCCAGGCCGTCCAGCAGGTGACCATGTGTCCAGTGAGCACCAAAACATCTGTCCATCCAGTTCAAATCCAGATGCAATCTCATGTGCCGGTGCAACAGGCTCCAATCACAGGTCACGTTCAAACGCAGCCCTTTCAACAACCACAGCTACGGCCAGCAGTTCTCAACCAGGCGCCCCCTCAGCCGGTTTTAGCCCCCCAGCACCAGTGCGCTGTTCTTCCTCAGGCCGCCATCATGCCGCAAACAGCCGTGGTGGCGCATCCCACTGTGGTGTCACAGCCTCAGCCTGCTGTACTCCAACCAGCCTCACTGGTTCCGCACCCCACTGCTGCCCTGATCCCACAGCCTCAGACCCTTCCTCAGCAGGCCCTGGTGCCCCAGCCACAGGCGACTGTGCTCCCCCTCCTCCAGACCATGCAGGTGCTCCAGGTCAACCCACCTGGGGCAGCAGCACCAGGTGTGACCGCACCACAGAACACAAATCCAAGTGTGGTGATTTTGCAGCAGGCAAGCGCCTGCCCCTCGCAGCAAGTTGTAAGAGAGGAAATCACTAACCAGACTCCTTGTCAGCATATTGTGATCATCCAAGCTCCCAATCAGGCTGCTTCTGCCCCTCAAAATCCTCAAGTTGGCATGATGTCTGCACCTTTGCCAGCTGCAGTGCCTGCTGTGTCCACTCAGGTACCCACGACGAGCAGTTCAGTGTCTGGCACACCGTTACAAAACGTTGGTGGGAAGCAGCTGGTGCACATTCTCCCCCGTCCTGTACAGGCTCCAGTGAACCCTCAACTGCAAGTCACCCAGGCATCGTCTGCTCCACCAGTTCCTACCACCCCACAGACGATCACTGTCAACGGACAGGTGTTTGCGCTGCAGCCTGTGAAGACCTCCGACAAAGCCAGCTCCCACTGCGGCCAGAGTACGCTCCAGCTGGTCCAGCCCACCACCACCGAGGAGCCAACTACGAACGTGGCCCTTAACAGCTTGGGCGCCCTCAGCAGTCTTAACCAGAGCATCTCTCAGGGCCTTCCTATTGCCATGTCCAGCCAGAGCAGCGTTCAGCCTCCATCTGCTCCATTATCAGTCGTGCAGCAGAAGCAGCCGCAGACTGCAGCCTCCATCTCTGGAGCCACTCTGGCTCTGCCTGCCCGACAGCTCCAAGTCACCAGTGCGAACCAGGCCCCATCAGGGATGGTGGTCAATGCCTCGAAGCCTTCAGGAAAGAAGCTTCGTACAAGAGCGTCGGCCAAAAGGACTAAACCTGTCAAGAAAAAAGACCCCTCTCAGGCACAACCTGCAGTCACTGTTTCTGTTCAGCCAGCTGCTGCCACAGGAGAAAGTCAGACTGCTCAAGTTACCGTGCCTCAGACTGTCAAAGTCACAGACATTCAACCCACTTGTTCGACTGCTGTCTGTAGTGCAGAGAGCAGAGAAACCACAAGCAGTGTCACTTCAGCTCAGAGCGCACAGAAGATGATTGTCTGCAGTGTGTCCAGCGAGTCAGCTGTAATTGCTCAATCACCCGCACAGGACAAAACGGCTGTCAGTGTGTCTCTGAGTGACCCAATATCCAATAATAATAGTACTAATAGTGGTGTCACAACGGCAGTTACAACTGTGAATACCACACTGGTGAAACCATCAGTCGGTGTAACTTCGGCCACTGTGGAAAAAACATCACCGGTTTCTGGAAAGAACTCCGCTGTACCCCAACCAACGATTCCAGAGGTTAAACTGCCAACCATCAGTACAACAAGTAGTACTACGCAAAGTAAGGCTGCTGCTACTCCGGCAGTTTCCAGACAGAACAAGTCGTTCGTCAGCTCTTCTGTTGCTACAGAGCCTCGGTGCAGTGCAGTGATGGTTTCTTCTTCGTGTTTGAACCCAGTTGGTTCCAGCAGCAACACAGCTACTGTGTCAGTGCCTCTGAATCAGGCCAACCAACCAACATCAACATGTCTTCCCAGAGGGTCCAACACTCAAGCCCCTCTGCCTTGCAGCAAGCTTGAATCTCAGCCGGCCACTTTATCGTCTGCCTCCACAACTGCGGTCCTGTCATCTTCTGTACCAGTGTTCTCGACTTCCCACAGCTCAGTTACAGCCCCAACAACGAGTTCAGAGTTCAGGAAAAGAGCTACGACAGTCAGAGGTCCGACTCAGCAGACTGACGTGAACATGAACAATCCCTCCTCATGCCATCCCACTGAGATGAAATCAGCTCAAGTCTCCAGAGCAGA
The DNA here is from genome assembly GCA_032274725.1 of Malacoctenus triangulatus. Lineage (NCBI taxonomy): Eukaryota > Metazoa > Chordata > Actinopteri > Blenniiformes > Labrisomidae > Malacoctenus > Malacoctenus triangulatus. Next base: position 7,695,638 of record JAUESE010000002.1, read on the forward strand.
GAGGGCGGCTCAGGAGGAGAGGCTTTCTAACACGGCAGAGAAAAATGGCTTACTGCCAGTGACTTCGGACTCTTCCTCCAGAAAAGACTTTGGCCTTTCTCAACAAGTTTACACCAACCTGGATGATCAAACTCTGGAGCACCCAATGACGTCGAACAGACAGACTGACTCCCCTATGTCTTCTGGGGCTGGGGGTGGCAGGGGCTTCTCTGTGGCCTCCATGCTTCCCCAGGGCCACAGCTTGGGTGCTTCATCTGCTTCCTTTGGGACGTTTACATTCACTTCTGAACAAGCAGAGATGCTGGCCTTGGCCATGCTGGAACAGGACAGTCCAGGAAGACGAGGTGGAGGCTGCTCAGGGGACAATCCTGCTCCGGCCCCTCCGACTACAACCATGTGGGAGGCTACGAAGACCCCGTCGGTGTCTGCAAGTAAAGAAAGAGTCTCACCTGGGCAGCAGGCTAAAGTGGCTAAGCTAATGGACCCAGCAACGGTTAAACCTGCCGTGGAAGTGTCGGGCAGGCAGGTTGGTGAGGTATCCGTCAACAGGCCCACCGGTGGGAGGCACCCGCAAAACATCTCGTACTCCCAGTCGCAGCCCCTCCCTCAGGGCCAGTCTCAGAGCACGTCTCAGAGCGGAACAGTTGCCAGCCTCAGTGTCAACAACCTGATCCGGCCCAGCTCCAGCCACCAGCCCTACCCCGGGTCCCCGAGCCTCGCAGGCCAGCAGGGCTCAGTTCCCTCCCCGGTGGCCACCTCAGCCCACATATCCCAAGCTTCAAACAACGCGCTCTCCCCCTGTCCTGGCGCTCCCCAACAAAACGAGTACGCTCCGTTGAAGACTGCGTTAATGAGGGCTCAGGCTGGAGTCGTTGTCGGGGAGCGACATGTGAAGATCATCTCGAAGCGGCAGGCGCAGGAGGAAGTGATGTTGAACTCTGGAAAACGACCCAAGCCCTGTCCTCCATCAGCCAACGCCGTCAGCCACATGGACGTCAAAGTGCCTGACCACAGTCAGATGATGGTGGGCCAGCTGCCGTCCACCTCCTCAGCTGTCATGACGAGGATCAACTCAGAAAGTGGAGGCCCTCTCTTTTCCACGAACTCCTTCATGAGCCCAGTTGTTCGGCCCACAGATGGCCACTGCCCACCTCAAGGACCCCCTGAGCAGAACCAGCCAGGGGTGCTTCATTTCCCACAAGGCCATCCGCAGCATGCCCTGACTCAGCCCGGTCAGCATCTGGGAGGAAACCTGTACATGAAGCAGCAGCAGCAGGAGCAACAGAGACATCTCTATCATCTGCAGCACCACTTGACACAGCCGGACCCTGCACAGCGCCACTCGCTACACCAGAGGGCGCTGCAGCAACAACAACAACAGCAGCAGCAGCAGCAGCAGCAGCAAGAGCAGCAGCATGTCCAGAAGAAGCGGGGACTGGTCAGAGGCAGCCAGGCCGGCTCAGCTGCAGGCCTGCAGCAGAAGCAGCATCATTTGGAAAAGGCTGGAGTACAGCAGCAGCAACAACACTCACATCAACAACAACAATCCCAACACCAACACACCCAGCAGCAGTCCCAGCAGCACCAACAGCAGCCACACCAACAGTCACAACATCAACAAGCAACGCAACACCAACAGTCTCATCCCCAACAGCACCAACAACAGACGCATCAACAGCCGCCCCAAACTCAGCATCAACACCAACAACAGCTGCAGCAGCAGCAGCAGCAAAGCTCCCACTCCAGACACCAGCAGCATCTGCAGCAACAGATCCAGCAGCAGCAGCAACAGCAGCAGCAGCAGCAGCAACAGCAGCAGCACTTTAGACACCAGGAGAAGAGCTGCGAAGCCCAGGCAGCAGGATCCAGGGGCCACCACAGCAGCCACCTGGCTCAGCAGGACCACCTCAAGGTCAGTGCCGCATGTTACACATTTGGTTTTATTTATGGAAACAGAAAAGAGGGAAATGAGTTAATGTAAAAATATTTAAATTCAATTTTCCAGCACTTTTTTTTTGATACAACACAGTCTGCTGCCTCATTTTTACGACTGGTTTGTCAGCCTATCTAAGCTTATTTGACACTGTGGCTGTTTAGTGTTGCCTTGCAAATCCACAACCACAGACCACATTTGCTGCCACAGTAAGGGAAAAAAAAGAAAAGGCTAAAAACAATAACAAAATAATTACCCTGGAGCTTTTTTAGTCTGGGTCTTCACAGTGAAAGACCAACCTCGCCCCCCCCAACCACAGTGTAGAAGGAGGAATGATAATTCCACATTGTTTGTAATGCTGAGTGAAGCACAGTTCAGTTACTGTAATATTTTGTCAGTATTTGTGATTTATAACGTTTGACAGGAAAAATGTTATTTGCCTGAAACACTTTTTGAAGTGTGTCTGGTTTCACTGCTGTTGTTGAACTGGAGTTTAAAAGGGCTGATTTATGTGTTTTTTGCGCCATGTGTTAATGATCCAACTCTCCCTGTGCTGCTGTCTGGGTCAGCCTGCTCAGGACCACGGCGCCATGCAGAGGATGATGAGCTCCAGGACTCTGGAGCAGCAGCTCATCTCCCCTCCCAGCAACCCCGCGTCCCGCTCCTCCGAGCTGGCCTGCGCGCCGTCGCGCCAGGAGCGCCACCGCGTGTCCAACTACTCGGCCGAGGCGCTCATCGGAAAGAGCTCCACCAGCGGCGAGCAGCAGCAGCGCATGGGCCTCCACCTCCCACCCGGCCGCGGCTCCGCCCAGGAGCAGCCGGACCTGCGCGGCTACTTGGACACGTCGCGCGGGAAAGCCAACATCGCGCACAACCCGCAGAACAGGCTTCCCTCGGACCACCCGGGGACCACCGACGTCCAGCGCGTCTCCGAGTGCCCGCCGTTCAAGGGGATGGGTGGGGGAGGCGGGCCGCATCAGCTCGGCGGCTTCGAGGCTCAGGTTTCCCGTGGGAGCGACATGGCGTCCAAGTCGGTGCCTCCGTCTCAGAGGGGCCCTCAGGGGCAGCAGCAGGGGGGCTTCAGGATGGGCGTGGGCCCTCCGGGCGATGGCAGGAACCGTGGGAGCTACAGCGGAGCTCACCCGGGCGGGCAGGGGGTCCAGGTGGGACCGCCGCTGAACCGGGAGCAGGACGGCTGCCACCAGAGCTTCATGCAGAGCCTCCTGTCCCCCCACATCCCCGAGCAGAGCAACCACCAACGGGCAGTGCGCTGTTGTCCCACGGTCAGCATGGAGTACAGCTGCGTGCCCGGGAGCTCCTCGGGGGACATCCAGGCCAAGGCCTCCAGCCCCAGCGTGCCCCAAACCCAGAAGCCCCCCGCCATGCGACTCGGGGAGGGCAACAAGGGCCACATCACTCAGGTCAGCAGCAACATGCACGCGGGCCCCCCGGGCGTGCGAGCCGGTCTCTCCCACCCCCCGACGCCCCACAGCAGCTCTGAGCCGGGCCGCTCCTCGGCCCCCTCCAGGCCGCCCCCGGCCGTCAGCCAGCACTCTCGCCACATCGCCCGGGACTCTCAGCCGGCCAAGCTGAGGCCCGGCGACCGGCCGCGGTCGGGCGCCCTGAGGCCCAGCAACCCCTTCGAGCCCGAGGGCCACCTCCCGCTGCCCCCCGGCGGGGGGGTGCTGCTGAGCAGACCCCAGTCCGGAGGAGAAGCCCGGCGCAGCACCATCGTGCGCTTCATGGCAGACACGGGTCAGGTTCCGAGCGACAACAACCTGGTCCCCGACCAGCACCTGACTCAGAACTTCGGGTTCCCGTTCATTCCCGAGGGAGGGATGAACCCCCCCATCAACGCCAACTCCACGTTCATCCCCCCGGTGAGCCAGCCCAACACCTCGCGCACGCCCTCGCTCCTCCCCGTGGAGCCCCAGAACACCCTGCCCTCCTTCTACCCCTCCTACTCCCCAGCTGCCCACCCCAGCCTCTCCAGCGACGTCACCCTGCAATACTTCCCCAACCAGATGTTTACCAGCCCGAGTGCCGACAAGGCCAGCGCTCCTCCGCTCAACAACCGCTTCGGCTCCATCCTGTCGCCGCCGCGCCCGGTCGGGTTCGGCCAGGCCAGCTTCCCCTTGCTCCCTGACATGCCCCCCATGCCCATCGCCAACTCCTCCGGGATCACCCCCCACATATCGAACTTCAGCCTCACCTCGCTGTTCCCTGAAATCGCCACCGGCATGCCCACCGACGGCTCGGCCATGCCCATGTCGCCCCTGCTGTCTCTGTCCAACACGGCGTCTGCCGACTCCAGCAAGCAGCCGAACCGGCCCGCCCACAACATCAGCCACATCCTGGGCCACGACGGCAGCTCGGCAGTGTGAGCACACGTCCCGCTGCAGCCTGGATGCAAATACAAGCCGGGGGTCCGAAACAGAGGATCGAATTCTCTGTGTGAGGTGTGTCATTCAGAAAATGCTGACAATGAATGGAGATTTTTGTTTACATGTTCCAACAATTTCAGTCTGAGATGTGTCTTTAGACATTTGGCTGTTTTTCATTTGTAGTATTTCAAAAATATTGATTTGATAGGCTCATGGATTTGTGGTCCTTCGACTGTCTTTTGAAATGTTGGTCAAACCAACAGTCTGATTGTGAAACAGAATCATACTTGGGTTTCGAGCTTGAATTCACTGTATTCTCGGTCACCGTGAAGCTTTCTGCACAGTTACCTACTAATGTAATTAGCTAACTTATCAGGTCCTACTGTACAGAATCGTTTTTTTTTCCCTAAGAGCTATTTTGTAAATACCAATGTTTCATATCAGAAATGTTAGATTATGTATGTATTTGTAAATACAAAAATTGATAATAAAGTTTATAAGGAGACATTTGTATTTGCTGCCAGCTGGAGAGTCAAGTGTGCTTCTTCTTCTTCCCTTTAGGGATACAAATACTTGTTTCAAAAGATAGAAATAGTAAAAATCTGACATACTTATTCGGCTTTTTGCCGTTTCAAAAGAGAATTGACTCCAATTTAGCAACGTCAGTGCAAGTTTTTCACCTTTAATCCTCCAAAACTCTCAAGAATAATCACCAAAGGCTCAAATCACTTTCATAAGCTTTTATTTACATGCAATAGTGCTCCAGCATGTGCATCCACCAAACAGCTGCACCTATAAAAAGGGAGTGTAGATTCAGGATCTCCTTCATTTTGATTGCAGAGGTCTCCGTCAAAGACTGTAATACTTTCGCACCTACCGGTGAGGGAGGAGCTAATACCGACACACCTGTCACAGCGCCCTCACCTGGCAGTCATTTGGTAACCAGCAAATGAGTAAACAGAAGTGGTTGTTGCAGTATCAAGTTGAGCTTATCAATGACTGAGTAAAAAGACGTTTTCCAGAATCTCTCCCATTCAGTGATTTAAAAAAATACCATAAAATCACAAAAATAAATAACTATACAATAGATAATCTCTTGTTCTCTACCAAAACAATGATTTATGTTGCATACACTTTGTTAATAGTTTGTTAATGATGAAGGATGCATAATACATTGGTGTTACTGCTATACAAAAATGACAGGTGTATTTTGAGACAAGAGCGAAGTGATGGTGTCCGACCGGTGCAGATGTTCCCTTTGGAAAGCTAAGAGCCTAAAATCCAGATGTTTCGGATGGAGGACGTGGAGAAGGAATGGCGTGAGGGGTGTGAAGTGCTGAACTGAAAGGATCCACCTGAAGGTGAAAGGTCCCCTGACTCTTCTTCACAAGAGGAATAACGTTGTAACGTAGTGCTCCCTTTATTCATGCCCTAGTGTGAGGAGATGTTGGAATAAAAGTCTTTTTCAACATGAAAATAACCTTATATACAGTATAATCAGACATCTATGTACAAAAGCATAAATATATAAATATCTGTGATACAAAAATAAATATTTTCTCTTGTTTTCTTCTTTTTAGTTTACAGTCTCTCATGCGTCTGTCGTGCTGCTGGCCGTCCCCTCGTCCTCGGGGGACGTTTCATTTGGGAGTATGTTCACTTCCTGTGTTGTCGTGGTTTGGGATTGTGGTGTTGTGGCCGTCGACGAGGACGTGGTGAAGATCCCTTCGTCCTCCAGGGTGTGCGGAAAGGAACGAGGCGGGCTCTGCAGGGAGGAAAGAGGACTGGTGAGAAAAAAACTTAGAGGGGGGGTCTGAAAAATTCACAGGTCTGAAATCTGGGAACATCCCGAAGTGTCAACGAGAGGTCCTGCGCGTACCTCCACCCACGTCCTGCGAGCTGACGCTCTGAGGGGACGGTTGGAGGAGCTGATGTGTTGAGTCGTCGGGGGAGCAGCAGGACTGTTCGTGAGGATCAGGCCTGCAAACGAGCAGATTGTTGATCAGTGTGACTGAAGCTGAAGGTGCTTATCTGGGACACTGCGGCTGTTCTGTGGTGACGTACCCGTTGGAGTACCGGTAAACCGGCAGATGTCCGTTGGAAACCGTCTGTGGCAACAGCGTGTCACACTCCATGTCGCAGTCCACCTCATCCTGAAAAGTGACAAAGTGTTACGATTTCAAACTCGTGAAGTGAAGTAACCAAAGCATCGATCCGAGTGAGATGACGTCTCAGTCACCTGCTGCAGCCCCGGCAGGCAGTGCTTGGTGTGGTGCTGTTTGCCGTTTGGTGTGTATTCCCCGTTGGCGGGGTACATGCCATGTGGAGCGGTCATGTGGGTGTCCAGAGGGCAGTGGCCCACCAGAGCGAGCCCCTGCAGAGGCACCATGGTGTACTGACACGACGACACAGGAGTGGCCACGGCGGGGAAGCACATGTCGGCCGTTTGCTCTGAACAAAAAAAACGAGGAAGAGTGAGACGGATGTAGAGGAGCGAGGAGGCTCTGGAGGCTCTGGGAGGAGCACTCACTCTGTTTGGCCCACGCTCGCCACAGGCAGAAAGGGATGAAGGCCACGATGATGAAGACGAAGGTTCCCAGGACGACACCGACGATGAGGTAGGGGAGGTCGCCTGGACGGGGCACCTGACCACTGGGGTGGCCCACCCCGAACTCTGGGGTCTCTGAGGGGATGGGCCGGTGGTGATTGGGACGAGCTGAGGGGATGAAAAAAGCAGGAAAATGGTTAAAAACACAACTGGACGAGTCGAACGCCACCTGCTGTCTGAGGACAGATCCAACCCAGAAGAAGTTCCTTCCAAATCTGGGCTCACCTTTCGTTTCAAGGATCACCACGTTGCCAAATTCACTCTCTCCCTTCTCGTTGAAGCTCTGCATCTTGATGTCGTAGGCCGTCTCCGGCTGCAGGTCGGTGATGGAGTGCCAGTATCTGTCCCCCTCCACCACATCCTTCTTATAGTCACTGTCATTATCGCTGTCCGTCGGCCGGTAGTAGATGTAGAAACCGTAGATGGGCGTGTTGTTGACGGGCGTGTACTGTTGACAGCGGACACAAATCATGTCACCAGCTTCGCGCGGACTTGTTTTTCTTCCTCCGCGCTTCCTTTTCCCGACACTCACCGTCCACTTGAGAATGATGGTGGTCTCGTTGATGGCTTCGTTGTAGGTGATGTAGGGCCCGTCGACGGGGCGCTCGTGGGTTCGCCCGCCCACCACCGTGTAGGCCTTGGACGGGGCGCTGGGGGGGCTGGAGCCGATCACGTTCACCGCCACCACGCGAAACTTATAAGACGTACCTGCAGGGGAGGGAGAGGAAGGAGGGAGCGTCACTAATCTGCGTCTGGGGGCTGCAGGCATCACTGACTGGAGCCATGTTGTTTTTTTTACTCTCTCTCTGTTGACTTATGATGTTTGTTTTCTGTTTTTTTACGCTGTTTTCTTTTCCGGGCAAACGCTGTGCTGATTGCGATCGGGGTCTGGTTTTGAATGATGGCGGCAATTACCGAAATGACTGTAACAACACTCATTATGGTGATGAATTTACAGGCCGTGGGAATGTAATTATGCAGGACATCGCTGTTGTAATTACACGCCGCGACATCCTTCCACTCCCCCTCCAGTCGATAATAATGGCAGCAGTGTTGAAAAGGGGGCGTGCGAGCGTGGCCCACCTTTCTCCAGGCCCGTAATCTCCACGGAGAGGCGGGACGGGGGGATGTTCTCCACCGCGGTCACCCAGTCCTCGCCGGCCTTCTTCACCTTCTTGTACTCCACCCGGAACGACTGGATGGGGAAGCCGCGGTTGCCGCGAGGGATCCAAGTCACGTAGGCGGACGTCTCCGTCGCCGTGGAGACGGTGGGCTTGTCGGGGGCTTCGGGAGCTGAGGAGGAGGAGGAACGGTGTCAAGACGTTACAATGGCAACAAAAATAAACCGACGGCTGAGTAAACACGTTAAACAAACAAACAGAAGAGCGGAGGAAGGAACAGGTCACATTCAGCACTTACTGAGAGCTCATCCTTCAGGGACAGAAGTGCAGGAGAAAGTAAGAACGGTTAATCAGCAGAGGGAGTCGGAGGAATGTTAATCACAGCTACTGTCATTAGTCTTGTTAATTAGAGTGTCGGGCTTATCGTTGAAGGCTGACGCGCGCTTACGGGAGAGGCTGGGCGAGGGGACGGCGGGGGTCTTGGGCGGATCGTTTTGTCCGACGAGACCTTTGCGACCTGCAGGTAGAAACAGAACAGTTAGAGCACAGCGACGCGTTCATGGTTCCACTCCAACACGGGATCTGTTGCTACAGATAAAGATCGGAGATCCAAACGGAGCCTCGACCTTCAGACGTCGTACCTTTGCCCGTCCTGAAGGTCATCATGGCCGGCTGCCCCAAACCGGCACAGTTCTTGGCGGCCATCTCCACCTCGTAGAGGCTGTCCGGCTGCAGCTTGGCCAGAGTCAGCTTATGGAGCGAGCCGGAGATACTGATGGACGTCCACTCTGCGAGGGGGTCTCCCACCTGAGAGCGGGACGAAAAAGAGTCAGGCACTCACGCCCCCCCAAAAAAAAGAGCCTTCGTATAAACCTGCGTCGCATCGTTTCAGTCACCTTTCTGTACTTGATCATGTACTCCAGCACGGGAGAGCCTCGCTCGTACCGCGGCCTCCAGGTGAGCTCGTAGTAGTCGGCCTTGCCGGTGCGCGGCTGACTGAGGATGATGGGGGCTTCGGCGGGCAGCAGCTGCCCCGGCAGCTCGGAGCAGTCCAGGGGCAGCATGGCGCCGGCGGCGCCGGGCCGGACGGGAGGCTGCTCCCTCAGCACCTTGTCCGGGCTCAGCGGGCGATAGATGGACGGCAGCTTCCCTCGGGACGAAATCCCTGCAAGAACCGAAGCGTTGAAATAAAAAAAAAACAGCAACAGGAAAGAGCGAAACGCAGATCAGCCGACGCCAGGCTCCTCCTACCTGTCGACACCGTGATGAGACGAGTGGAGGCCTGCGAGCTTCCCACGCCGTTCTCCGCCATGCACTGGTACAGGCCTTCGTCCCGCGGGCCCACGTTTAAGACGCGCAGCATGCGGGAGGACAGGCGGTGGCGGGGGGACGGGGCCAGGGGCCGCGCGTTGTGGAGCCACACCACCGAGGGGGCGGGCTTGCCGCGCGCCTGGCAGCTGATGCGCACCGTCTCGCCGTACACCACCTCCTGCTGCTGCAGCTCCACCGTCACCTGAGGAGGCTCTGCAGGGCGGAGACACGGAGAGGAGGCGCGTCAGTCCGGCTGGACGG
>JAUESE010000002.1:7744265-7760096 GCA_032274725.1 Malacoctenus triangulatus
CTGTTCGGGTCTCGCAGCAGTCTAGACGACCGAGAGACGAGAGCTTCGTCACTATCAAAGGCAACATTGTGAGTGTGTGCACAAGCTTTAGTGTGTGTGTTTTTCTGAGTGACTTCAGTCTCCTCCACTGAGGTGAAGTGGGGGCAGATTTAAATGAGAGAAGAAAACGACCCCCCTTCATGCCCCTGATGGACCCCCTCCACATTGTATGTGTTTGTGCGTGAAGCATGCGGCCTTATTGCGTGCACATTTTTTTCGTAAAACCTGACTAATTAAAAGCAGTGAAGCCTTTTTCCCTCCATTATGACTTGCAGGATGTATGTGTGTGAATATATGTGTGTGCGAGCGGAGGTACGGCGCGGCTGCTGAGAGGCCCCCATCAAGGTATTAGTCACATGGGAACCTTCTCCATGCCCTGTGGTGGAGGAGGGGGTATTGAGGGGCACTGGGGTGGGGTTAATCCCCATTCACCCCGTCCTTCAGTGAGCCTGGCCGGGCACAATGAGCCCTCCTCGCCTCCCCCCGAGCCCCCACTGCGACCTCTGACCCCGCATTCACGGCCGCCGTCCCTGGCGCCTTTATGCCTCCGCCCGGTTATTATCTGCAATATTTACTCCTTTTGATTCCCCTGCTGGCCGTCGCCGTCACCCACACAGTTCCCCCGGCTGACTCCAAAACTCAAGTGCTCTCCTTCCTCCTCCTGCGCCACCCTCCAAACCTTAAAACCAACAGCAAACACCACCTGAAGAGGCAGCGAGTCAGCTCACACCCACTGATTTATGACTCTTTAATCCATTAAAGTTCCAGCCTGTCAGTGAACGAGGCCACAGCTTTTCACTTCCTGTTTGAGTGTCAAGGAAACAGTCCAAAGGGAAATCTTAAAGAAACTGTTGCACCAAAAAATAAAAAGCCATACATTTGATCAAATTTACTCAGAAAGGTGATGAGGAGGAAAAGCCTGGTAAAAAGTTTATTTTTATAAATTTGTGTCAAACTTTCTGAAAATTCACACTGTGCAGAAAAAAGGTAAAAGTATTTCATTCTCTTTAAAAACTAATAAATAATGTATAGCTATAAAAATGAGGGTGATGAAACTAACACGTGTTTATAATTCCTATTCACTGTGAAGCTCCAGATATCAAGAGTCGTTCAAAAAATGAACAGTTTATCTGCTGTGAGTAAAAACAGAAGCGGTTCTTGCGTTACAGTTTAATGACTCTGCGTCGCCCTCTGCTGGATTTGGACTGCAGTGCATCATTTTCTCCCACTGCTTGAACACAGGCTGGTTTTTATAGCAGGAATGGAAAAACGAAACAAAACCAAAATGCTGAATGATGAAAATAAAAACCTGAGGTTGGAAAGTGGTGGGATGTTACTGTCAATCATTCTGTGAGTGGTCTTATTAATTACGAATGGTGAATGGACCACAGCACACACAGAGCTCGTAAAATATTAAGAGATAAAATACTTTATTTCAACAAAGTAAAAAAAAAAAAAAAAAAACACTTGGATAGAATACTAAGGTCACAGTTTTGGTTAATATTTCCTCTGGTTTCTGTCATCTCACATGGGAGGACAAAGCAAACCATCCTTCTCTTTGTCTCTGACTGTTTGTCTACAACAGGAAAATCAAAAAACGAGTCAGTTACATCAGTTCAATCACAGAGTGAATCAGAAATAGAGCAACTTTTTTTTAAGTTCATACAAGAGTGCTTACCTGTGGTTTTAGCTTTGTAGTTTGTCCTTCAGAACTGTGAGAAGACACATCAGAACCAGCTGACCTGTAAAAATGAAGACATTTGAAGTTAAGACAATAATCTTCCATCTTTTATCCGTTGCTTTCACGTCACTCGTCCCTCCGATCTGCTCACCGTCTTCCAATCCTGTCTGCCTGCAGGTCCCGTTCGGGCTGCAGCACCGACGCCTCCACGCTTCCTCCTCCTGCAGGACAATGACCAGACGCAGTCGTTTCTATCCAGCCTGCAGGATCGGACGGCCGCGTGCTGCGTCAGCCTTCCTTACCTGACGTGTTTGGGCTGAACGCAGAGGGAGGGATGGGGGAGGCGGAGGGGGAGCGCTTGGCTGAAGCGCTCTGCCTCTGCTGCTCGATGAGCTCCAGGAGTCGCCCCCTCGCTGCTGCACTCTGCCTGTTCAGCTCCTGGAGGCGCTGCTCCACAGAGTCCACGCTGAAGTCAGGTGGTGTTGTCTACGCAAAGAAGACACACACAGTCAAAAGGAGAAATCTATGTCTGTTTTACTGTACATGTGAAGTAGTTTTCACTGTCAAACTGAAATGGATTGTTCAGCACCCAGATCACGGACGACCAGTCCGTCTTTCATCCCACCTGAGTCGGTGGCTCTCCTCCAGGAGCGTGACACCGTCTCCCTGTGACGCTGGACGTAGACGCCCTCCTCTCCCCCCCTGCACTCTGAGGTGAGACCCCCCCGGCGCTGCCCGGGCTCGACCCCGCCCTCTCGCTGCCCCTGCCGAGCGACCCGCCCCCTCCCGACCTGCCGACCCGAGCCTGGCTGAGCTGAGCTTTGATCAGCTCGTTCTGTCGGCTCAGCTGCGCGATCTCAGCCAGCAGCGCTTGTGGAGAGAGCCGGAGAGGTTCTGATGACAGTGACGGGGGGGAGGAGGAGGGGGAGGAGGAGGAGGAGGGGGGGAGTCTGCTCAGTCGCAGGCTGTGAAGGCTCGAGGCTGAACCGCGAGCCTCAACGTCCTCACAGGAATGCAGGAGGTCGACAGAAGGAATCCGCTGGCGCAGCTGCACAGGATGAGTCGCTGTGAGGAGGAAGAACAAACAAAACGTTGTTTTTAAGTGATTAAAGACGAATAATGAAAGTCTGACAATAACTAAAAACCATGAGAATTACCTGGACTTTGCTGCCATTTGTTGACCTGCTGAGGTGGAGACAGCAGCACAGCAGGAGGAGCAAGAACTGGTGCTCGTTCAGGTTCAGACTGACACACTGAAAGACAAGTTTTTAATGACATCTTCATGTCCTTTTCTCCATTTCCATTCACTCACTAAGACATGCAGATGATGTGAACCTGCAGAGTTGACATCAGAGACTTGTTCGCTCAGCAGTCCGAGTCCTCCCATCACCAAAACCACGGAGTCCAACTTCTGCTCCACTTCTGCCGTCTGCTGCAGCAGCTCCGCCTGTGAGACGAGCAGAGGCAGATTAAAGAGAGGAAAGAAGGAAAAGGGACGGCGGGCCTGAAATGGAATTTGGTGCAGCAGGATCTGGGCAACAGAAGAGTTCAGCGTCACCCGCAGGGCCGCGGCCTCGTCTCTCAGCGTCAGCGTCTCAGCTGTGAGAGCATCAATCAGCCCCCGCTGCTCCTTCACCTCCTCTTCCAGTCGCCTCCTTTCTTCAGCCTCCTTCTGGCTTTCATCCTCCCTCTGAAAAAAAAGCATGAAAAAAACTGACATCTCTCCACAGGAGTCACAAAACTACCATGATTTGTTTATTCTGGATGTGTATTGAAGTACCTGTTTTACTAAATGCACCAAACGTCCCAGTGTGGAGACCAAAGCCACAGAGAAGCCAGTGAGGCCTTGAGTCCTGTGGTGGTTGGGACTCTGTGCTGCTGTGTCTGGACTCACAGAGTCTAAGTCTGCCTCCACCTGAGCCAGCATGGCCTGCAGCAGGCCCAGGCTGGACTGGTCGCCACTGAGCGACGCAGCAGAGGACCCATCCAGGTTCAAACTCCGAGAGACGCTTTTCCTCGTCCTGTGAGTTCTGGTTGTTTCTGGAAAAGAAAACAATCTCATTTGGTATCATTTTCATCACGAGAAAACGACAAACTCCGACCTATTGAAGTTTACCTGACTGGTTGAGAGGAAGCTCAGGATTCAGAACCTGAGAAACCAGCGACGAAGTTTCATCTTTGCCGTTTTCTGACTGAATCTGATTGGTGCGAACGCGCTGGACAGCCACAGTAGCATTGAGAGCTAAAACAAAACAAGGTCGCATGTCAATTCTCACACCTGATACATGAAAGTTGTCCTTTTGTGCATGATAGCAAAAACAAGTGAAGCCATCCGACCTGTGTCGTCTGCTGCTCTGCCTGAAGAACAGGGAGTGACAGGAAGATCACCTCCGTCTCCTCTGTGGTTCCTGGGACGCGCTTCCAGTGGGTGTGTCTTCATTTTACGTACATTAACCCTGCGAAGAAAAGAAGATTGAAGACAATCTCTTGTCTGCGGATACAGTCAAATTTGCAGTGATCAGTACCTCCGGACGACATGATCGTGTGGACCTGAAGGATTTACGTCTTTGAAGTCTTCTTCTGAATGTTCGTTAAGAGCCTAAAATGAGGAGTTAAACACAACAGTGAAACATCAGATCACACACAATCAAGAGCTGATAATGACAGCCCGACACATAAAACACACACCTCCTGATCCATCATGGACTGGCTGAGGAGAGACAGCTGAGTTGGCGGATCTGGTCTCTGGAGGACAGGAAGTTCTGTGTCCGAGTCACAGTTCGGAGCCACAGTCACACTGGGATGTCCTGTGGAAACACACATGCATGAACAAATACACGCACACAAGGCTCTGCACATCACTCAATGTCTTTTCACACAATGAGTCGTCTTCTACCGGTTTGTCTGCGTGGAGCATCTCCAAATAAGTCCTTGACCACAGCCAGCGCTCTGTCCGACCGGTTCAGCACATCCTGCAGCAGCAGCTGATCAGAGAAAACCTGCAGAAACACACCGCAACAGGGACGAACTTCATTCAGCAGCAAAAGATGGGACAGAAACCCCAGGAAGTGGTGCTGAGCCATCCCACGCACCTCCCTGATGATGCTGAGGCTGGCCTTGTCCAGGGGGACAGGACTCCCACCGTGCCTCAGACGGCGCTGCAGCGCCTTCTCCTTCAGCTCCCACTGAGCTGCCGCCTGGTTGTGAGACTTGTGAATCTCATGCCGATGTCTCTGAAGCAGAAGAGATCGATGAGAAAAGCAGACGTGTTATGAAACATCACATCAGATCAAGCATCGCACTTTGTTTTTGCGGCGCAACGAGTCAAACAAGCACATATATGTTCAATAACATTACCAGCTCTGCAGGGGTCGGCTTGTGCACAGACAGGTCGTTCACAGTGCTCTGAAACAAAACGTACAGCTGGAATAAAAGTGGAATTTCACTAATCAGAACAACAAAACTTCACTTTTGAACTCAGTAAGTTTGAGGTTCACTCTAACTCTGTTAGACTGTACTTTTCCTCTCCTCCTGGTTGGTTTGCTTCAGCTGAGCCAGCTCACTACTCACCACCCACTCTCCTCTGGCTGCTGCAGCCTTCTTTGGACGGACAGGCCTCTTTCCTTTGCTGTGCTGATGTGGACGCCCCACTCTAACGAACGACATCTGCTCACAGTCACAGTATAAACACACAGTTGTCCCACTAAGTGATGTTTGCGCTCGTATCGTTCGGCACGTCTTCGCTGGATAACACAGCTTAATGTGGGAGCAGCAGCTCGTTTCATTGAACTCACATGAGCAACTTTGCTGAAAGACTTTCAAACCAGCGCGTTTTGGAAACAGGTCGGATTAGAGACGGAGGTCAGACTTACGTTTCATAACACGGAGCCTCGCCGGTCGTTAAAAAAGAGCCTTAACGACAGTACTTGGTCCACTGACTGCTGACGGGATCAAATCTAACAGTCCGGTTTGTTGTGTGACACTTTTTCAACAGTTGCGCGCCACTTCCTGTGTCGTTACCACGGACACCGATTCGAAGTGGGGCATGATGGGAAATCGAGTCCTACACGTGTTCTTTTTGGGGGTTTTGACGACAGTTGCCGTTTGGTAATGTATTATTCATTCAATTACAGTTTGAATGTTAATGTTGGAGCTCCATTTCTGACTGTTCATTAACATTTTTTGCTGACTTTCCCTTTTTGGTTTGTATTTTTTGCCTGTTTGGTGTCTAACTTACTTTGTCACATTGGTATTTTTGCTAGTTAATTTCTCGTTATTGAGTTATATGGTAATATTGGAGCAAAATCTCATGTGGTTATAAGCATATAATTTTGTAGTGAAGTGTTTATGATTTAATTTGGTCCAAATCGGTCCTCAATACTGTTAAACCACAGAAAACATTACAGAAAGCAACAAAAGCCTTAAAAAACTTGTTCAGATTGAGTAGTTTAAAATAGTCCCGTAAATATCAATATCAGTGCTACTTCAGCTGTATTTAACACAGATTAACACCAACATGTTGTCACACACCACTCCTGTACACTTGATGCCTTTACTGAAAAACACTTTTATTGACACAACCTGCAGTATTTTTGTTATTCATCCTGTGAAGCTTCAAAAACGTTGACAAAAATACAACATGCTCGTGTCCAGTAAGTGCTGGCTGGTTTTATTGAAATTGTTAAATATAATGAACCCAATCTGCCTGAAAACTGGAATATGGAAGCACCCTTCCACCCACAAAGTCCTGATTACACGTTCTCCCTTTCAAAACATAGTGACACGGCCGTACAGAGATGAAATGATGTCCGTCGATTAAACAGTCCTGTGCAAGCCTTTTCCACAACTGTTAGATATGATAAATACATGACATTTAGGTGATTGCAGCGGGGGCGGAGCATAAAGTCGGCTCGGCGCGCCACTGAAGCTTATCACAATTACAGTCGCAGGTTTCTTCCTGGTGGTGCAGACGCAACGAGTCCGTGGATTCTCCATGAAGTGATTGGCGGGTGGGTGAGCTTTTACTCTTCGTTGGTGTCCTTCTTGCTGGTCTCCTGTCCTTCGAAGACTGGATACTTGGTCTCCACCTCTGCCCAGGTCATTGTGCCGTTGGCTAAGTCCCGAACAATCACAGGCAGCTCGCTGACCTGCAGAGAGAGAAAAGAGTGAACTTCACGAAACCTGCACAACTACAAAACAGCCAATCGTCACCAATCGTCACTTGTTTCTTCTGTATTTGTCTTCCTAAAGCACTCGTGAAACACTTCACACTCAACAGAACTCAAATGAGGAAACGACCCGTTCGAGAAAGCTTCGTGTGCATTTTTTTTTTCAGGAAAGTGAAGCGCGATGATCTCAGTGACGCTGTACCTCGGCTCTGATTTGCCTCATGCAGTCGCGGTCCCTCAGCGTGGCCGTGTGGGGAGTTTTGTTCACTGTGTCGAAGTCGATGGTGATGCCGAAGGCCACGCCGATCTCATCCGTCCTGGCGTAGCGCCTCCCAATGGACCCCGAGGAGTCGTCGACTTTGTGAGACACGCCGTTTTTGGTCATCGCCTCGGCTGAGGTGGAGAAATCGACAAACAATAAGAATCTGTATCTGATTTTTTTCATCCCTTAACAGAAACTGTGTGGATCATTAGGTGGTGACTTACATAATTCCCTTACGAAGGGCACAAATTCTTGGTTTTGACTCAGAGGCAGGACGGAACATTTGTATGGAGCTACAGTCGCAGGGAAGCTAAAATACTGCGGCAAGAAAATTAACATAAACACATTAACATCAGCGCACAGAGGCAATAACTTATACATTCAATGCATTTAGGGTGGGAGCTGCGGCTGAACATACCGTTCTTTGCTCGTCACCTTCTCTGACATGGAATGTGTGCTCAAAGATGGTGTACATGATCCTCCCGATGCCAAAGGAGGGCTCGATTACATTAGGAACTACTTCCTCCACTGCGGACAGCAACGAGACAGAAGCAGCGCGTGGTCAAACAGCCGGCAGTCCAAAGGGAACGTTCCCGTCCCTCCCGAGCGAGTCTCACCGTGCAGAGTCTTCTGGAAGCGCTTCACACTGACCATGTCCTTGGTGAGTTTGAACGTCTTGCCTTCGGTCTCAATGGCGAACTCGCTGTGAATGCAGAAACGCAATGATTGACGGCTTTTCTTCAGCAACCTGACTTTCCTCCTGCGAGTCATAAAAGCAGCACCCACCCGGTCTCACTGAGCAGCTGCTCCTGCTCTGTGATGAAGCACTCGTCACACGCAGACAGATACTCCATGGCTACCTTGGCATCCTTCTTGTAGGCCTTGCCGATGGCTCCTTTGTTGGGCTCAAACTGGACAACATTTACAGTTTTGTGTGAAGAAGTCAAGGAGATATCACAACTGTGTTTTCGAGACCAATAAAAGTGACGAAAAGTGGAAAGTATCAAAGAAACATACATTTATGAACTGGACACATAAGGGGGATGATTTAGTCACCATGCTGCTGCTTAAAGGATATCGGTTCTTTAAGAGGCTTCTCTGCAACCAGAGGGACTTTTGTGGCTCTTGCGTGGCACTTCAAGTCATAACACGACCGGTCGGCACAGCCCACGATCTCGATCCATCCCTGTGAGAGATGAAACGGTACTTTAGGGACGTGGTGGGAGTGATGCGTTTAAGTGTGAGGGGGAACACCAGCAGCAACACGTACATAAGAGGTTTTGGCTTCAGCGTCCCAGCAGTCACAGGCGTAGTGAGCCATCTCGTTGTCCATGTGCTGTCGGAAACGCAGCTTGTCTTTGGCGATACCAACTTTAGTAAGGTAGAGGTAGATCCTCCCGATGAAATACCCCAGGACGGAGTTATTGATCACTCCCTGAAAAAAGCAGAACGTATTTTCAAAACAATTCGTATATTGTCGTGTTTTCCAGTTTCTTCTTCAGTGTCTTTAATATTCACCTGCTCCACAGCGTCGCCCAGCCTCATGATGTGTGCAGACTGGCCGCTGGTCTGAGCCTTGGAGGAATACAAGATGATGTCCAGGTCGGCTACATTGGAGAATTTGGGGTGGACCTTCTCAAGAGGGTCCACAAAGTGCTCGATCTCGGCCATGGTGAACTCCCTGCACAGAGACAGTAATGCAGCTGGATTATGGATTATTCAATTTGGGGATTTTCTCTTTGTAAGGTATCAAACTGCAGCCGGAGCCCTCACCGAACACGGATGAGTCCAGAGCGAGGAGAGATTTCGTTCCTGAAGGAGTTCCCTATTTGAGCAGCAGCAAAGGGCAGTTTTCCCTGGTTGAACTCGAGGAGTCGCTTGAAGTTAAGAAAGATTCCCTGAGCTGTTTCAGGCCGCAGGTAGCTGCAAAGTGAGACCGAGTCGAATCAGCGACAACTTCCTGGAAAATGCCCCTCTCCCCCCTGAACATGCGGTGCTCCCTTTTACCCTGGCATGTTCCCCCCGGGCCCGATGGACGTCTGGAACATCAGGTTGAAGGAGATGGGAGGCGTGAGGTCGTTTCCTGTGGTCGGCGACTTCACGTTGTATTTCACAAACAGATCGGTCAGCTCTTGTTGGGTGTAGTTGTCCATCTGAAAATGTAAAGATGACTTAAGTGTTGCCAGAAACTGCGACGATCCTTCAGAGGAGCGACCAACTTCCTGCGGTTATCACTGACCTGAGTGATGACCTCCTCCATCTCAGCCTTCTTCTCAGCAGCACACTTCTTATCAGACATCAGCTTCTGCAGGTGGGCTATAAGACGAGACAACCTGTCATAAACACGTCCATAAACAGCTGCCATAACGCTCGACCGACTGCAGCAAGAATCAGACAGAATCCGTCAGACTCCAGCTGAAAAAACTCAAGTGAGGCCTGTTGCCTTTCAAGATAAGAAACAGGGGAAACATTGCCTGCATGAGGGAGACCTCACTGATTTTATCTCATATATTGCATCTTGAAAAAATGTTAACTCAACCACTTTAAAAGGACCTGCATCTCCCCAGGACTCTTTTTACTTCACATTTCGCAGTTTGTTGCCAATAAGTCCCTGAATGCATCTCAGATAGAACAAAAATGACACGTCTCAAACATTATGCAACGTTCAGGTTGCATCACGAACACGAAGCCTTTTGGCAGCAGTTCCAATTTTTCCGTCGACAGCCAGCAAGACCTGACACGAAGTCGCTGCATGGCCACCAGCTTCTGGCAGAGCTCCAGCCTGCGTATTACTCCCAAAGCCCCGTGTGATTCTACGCTGGTCCGGCCACTTCCATTCTCCCTCAGGCACAGCACTGATACTCAAAGACTCGCCGGCCGCTGACGGAACAAGTTTGGACTGCATCAATCCCTTGAACAATACACACTCAAACTTGGAGTGGCCTCTGCTGCAGGAGCAGAACGGGACGACTGACTGCTGGTTTGTGCAGAGTTCGTGCAAAGCTCACCTTTGAGGAGGTGGTCGGCCCTGAAGCATTCGCCATTTTTGACATCTTTCACCATGTAGTCAGCAAATTTCTCCACATGTCCTGAAGTCCTGAAGAGGAAAAAAACAAGACAAGTCCAAAAAATTGACCAGATCATGAAAAACGACGATATTTTTCAACTGTTTGAGTGTATCTGCAACCGGGCTATGGAGGGCTGCAATGGTGACAGCTTCCATGCATAAAATCGCAGAAGTTGTTTTGCGCCTGTTGATAAAAAACCTGCAGTTCAGCACTGAGGAGCTGACTCCAGGAACCACCAGGCACATCGTTCACTGCTTCTATCGACACGAGAGACCCTAAAAACTGTGCGAAGCCCCTTGAACGACGCGTGACGTTCTGGTCGACGTCTGTCTGAAGCAGCTCTGTGCACCTACTTGAGGACGGGCTCGGGGGTCAGCATGGTGCAGTCGATCTCCAGGATCTGCTCCTCCTGGATGAAGTGCTGCCTCCAGGCCTGCAGGATGTTGTTCTTCAGGGCGCAGCCCACGGGGCCGAAGTCGTACAGGCCGCTCACACCTGCGGAGCACGGCTGCATGGTTACAGAGCGCCGCAAGCCTGCGAAAAATCTCCGCGATCTGCCGAGACCAAGTCTCACCTCCGTAGATGGCGAAGGCCTGGTCGTAGAAAAAACGCCTCTTGAGGGTGTCCTCCATCTTGGTTCTGTCGACGATGTCATCTTTGGGTTGTAATGCCAGTTCCTGGAAATTTAAGTTGGTTTTTAGTGCGACTTTTGAACGTAAAACCTTGTTTGAGGCAGTTTTTGTCTACTTCATGTACTGGTGAGGTATTTCTGTTCAGTGCATTTGTGTGACTCACTGATCCAAACAGGTCACACCTTGTTTGGCAGAGTGTGCTCTTTCATGCAGAAGGGTGCATTCAGGAGTAATAGGAAATGAAAAGCATCCTCCTCCTTTTACCTTGGCCTCCAGAGTTCTCTTCCTGGCTTTCAGCTCAGCCACAGCTTTAGTCACATCCACATCTGGCGCACCGTCCTGTTTCATCTGGCGCACCAGGTCTCCCTGAAACGCAGCACAACCGGTGTGAGACTTCCACCGCAGCAGTTCCAAGTACAACCCGGCCTACTGGCACAGTCACAAAGGCAACCAGCTGATTGCCGGGTTCGCCTGCTCGCTGCGTAAACTTGGCCCCCTGACTGAACCCCACCCTGCTCACCAGCGTCTGCAACAGCAGCCTCCGCTCACTGAAACGTGGCAAAGGGCGCAGACATGACTGCCAGCTAGCGGTAGCAGCCTGCTAACAGGCAATGGCTGCTCTCATTCATTGACAGCTCCGCGAGCCGCCGGGCGGGTTAGCCGGTTAGCCTCGCCGGTCACCGGGCAGAAAAGTAACCCGGTCCGAGGAAATGGAGACAAATCAAGTCACTTCCTCCGAGTGAATCAGCGGAGACGACGCGATAAGTCGGCGCTACCTGCTCTTTGACTGCGAGCCGCAAAGGGGCGAGAATCTCTTCAATGTTGCCGTCCATGGTTTGTCCTTCCGCCAGCTGCAGCCACAGGCTCTTCGTCTTCTTCTTGCTCAAGCAGACCGACGTGGAAAACGGCCTGTTGGTGGGCGAGTAGCGGGGCGACGGGCGGACACAGCGGAGCGCGGACAGCGGGCAGACGGAGGGGATCTCAGCGCCGGTCCTCAGCAGTGCTGATGCTGCGCTACGGAGAAGCATGGACCGCCGTAATGCGAGAAGAGGAGAATGATGAAATCTCTGGAAACGGGCAAACGCGCCTGACGCGCCCGGCGCGCAGATTCGTCACAAGCCTGGCGCACGTATCGGCAGATTCGCTATTCGTGAAGAAAAAAAACAAACAAAAATAATAAGGATGGAAAAAAAATCAAAAAATAATTGTATCATTTTATTTAAATTATATTAAGCTTATGCTATTTTTTGGTTGATTGAAAAACTGAAATTAAACAAGTTATGAATAAACGTCTATATTTTAGGTCAATCTTTCAATGCAAGCGTTAACACTAAAATGTGCTGCAATCTTCTAGCTTCCCACTAGTTTTAAAAAAGTGAAGTCTCAGCAAAATATCTGAACACCAACATCCTCTTTCACGCCACGACTGTTTATTTGTCTTGTTGCATTTGGAGAAACGACCAGAGAGAAAAATAGAGGAAGAGATCCGAAGCAGTCCAAGTGTGAACCTTCATATCACATCACAGACTCCAGAATGGGAAATCTCCTCGTTCCTCTGAATCTTTTAGCAGAATTGACATTTTTTGGGGGAGATAAGGACTTCATCAGTACTCCAGTGAGATAAATCCTTGGCACTTCATGTTTTCCCAAGGGCTTTAATCTCATCATCTCAACCTCATTAAAACCTGTCCTGATTCTGCAGATGAATGTGCCCTTTATGGTTTCAATCACTTCAGCATCCCGCCATTGAAGGAAGAAGTTCCTGACATTTTATTGGTAAAGGCTGATCCGCCAAGGTCTTTTCAGCTCAGGCTCTGCTGTCAGACACTCAGGTGTCAAACGAGGACCCTCCGCAGTGTTTGAATCACCAGGATGTGCAGTTCAAACGGCAGGATTGCTGCTGCATTTGAGGACAAAAATCCCTTCAAATTAAAACTGTATCCTTAAATTTGAAGGTCAAATCTCAAATCGTTATTTGCTTTCTAACATCATTTTTCTAAATGAAACACAAAGAAAGAGTTACACAACCTCCATAAATTCCCCCAGGACTGATGCGCTTCAGATATATACCACAGGGTGGCGCTCGTGTTAAACTAATGTTTTTGTTTCATCCCCATCAGTTTTTTTTTTCTCTCCGTTCAATCTGAGGTCAAATTCGACCCTCCAACACCAAAAATAAGAGCAGGTTCCTGATAGAATATGCAGACTTTATGTGGAGAGTCCTAAAACCTCCGCAGTGTGAAAATCAAAGAAGCCCACGCCGAGGAGGATTATTATACGACTGAATTTTGTTACAGAACTACGCCCACGTTCATAAAACATTCAGGGACCCCGCAGTCTGACAAGCACACCAGATGCGTTTGAAGTCAGAGATAAAGATCATCCAGGTCCTATCAAAGTTGATGTCAAGACCGTGTTTGTTTTAATTATTCATGATGTGAAATGTGTTGCTGCAGGGCCTTGTCACGGTATCCCCTCCGAGGGGGAAATGTCACAGACCAGCAGCGTTTGATGTCCAGGATTAGAGAGCGAACACACACACCTGTGTTTGGTCTCGTGTCTTTGAGACGCCCATGCATCTCGCTCCCTCTGACACTCTGACTTCATTAAGCGCGCCTCCGTCAGCCTTTTATTTCGCAGTTTGAACTTCAGCTGTCCTGATTCATCACCTTTCTGCAGCAGTTTGAGCTCCAGTAACAGATCAGACCACTCGGCCCCGCCGGCGTCAATAAGCATCGGCCTCATCCGACCCTTTTCACCGTGTTTCCCTCCTTGAATGACTCCAATAGATACCGATCACTGCAGACTCAATGTTTCACGGGTGTTGCAGTGTGATACTCCCTCCCCCACTAACAGGTGCCTTGATGAAGAGGTAATCAGTGCTATTCACTCGGTGGTCATGTTTCACGGTTGATCAGCGTGTGATATCAGTGACAACAATGGAAGCAATCAGGATAAAATCCCGAATCGTCCGTCTTCTCCCCTTCATCCCGTTTTCCCTTCGATGATTTATTAATCTCGTCCATTCAGAGCGCGAGCGCGGCGACATCCGGGCTCTGGGTCATCAAATCTCCGATGTCCGCGCCGTCTTGACAGACGCGGTAACCCGAGACGGACCGTCAGGTGCTGAGAAGAGGTTTCGATTGTGCAAAGTGGCTGTGCGACCTGTGTCACGGTGTCAATTGTACACTTACGTTATTGTAAACACACAGGACCGAGCCACTGACCCTCATTGAAAGCGCCGTGTCAGCGGGGAGATTACATACTAATTATGAGGAGCATCAACACATGAAAGCCTGCACTTACTGCTGTTTTCCTGCCGTCTATATGCCATCATACACTTGTCTCTCAGGTGGGGGGGGGGGTCACTCGGGGCTGTGTGGGCCTCGGCTCCATTAAAGTGACAGCTAAGGTGAAGAGGGACGAACACTCGCAACACGTCACCGCTGGCAGGCGCCCAGAAAACCACTTTATCTCCCCGTTGTTATTCTATGGTCCACTGGGGCTCAAGCAGCATGATTATTGTTTGTTTATCAGTGCGTATGGTTGGGTGTATGTCTCTGGTGCACAGATGGAGGACGGTTCAAGAGACGATGATGATGGAAACTAATGAGGCAATTCTGTGACTTCACACACGACTCGCCGCAGAGCTTGTTTCACTTGTTTGTGCGAAAATACATCAGTCGTCATTGTTCAAGTTCAGGACCTGGAATGGTTCACAACACGGAAGACAGTAAACAAACACGTGTGTTTCAAAAACAAGCAATTTGTGGCGTTTTGTTGAATCTCGGATGCATCTTGGTTTGTTTTCGCTTAGGTTGAACTTTTTCTAATCGAATCTGGTTTCTCACACGCGAACGTATTTTCCGAGGGGACTTGGGTGGGCAGAGACTCCGAGCAGTTGTGGATTTAATCTGTCTCAGTGACTCGTGTTTCATCGTGTAATCTCACGCTGACTCCACGGTGGGGAGATCAGGGGCTCTGCGGGGGCCACGCCATCTGCTGCAGGTCTCTCCTTCCGTCAGCCTGTATGTTCGGGGCCACCGATCGATAACGCCAGTGTTGTCTGGAACTGAAACATCTCAACGTTGTGGGAAATGCTCTGACATCACATCACCGTATTTTATTTTCACGTCACATTGTGAAGAAAACAGTTCAACAATGGAAATAAAATGGATTGATATTTCAAAATATCAGTCACTTATCAGTGTCACGTTACAGTTTGGAAAAAACAATTCTGAAAAATTCAACAATAATCAAAAACAAGAAAGACTCTCAGAGAGCGCAAACCTCCGCCAAGTGGCCGGACGCTGTTATTACATGGCGCTAAATTTTCATTTCACATGATTTTGTATCTCAGGATGAACAGAAGGCCTCAAAAACTTAATCAGCTGTTCTCTGTACCTCACATCATTCATCCTGCAAATTTTATCCAAATCCATGGAGGAATCTTTGAGTTATCCTGCTGACACACAAACAGTCGGACGAGGATGAGATTTGGAGTAAACTGAAACATTAGTTCACACTTTCAGCAGTTCAAATTCCTGATTTGAACAAATCTACAAATTCATTGTTTCCAGTATTTTAGGTTACATTTTTGGATAATCTAACTATAAATATATATATTTTTTAATCCAGAAAAATTCAATTTTGCCCCAGTAGAAACATAAAAGTCGTGACGTTTAGAGCCGTGGCCTCTTGTTTTATTATCGAGCTGTAATTATATTTTGGATTGTGATTAAAAAAAAGTAAAATTAAAGAAACATTTCGGGTGGTCGTCACATTTCGGGTCGCTGCTTCAGTGTGGGGCGCTTAAACAAGCCTGCTCGGCCCTGTGGCAGGAGGACGGTCGCCATCTCTGGGTAAACACTGTAACCGTATCACGCAGTTGATATTGTGGCGTGTGGAGCGCAGCCGGAGCGCACAGTAGCGGCAGCAGCGGCAGCGGCAGCGGCAGCAGCAGCAGCAGCAGCAGCAGCAG
>JAUESE010000002.1:7973329-7987439 GCA_032274725.1 Malacoctenus triangulatus
AGCCTTTTCTACCTAACTAAAGTCAATAACAAGGGCGAACAGGAAGAAGCACCGAGGTCAACGTCGACCCCCCCCAACACCCCCACCCCACCATCGTATCGGTGAACTTTACCCTCTGCTGCGGCTCTGCTGTGCTTTCCACCGTCAACAATTATTCATGATCCCAAGTCGGACTACAGAGACCACGAACACAAGTGATTCATGCGCGGTGGTTGGAAACATGATAGTTGTTGCCTGTGTGGAGGTGAGCTCAGCGTGCGTAAAAATACGCATGTGACCATGCACCAACAACAGTGTCCTAATAGGATGTTTGGCTGTGGTGAGCTGCTAATAATAGTCTCCAAGCTGATAAAAATAGAGTTTAAAATAAGCAAAATAAGGAGAAGAGTTTCTCCAGAAAGAAATGTTTTCGTCATTCAGAGTTTGAGTGAAGTTGTTGTGTTAAGTGGGTGGGAGGCTTCACCATATATTTCACTTTATTTCCACTCAGCCAACCTCTCGGTGACTTCTTGTTCTCAATATGAACGAAAATTAAAATCTGTAAAGATTTTACATTGATGTTTTTATATCTGTAAACCATCTGTGGAGGCCTGTTCCTTCCTTGTGTGGGAAATTGGATATTCCAGCTTTTTAAAGGAGAAGTTTATGAAATTACCAGAGAAGCGCGTAAACTGCAAACCTCTCAACAGTCAAGCTATCATTTTTTCCAGCATTTGTGTTTCGAAGAAGACAAATTTCAAAAGAAATGAGCTTATTAAGATTCTGTTGGAGACTTTAAATGAATGTAAGTTTCCTCCATTCTAAGATAAAGGAGGGAACAAGTGGTCTGCCAGTAAGAACAAGTTTCCTCCACCGTACATCACAGACACATGACTCATGCTACTCCTGTGGCCTTCTGGTAATGCCGCAGCCTCCAGTCATGCTGCTGCTGACCGACCAGGTGTCGGCAGATAAGATCGGGCCATCAGTGCTGGCTGATGAGCTGCTGCCTCCTGCGCCGCCTCTCCTTCCCTGGACGTCTTCCAAGTTACCAGGTAGCGGGCAAACAAAACACATCCCCTCTCCCCCCCTCGGCTCGCTTTCTGACAGCTTTGAAGTTTCCACAGCTTCAGCAGAACAGAGACGAATAAAAATAATGATTAAAAAAAAAAACACAGAGGGAAGTAATGTTCCCTGGGAAACCCCACCCCCCCGTGTCACGCTGCTGAATTCCCAACTTTGAAGGGCTTGGTCGTGTATTTTCCAGCGTCAGGCTTTACCCTCCGTTTACACACTGACATCATGCATTCCTTTCGTGCAAATCACCTCCTGTAGACGACGCGCTTGCTCGTATATGTGTGTGTGTGTGTGTGCGGGTGATGCAAACCCTGTAATTATGTGCCGTTGACACACACCTTGTCGAGAAGGCTCGGGGTCTGCTCGTTGGAGAGCCTGAGCCTCATCACTCGGAGGCTCCACGTGATGTAATTGAGCGTTTTCGGGACCTTTTTTCTCGACCCGTCTGGCCCGAAGGAATTGATTACGTTTCTGTTGCAGATTATCTGGTTTTCCTCTGTGCGTTTTATGTGGACAATGTGTCCTGATGAGTTTGTGCTGCTGCTTTGATACCGCAGCTGAAAGAGTCACCGTGATGCCAGTAATAATTTAGGTAAGATTTAAGGGATAACACTGGGGAAAACCATCCAATGTGTCCTCTTTGCCAGAGGGGGAGAAAAAAGCCTTAGAATAACAGGCTTAAGATTAAGGAGGGAATAGTTTCTGCTTTTACTCACTGTTAGTACAGAGCACAAGAGGTTTTCTGTGGGAAAGAAGTCAAAATATTCAACGTGCCTCTCGGGTTCCAAAGAGAGGCGTCCAAAAAGCTGAATGACGGCCTGAATAAAGAGTAAAATGTAACATGGAAGAGGGCAAAAAATTCACGATCCCGAAAGTCGACACAAAAGTTATTGCTAAGAACGCAAACGACTCAAAAAAGGCGCCGTAGAACTACGTTTTCCCGGGTGTGTCTTTAAATATCACCAACAAATCCAAGTCCAGCCATTCAAAGTGAAAACTTTTCGCCTCCTTTGCAGCTCGGCGCTCCATCTGTGTCCACACCGGATGTGTTCAGGCGCTGCATCGAGTGTTGGTCTCTTAAGCTGTGTTCACACTTCGCAGGTTTGGTTTGATTAAATCTGACTCTGGCGCTGTCGCCGCGGTTTGAACGCCGCCGACTGACGCCAGTGACAACACGCGTGTGGACCGGGACTTAAATGGCGAGCGTGATCGATGGCGCCGGCGCCGCGCCGGGCCGGTACGGCGCCCAGGGCCGACTCTGAGCCGGTGTCAGGCAGCCTTAGAAAATAGATGGGTGGTTTACTTTTTTTTACTGTGTGTCACTGAACTGTCTCCTTGTTGTATGGCGCTATCATAGTTTTTATTGAGCACAACACTGCACGGAGGGGGGGCCGGGGGGGGGTTTCTGTAGAAGAGCGTGACCCTGCAGCTGGGCGAGTTTATGTGATGCAGCGTGCCAGGTGGCAACAAAGCGAGTGGAAAAGCCACAATAAACCCACAAACGCTCCATTCCAGTTAAAGTCCTTTATGCGAGCGGCTGTCGGCAGATCTGCAGCGTGATCGGTGAGAGCGCCGCTCCCGGTGTCTCCTCCTCGGAGCCCACTTTGGACGGGGGGGGGCTACTTTGCAGGTACATCGTCGAACTGAAGCCCAAAAGAAGCGAGGAACAGTGTCGTTTTATGACGCAAGTGAGACTTCAGACATAAAGTGTTTCTTCATCCAGCAGAAATCTTGCCGGCAGCGCATGTGGGAGTGGAGTTAGTGTCACTCTGCCCTGATCATCACAAGCCAGTTTAAAATAACTGAAAACCCTCAATTAGAGAGCAGGGCCCCTCTTGTCACCGTGCACTAAATCTGTCACGCTAATCACAATCGTGTGAATTAGGAACACTTGTTCTCCTGCCTCCCTCGCTGCTCGACAACTGTCTGTCTCCGTCGTCTATTCCGCAGCTTTAAAGGGAAATGGGCCCCGCTCTGTTTAATGTCTGGCACCTGCAGTAGTGTGTTTGTCATTTTCACTGCAGGCTTCAGCATATCTGCCTCAGTTCTTTTGTGTATTCCGAGGATTTCAAATGAGCCCTCCTATCCAGGCCCCTCGCTGGGAGTCGTTCCCAGGGCTGATCTGATGCAGGCCCCATGCAGAGCTTGTGTATGATGGTATTGACTTTACATTCAGTCTGCTAACTCTCCCAGGACTTCCCCTGGAGAGGTAAAATAGGGCTGGCAGCTTTATTTTTTTCCCCTCCTGCAAAAAAAAACCAAAAAACCCACCCTCACGGTGAGTTTCGGCATGCAGGGCGGCTTCATGGATTTTGTTTCAGGATGTGGATCAGGTCTGAGCGGCGGTGACACTATGCAAATGCGACGGAGTTGTCGTCTGGAACTGAAGTGCACGCAGGCCCGGGCGCGAGGTGCAAACTGACTGCTGCGCGATCACGAACGCACTCCCCCACACCCCACTCCTCCTCCCCACCCACCCCCCCTCCCTCCCGGTGATGTCAGCATGCTGGTGGTGGACGCTGATGTCACCAATAGAGAAAGGGACGGCGGAGAGCGACGCCGGCACAGGACTGTCTAGGAGCCGGAGCATTAGCATAGAGGCTAGACAGGTCCACTCTGCAGCCCAATCACCCGAGCTGTCATCTCGCTGCTCCTGCTGCTTGTTGCTTTGAGCCCCTGCCAGCGCTCAGCCTCCAAATAACTGCAAATATTATTCAAAGAAATAAATGGCTGGATTCCATAAAGATCCCCCCCACCCCCCCCTTGAAAAAGCTCATCTCGGCGGCTCGCTGTAATTGGGGTGTGACCTAAATATCTGACTGAAGCTGCACTTGAGCGAGTCTGCAGCCTTATTGACCTACATTTTAAGGGAGCATCGGTAAAGCTTTGCGGGGGGATCGATACATCACACTGTCCTTGCGCCGAGCGGGGCGAGGGGGGCGGGTCCTTTTAAATGGAGCAACTTTCATTGTTCACATGGCTGCGGCGAGCTCGCGGCTGAGGTCGTCTGCGCGTCCAGAAAGAAACCGGTCTCTCTTGCCAACCTGTTGTTTCTCTGCTTAGTTGTGCAACGCAGATTTTCAGAGTTTATAAAATTGAAATCGAGGATTTCCGGTAACTTCTGAATCATCTGTGCCAACGAAGTTCAGACTTGACCTCTTGAGGCGTCAGTGTCACAGAAGCACCTCAGAAAAACACTTTCACGTTTGACCAAATGATCTTTCGAACAGCTCGTTTCTCGTTTGTTGTAAACGTTTGGCTCAAACTCTGCGGGAGCATAAAGATGTCACAGAAACGGAGCGTCCTTTTGTATGAAGAAAACATGAATGACTGAAAAGGTGTTCCCGATCGAACAGCTGCAGTGAGGCGTTCCATGTTTAGGGATTCTTGCTTTTCTTTCTGTGTGTTTGTTTATTTTTAGCAGCTTTTATTTGTAAGCTGTTTCTTTCAATACTCTGTTAAACGCAGGAAGCATTTTACTCTGAAACTTTCTGCTTTCTGTCAGCACAACAATGAGTTCATGCAAAAGTAAAACAAACTTTTTAACCATGTTTGAAATTCCTCATTTTTTTGTGTAGATGTTTTTTTTTTTCCATCTATTCATCATTAGCAAAGTTGTATTGTTTAATCTCACGTGTCCTCAAAATGTTAAAGTTTTGTCCGACACAAATGAGTGAAATTACTGTTCCGGAGTTTATCGGCACCGAAGAGCTCTGAGAGTAAAACAAAAGGGAGACGAAGGCTGGTATCAGAATTCATTAGGCTTATTCCCTGCGGTGTAGTAATTGATGGTGACAGATCCACCTCCTGTTGATGACAGCCTCTCTCCTACTGTGAGCCCTCCGTGAGTGCGATTGATTTAGGACTTCCTCCACACTCTTCTCCCTCAGCCTTGGCAACAACAATAAAACCGGCTCCGGCCTGATGCGGCAGCGTTCTCGCCCCTGCGGGGGGAACCGGGCTCGCTTTGGTTTTTTTTGCACGCGCCCTGTAATTACGGACATCCTCTGGGTCTTGTAATGTCCATGAATTAGGAATTGTTTTGTGAGGAGACGGCCAGCGCCGGCGTATAAAGTTGGGAACGCTGCAGAAGTAAATGTTGGGTTTTTTTTACAGCATGTGGACAGAGGGTCTGTTTTAATTACAAGGCTGTTTTCAGTTGGATGTTTATCATGACTGGGAACTGCAGGTCAGGCTGATTAGAGGCTCGGCACCTCCTGACTGTCTCTAATAAATTTTGGGTTTGATGTTTGGCATTGTGAATGTAAACGTGATGAAAACCACAGTTGTTCCAGACATCAAACAAGACAGATTGACACCAGAAAGCTTAATTGTTTCTCTGTTTCTTGTTCATTTTCTTGTCAATTCTCTACAATTAATCACTAATTTTATTATTAAAAGTTTGATTTTCGAGGTTCTAAGTGAATCGCACTTGCGTGTGCGTTGGAGACGGCAGATGGATGAGAGACAGGCGCTGTAGTTAATGTTCAACCTGCCCTCTGCTCCTGTGCGTAAAAGTGTTACTTAACAACCATCAGTCAAACCATCAAAAAGCACCTGTCTAAATAGGCACGCCGTCCATATTTGAAGCGACTTGCTCAGGTGACGTCCGAAAGCTTATCAGGCTTTGATGAAGTTCCTTCTGCAGGTGAATCACGCAGAACAAAGCCACACCGTCGTCCTGAGTTATTGTTATGCTTCATGCGATCCTTCACTGGGAATAAAGACGCGAGTGTAACAAGGTTACGCTGTGCTACGCTGCTAATAATTAGTTCCTGGATTTTTCACATTTCCATCGGTCAGTTTCACTAATTGTTTTAATCAGATTTGCTTCTCGTCCCTCTTCCTCTTGCTCTTACATAACGCCTCTCTTGTAGCACGCCGCATGATTATTTACACGTGATCTGGGCGGTGAATGATTGTCTGGGGCTCTTCCACTGTTAGGAAGTCGCTTTCCTCTGACCAGCAGCCAGAATTACAGGCAGGAAATTGAGAGCGAAATCGGTGCCAGAGGGTGTGTGCGTGTGTGTGTGTGCGCGCGCTTGCGTGTGTGTGTTTTGTTGCAGAGGGTGTTTTGTGGAGACAGCAAGTTGGATTGCGGATCCCGTCCCCCGCTCGGCGCCATGAGGCCCACGCACAGGAAGCTTCTCCTGCTAAATACAGCTGACCCCCCTCCATCCCGCCCCTCTTCCATCTTACAGGTCTGTGCACAGAGAGCAGCCAGTGAAAGTCGCCTCTCTCTCTCTCTCTCTCTCTCTCTTTTTTTCGCTCTTTCCTGCTAATTCGCCGCTCCCTCCGTCTCCCCACAGCTGCAAATTTTAATGAGCTCTCGGTTTCAGGCTTTGTTGCAATTCATTGTTTTGAGATCGTATATTTTCTATCTGTAAACGTCCGTGACCGTGATGTGACCCCGCTCGGTAATCACACACACACAGCTTCGCTCGGGACCCCCTGACCCTCTGTGGTGGAGACCCCATAAAAAAAAAAAAAAGGGTGGGAGGCACTTTCTGCTGCGTCGGAAACGGCACTTCTTAACACGCTCGTTTGTTTTGGCGTTGCGCTCGGTCTCGGCCTTTTTGAGCAGGACTTCACTAATCAGCTTTTATGCTGATAGAGAGCAGAAATTAAGCCCCGGGAACATTTATGTTGCAACACCTTCGGTAATAATGTTCTTTCTGCCCACAGTTGGACTTTTTTTCTTTAATTTGAAACACCAGAACAGACTGGGAGAGCAGCGTTTATCTCAGCAGAGCGCTGTCTAACTGGCTGCATGTCAATCTCCTCAGCTTTGGCTGAATCAAAGAGAATACTGTGCATCAGCACTCTGCACCACCGACTAATTTGGTGGCATGAAATTTTGGATTTAGTCTCAGACAAATGGAACTTCTTTTTTTTTTCTTCTTTTTTTGGCTTAAACCAGGCAGCTGAGGGACCTGTTAGTGATAATTACAGATCATTCAAGTCATTTACACCAAAGATACATAGTAAATGGGTGCTTTAATCCCTCCCAGTATATTCCCAGAATCCTGCTGGATGTCTTGTGTGAAGTGGCAGCACGCAGTGGAAGTTTGGCGCCTTAAGAAGCAGCTTAAAGACCATGTGACTTGGATGCAGCACACTGGAGGTCGTTTTTTGGCTTCGAGACCTTCAACCTTTGAGCAATTCTAACCGCAGCCCCTCATGAGCCTGCATCAAGTTGTTTTGTTTGCGTCTGATACTTGAATGGTGACTAACAACGTGTCATGTTGGCTACAAGTCCGCCTGCGGCTGTGCCTGGAAACGACGAGAGCGGCCATATTGAAGCAAAAATTCCAGAAATTTTTCATAATTCTTTCCTCTGAAACAAAAGAAAAACTGAAACCCCCTGAAATGAGTTTGACACCCTCTCGTCTGAAGCATCATGAGGAAATCTCATGTTGTTCCTGACTCCAATTAGACGGTAGATTTGATGTACCGGACAGCGAGTGGAAACACGTACTTGGGGGTTGATGATTTCATCGAGTTAATGCAATATAACCAAGCAGCAGAGAGCAGGAATGGAGCCAGCTCTGAAGACACTATTTGTCCTCTTTTAACTATCAGGACTGCACAGTACGCTTGGCAGACGCCGGGCGAGATGAAGCTGACAGATTGTGAGGAGATCTAGGCGCTCCACAGGAGGTAACGAATGAAGGAGATAAGCAGAAAAAAAAACACTTTAGGACGGAAAAGACGAGTTTAAAGCTCGGAAGACGGGGTTAGCAGGAAGTGGTGAGAGATCTCGACTGAGCGCGCGACATAATGACAGAGCACTTATGAATGTGGATGTGCAGAGCTCTCAGAGAAGTGAGCAATGTGCTGCATGTTCCCCACCAGAAGGTCCTGATCGAAGTCATATCAGCGGATCAAAGCAGGAGCAAAAAGACTGCCTGATGAGGGTCTGCTGCTGCTGCTGTCTTGTCTAAATGACTCAGGAGGGCTGATCTGAGCGCAGTTTGCAGTTAGATTGAACCCAGCAGTAAGTGGCTTGTCTTAATGTGATTAGAGCTCTTTGAACCCTCACAGGGTATGAAAGACCCCCTCACTTATCTAACCTTCCCTAGTTAGCCTCCAGTATGGAAGATGCACTGGGACTCGGGGACGCAGTTTGCAGTTTTTATTAGCAGATCAGGGTTAATGAGGCACGTTATGGTCACTTACTGCGGGAATGATGTGTGTAAAAGACGTGAGACGGAATTAGGAGTAAATATGTGGCGGATTCGCAGGTGTGAGGCCGAATCCGAGCGCCAAATGTTGAATCAGTGGGAGGTAAAACAACAAGTCGTCTCATATGTTATTTGCGGGCTGCAGTTTGACACGCTGATTGGATAAATCAAACGCGACAAATATTAAAGGTTGTGGTTGTTTGGAGTGCTGGAGTAAAATGTCAACCATGATATGTTTGGATTTTTTTTTTTTTTACCCCCTAAATGTGCCGGTTTGGTGATTTGCAGAATCACCCGGGCATTTTCATAAGCATTTTCAGGCTTTGAATGAGCTGAGCTGTGACGGATCAAAAGCAGCTGCGCTTCAGTAACGGCAAGATTGCCCTGATAATTGCTGCATTCTGGCTTGTTGGGTTTTTTTTTTTTCCGCCTCTCTCCCTGCCCTCCCCCCCCACCCTCTCTCCCCCACCGGGCATTTGCAGGTTGTGGGCATAATTGACCAGTGGCACGGCGGCGAAGCATTGATAACCAAACATGGAGAGAGCAGGCTCAGCTGTTTAAGGTACTCATCTGTGCGGTTCCTGCCGCTGTGTATTAATGGGGCTTTGGAGTGCTCCTGAGCTCTGCGGACTCCTTATCCCCATCACTGTTGTGTAAAGAGAGGGAGTCTAATCCTATCTGGCCTGCAAATCCTCCTCTGGGGCCCAGACAGTGTGGAAACAGGCAAACCAATGCACCGGCGCCTGGCTGGCCCTCCCTCTCTCTCTCTCTCTCTCTCTCTCTCCCTCTCTCCCTCTCTCTCTCTCTCTCTGCCTTTTGTGCTCTTAGTCACACACACATATACAACCACGTTTCCACACCTTTGGATAGCAGCCAATGCCACTGCAGTCACAGGTGAACGCTGTAGTTTACTGCAAACAAAGGAAAGGATTGTCAGGATACTTTCCTCATCTCACACACACACACTGTGTTGGAAAGTGCAGCCTCGCGTCTCCGTGTGTCTAAGGTTATTAAAGTTACGAATGGACGCGTGCATCAGGCCCACGAACAGCTCGAATAAATGAGAATCTTTCATTTAATTTAATTTTTCGCGACGTCTCCCTGCGCTGCATGCAGACCCGGAGCACTTAAATATAACCCTGTCCTAGTTTCAACCCTCTGGCCGGTGTTCGCTTACAGTAAGACGGTCTGCCAGTTGATTATTACACCGCGGCCAAGCAAAACCTGACCAAACGAAAACAGTGACCTCCCCTCATCTCCTGTTCACCAGCCGGGGAGAACAGTTCCCTAATTGTTGCTTTGCCGCTCCGCTTTTGCCAGCCAGCGACAATATCCCTCAACGACGAACACACGGTGTTATTTTGGGCGATCCGCAAAACTGCAGGAGTCAGTCAGACTCTCCATTAAAACACACACACAAATGATAGTCTGCCAGGTTCGGTACACAAATCATCCGCTGGAAATAAGCAGTGTGCACCAAAAAGTGTGTGTGTGTTTGGACAAAAGCACCTTCAGACAAAAAGAGAGAGAGAGAAAGAAAATCAATGTTTGGATTTCAGATTGCAGGCTGTCCCATGCGATCGCTATAGTTTTGTTTATTTTCGTCACTTTGGAAGATAGCCGGTTTATTTTTAACCTGGCTGGTGCAGAGAGTCATTTTAGTTCCCTGTAATTAAATGTCTGTCTGGTAATTTCTGTTTGGAAGAAGTGTTGCCCTCTAATACAGTCCAGTGGAGCAACATGCACGTGAAACACGTCGTCCTCACGACACACGCAAATATGTTTCTTCTTGTTTTGTGACTTTTTGGGGAGGAAAACAGGCCGATTGATGGAAGAGGGAGATTCCACTATGCCGAATATCAGATCAGTGGTTGCCCTTTTCCTCATTTGACTCACAAATGATCGCAGCCAAAAATATCACGTTGCTTTTGTGACATCAGTGAAAACTTACACCTCGCTGGGCCGCAGCCAGAAAACAGCTGAACTCACACATGGCATAAGTCAGGCATACGAGCCAGCGTTTGGAACGACCTGACTGCACAAACAGTTTCCAGTTTCAGGATTTGGAGGCGCTTTGTGTTTGCGATGTCTCCGTGTGCGAACCAGCTCGCTGCTGCCGAACGTGAGGTATCAGGAATTTGGAAAGAGATCGTTGCAGTGTAACGGGATGAACGATACGAGAGGCACACAGGTAGAATCACAATGATTAGAATTTCAGTCAGGCTTTACTCAGGAAAGGGTTCGAGATTCAGTAGAAAGTCATATTATTCCTTGAATTAGTCTTTGTTTCGCCCACTTTTTTGTGGCCACTGATTCGTCCTCCAGTGATATAAATCACCTTATCTAAATCCTTTGAGTGCAGCCAATTATTATGTATCCTGAACTGTCACAGTGTAACATAAAATCATTTAAAACGAGCTACAACCACCTACAAAAGCTGTGTGTTGAGGTATCACACTAAAAGTGAACTTCCACAAAGATCAGCAGATCGTCGACGTAAAAAGAAAAGAAATCATTCCATCACATCTCCATGAATTTGCATTTTTATTAATCCCAAATCACGGCCCTGAATTGGAATTTCAGCTCACAGATTAGCTCCCCTCTTTATTCCTCAGAGGCTTATACTCCAATAGTCAATCTATCTCACTTCTGCAGAGCCCATAAATTGTGGCTAAAGAGGGTAGACAAACACAGTGGGCTGGCGGTGTGGGAATCAGGCGATTTAATCCTTTGTCATTATCTGGCAGGCGCTGCCAGCAGACATCTGCTTGTGAATGCAATTTCAGGGAACACAGAGAGAACCGGTGTTACTTGGGTTAGAGGGGAAGAGACACACCCTTGGTCCCTCCAGGCGTCTAACATGCACTTCATTAGGATCCGGGTGTTCTTTTCAACAATGGAGAGACCGGCCCTTGTCGCTGATAGCTTTATCTCTCGGTGGCTAAACAGGCGCCAGGATCTGCCGAGAAGCGGTCCAACCCATCGCTGGCTTCAGCAGAATGAAAAGAGGAGGAAAAAAAAAACAACACAAAAAAACCCAACAGAACTTCCTGTACCCTGCTGCGATGTGGCCGGGGAGACTGATGAGTCAGGTTAATAAAGGTGAAATGATGATTCATGCTTAAAAACAGTCGTCCGGAGAGAGCCGCGGCAGCCAGAGGAAAAACCACCGCGCGCTGAAAGTCTTCTGCCTGACAGCAGCTGGCTGTTGTTTGAGATTTCATTATGAACAACTGAGGTCCAGCGGTCAATCTCTGAAAGTGTGTGTGTGTGTGGGGGGAAGAGTAATCTTGTCTCCAAAATGTATTTGACGAAAACAACTCCATAAAAACAATAACGGCTGGGTGAGGAAGAAAAACAGGGAAAGCTGATCCTGTTTGTTTCTTAAAAAGGACCATTGGAAAGGCAATGTGGCCAGCAGAGGAAAACAGAGTCGGTGGAAAGGATACTAATCGAGACGTAATCCCCCCAGCATCTGTCACTGATGCATTAATCAGACAGAAAGGAAACATGTTATTCTGTAATGCTCCCTCTTATCTAAAGCCACTGTTGTCGAATTTCGCAGACTGGACCGGTCGTAAGTTTGTTTCATCCACCAACGATTAAAAAAAAAAAAGAAGACAGATAAGTGTTGGAACACTCGTGCGCACGTTACCTCGACTCACCTGCTCTGTCGTGATTTACACAGGCTGAGCGTGGCCTATTGAGTTGATTGCAACTGTACCGACACTGCGAGTTAATGGTACAGGTTTAACTGGTTTGCGCAGGATTTCCAAAGTGATTAGATTATAAAAGATTTACAGGCCACATATTGTAAGCCGGGCTCCTCCTATTAGATTCATGGCCTCCGCTTCTAATGGAAAACTATTCGCTTATTTGAGTTAAAGCTCCATTTTTTTTTTTTTTTAACAGATGTTTGATTTCATTTGCCACTTTTTTTAAATTAGTAAATGTTTCTACTGGAAAATTAATGAACAGAAGAAGAAAAAAAAGAAAAAAAAGACACAAAGTATTTGAGTTTATATGATAAACATCTATAAATCTATAAATTAAACATATATATAACAATATATACAATAAAACACAATCTGGATATAAACAACAGATTTGTACAACAATATATAATTGATACACTGAATATATACAACTTTAAATGACAATACTGGATTGGAAAAAAAAGATAATAATTGGCTAGATAAAGAACAGAAAATACAATAAAAGTCCTGCAACGCTGAGCTTCTACTGAGGAATAAACGGTGTGATTAAAAACAAGATCCCACAACAGTTGTAGGAATCCTCATAAATGTGCGACGTGGGTCCACTTGTGTGACTCCGACGACCCCGGAGGGATAATTAGATTATCAGGGCGCCATTAGCGCATTGATGTAAATCACTCAGCCCTCAATTTGCCTTTCATTACACCTATTCTCGCAAAACAAACACTTGTCATCGGCGCCGGCGCTGCTGCGACCGCGTCACGCACCGCTGATGCCGCGGCCGAGAGATTCATGGCTGATTGCCGGCGCGTATGGATCCACGGTGGGGACGGCGGCGCGGCCAGTGTATTGTTGAGATGATTAACGGTACCTGGAGGTGTGATGCCTGGTCACTGATGGTGTCCTCCGTCAACGTTTAATCATCATGAAACACGCGCTGTCACCGCGCATCCCTGAGCCCCATCAGTTAGAGAGGGGCTTATGTTGGGCCAATCCCAGCTGGGTGATGAGTGCAGGGGGGAGAGAGAGAGAGAGAGAGAGAGAGAGAGAGAGAGAGAGAGAGAGGCAGCCTGCAGGCTCTATATGCATATGCAGGGTACGTTGGTTGAGTGTGATGCCATGTTATTGCTGAGATGATTAAAGTAGCCACAATGCGCATCAAATCTCAAACACATCACGGGATATGCTGCCTTAATCTCCTCAGAAAGGCTCAGCTTTTTTTTTTTTTACATGAACGCGTATGAAAAAAAAAAAAACAAACAAAATAACAACAAGCGCTCTGACTGCTTCCTTCCAAAACACCAAATGTGTTTACAGAGCCTGAGGTCAGCTGCTCGCCACTGATTGGATTCACTTTGTTGATTGTGTTTAATCTCGGCGAAAGACGCGAGTGTTTACAGCGGCGACGGACACTCCGAAGTGTCAGTTTTACTTTGGCGCCCCGGCGACACCCTCATCAGACGGAGAACGAATCTGCTTTATCATTATGAGCACATTGATTACGTAACGACTCATAATTGGGGTAATGATTCACTTTGCCACACACGACAGGCAGCGGCCGCATTCAAAGGGAAACAAATGGCCCCGTTAGTGTTGCTGGTTTCATCTTTGATTATGGAGATAAGTCTCATTAGGATCAATGCAGGAAAGCAACATTCAGCATCACCGACGCAGTGGAAGCTTTTCCTATAAATTGCGCGTGCGTTAAGCAACCAGAGGGACGTTTTCCTGCCTAACGTTCTGACTTTTAGCCGAGAGTCCTGCGCTTGCATGTGATGCACACCTCCCGCCTCATTTCACCTCGACGACCTTCCTCCTGGTACACAAATATTGCTCATTACATGAGGGTTTATGTGCTCGATATAGCCATTGACCCTCAGCCAGCCTCTGGCTCTTCCCTCCTCCTCCTTTTCCTCCTCCTCCTCCTCCTCCTCCTCCCCGTCGATGGCTAGTTACCAACAGGGCAGTAAATTACAGCGGCCGGTCTGGGATTAGCTATGAGACGGGGACGTCTGAGAGGCAGAGGAGGTGGAGGGCGGCGCGCACGCGCGTGCACGTGTCGCCACACAGGTGATTGTCTACGCCAAACAACTCTGCATTTTACTGCTCCTCCTCCTCCTCCTCCACCCGCAGACTGTACCATTAATCAATCCA
>JAUESE010000002.1:8050583-8063857 GCA_032274725.1 Malacoctenus triangulatus
AAAAAAGATTTTTGGATGATTGCGCACTGTGTTTATCTCTAACATTGTTTATACCTTACACAACCCCAAGTGAGATTAAATGTCAAGCTTCAGTAGCACAATAGGTGAAAATGACTGTGTATTTTGCATTGTGGCCTTTTGTTAAATATGCACAACATGGGATCGATCAACAAATTAGTGTATTTTCTCTCACAGGCAATATTTTGAGGATACAAGCTCATCTGGCTATATCCAAGTGGCATGTAGGAGGGTAACGCGTGTCTCTCCGAGCACGAACAGCTGCCGAGAAGTGTAGTTTGTGTGATTATTGTCACATGTGAGGTTTCAGAGGGGTGCGAGTGGGAGAGACATTTGGTCTGTTGTTGCTCTCTTGGCAGTGGGAGTCACAGGGAGGACAGCCACAGCTTACAGGGAGACGGGTAGTAAAGTCAGACTTGTCAGCATTTTGTGCTTAGAGCCCTACTTTTAAAAAAAAAAACAACTCTATTTGACACAGGAAATAGCTATTTTGAAATTTGCACCTGTCAGCTTCCAAGTCATGAGCCTCTCCATAGGATCAAGGACTCCAATTGTACTAGAAGCTTTCAGTCATTTGCTATTGCTGTAATGTCAAACTGTCCTGTCCCATTCATAACTCCCGTTGACTCACAGAGCCATTACCAGCACCGTTGTCTCAATGTTGTGATAGAAAAATATCATAAAAATGAAGGAATGATCTCATTACACCAGAGATCCCGCACTTGCCTCTCTCTCTGTGCTTCATGTTATGCTATCGGTGGCCTCCAGCAGCCAAATCTGTCCTCTCAGCCCAGGGGGAAAATACCAACTGTGCATTTTGTGATAGCCAGAAAACTAATGTGTCTGAAATTTTCCCTCTCAAAACAAGCTCAGGATTCCAAGTAGCTTTAGACTTGTCACGATGTCGAAAAGGGGATTTTTTTTCTTTTGTAATATTTCTTTTTTCAGTTGTCTCGCAAATCTCAGTTATTACAAAACAACTCTCTCGCTTCCTCTTTTTCTTTTGTGTTCTCTTTATGTCTGCCGTGTCGAGGAACAGATACTTATCTTTGTGTTACTAATCATAAAAAAAAGCTTTTTATTTGCCTCCGATTCAACCTCAAGCAAAGGGACATATTGCTGGTCTGGTAAGAGAGTTTGGCATGATGACATTTACTCACTTCTACAAAAATGTGGCGATCCGGGGATCATATTTTGCAGATGTGGTTAAGATATTTTGTGTCATTTATGATAGTCAACTCAGTTCCTCCATGAAAAAGAAAAGATGTGTGCAGTTTCAGTTTTAGCTTTCTTTCTCACTTCAGTATGGTTCGGGGTTTTCTTTCATTCGGTTTCTTGGCATGAATAAAAGGATATGTGTTGTTGTGCAACTAAAATCGTCGTTCCTATGACAGCCGTTGTTTCTGAAAGGAAACATTATCAACGTTTTGTCAATAATATAACTTTTTTTCTTTGACGATAAAGGATTACTTAGGCATAGGTTGATTCTTACTGGAGAAGCGCACTAGTGTTGTGCTCACTTCGCCCATTCTTTAGTTTCTATTAGTGGAGCCAAAAAAAGGGTGCAGTCTGTAGGTTTATCTCAGGCCACCACAATGTTTTATTTTTCAGGCCTGCTCAGTTAGATAACAGG
This sequence comes from Malacoctenus triangulatus, assembly GCA_032274725.1. Taxonomy (NCBI): domain Eukaryota; kingdom Metazoa; phylum Chordata; class Actinopteri; order Blenniiformes; family Labrisomidae; genus Malacoctenus; species Malacoctenus triangulatus. The sequence goes on from JAUESE010000002.1 coordinate 8,052,235, forward strand.
ATTTTTTCAGTAGCTGATTCAGTAACAAAAAATGTGGTTCTTGGGTTGCTTCTGGCTTGACCTTTTTTTTTTTTAAGTTTAAATATTTCACTGATAATATTGAAACAAGATGACTGCAGTTCATAACAGATATTTTGCCCGCAGTCATGTTGGAAATCATACTGCAGAACAGCAGAATTCCAAGGCAGCTGACCAGAATCTCTGTCATGCCAGAAATCTGATCAAGCATCCAATAAATCACAAAGCATCATCCTCTAACTCAATGTTGGGCAGCAGCTGATCTTGTGAAATCACTTTTGACAAAAAACTGATTTGGGGCTGTGGACCATAAGAACTGTATTGGAAATGATAAGGGCACCAAAGCTTTGAGAAACCAGGGTTAAAATATTATTCATCTGCAAAACGAGGACGATCCATGTCCATTATCAGCTTTATGTTGAGAGTATCAGGAAGTGTGTTGTGTTTTGAAACCCATGGCTTAGGAGAGACAATACAGACTTAACCAGCAACAGTGTTCTTATCCTGTGCAGGCTTTGTTTTTACACGGTGTTCCAAATCCAAAACTGGCCGATGCCCAGTGTACACGTAAGCAATGTTGATGGAAATATGTTGTAATGGTCCATATGCATTCTCAGATAATACTCTAAAAGAACTCATTATCGAGTACAACAGTTTTCCTAGTGTTTGAAATATGTGTAGGCTGCCCCAGTCGGGCAGTGCAGAGGTGAGGCTTTGTGGAGAAAAAGCTGTCTTTCTCGTCTGCCTCCTATCGAAGATCTTGTAGACGTTGATTTGTGCAGACCCTGGATTTTTGTGGCATCACCATGCAATCTGGAATGCCTCCTGCTCTCAAGATGCTCGTGCGCAAGTTCAAACATGCGGCTTGCCCAGGCTTCTGTCCCAAGTAGCTTGTTTAGTCCTATCGTGACAGCACCCGAGGGCTCACTTTTGCCGGGATACCGGAAGGCTAAATGGAAGCCAGTGTATCCAATTTGTCTGTGTGACAGTGGCTGTCCGGGATCATTCTTTTGAAATCTACAAATGATCTATACTGACTGCATCGATAGCTTTTTATAAACAAGAAGCAGAATTACAGCTACAGTGCATTAACTGCAACATTTCATGTCCATCATCTCTTTCACAAACTCAACCACAGAGAACTTTTATTTTATGATGATGCTTGATGTTACAAATCCTTTTGCTTTGTAAACTTAGATTAGTCATCTGGAAATCCCCTGGAGCTCTCGGGAGTTTGTGAGGTAACCTTAAGGTTTATTTTGCTGTTGCCCTGATCCCAAAGTACTTGGATGTGGCCCTCATTGAAGGTGGTAGGCAGGCCACCCAGAACATGAACTGGCAACCTCAGGGTGTGGGTGAAGATGTAGAGGCTGTAGATCTAGGTGGAGTCTGAGAAAATGGATTCCTTCTTTCAGAGAAGTATTATGCTGTGATGAGTGTCTTCTTACAGAGTAAATAAGAGCATGCTCCTGCTGGATATTTCCCTTCTAAGGCCATTTAAAGACCATTCATTTAAATAATTAATGGTAATTACATCAAGTCCGACCCTGGCTCACACTGAGTTTATTCTTACAAATGGCATTGCGGTGATATTATTTCTATATTTAGTCTGCTCTACAACAGTGTTGGCTTCCCACAAGCACTTTGGTTAACTCATCTGCTGGCTGATTTTGAGAGACGCTTTGCTCAGTTGTTTTCTGAACTGATAATGATCACTGATTTCTCGTCTCCAGCAAGCAACCGCAAAAGAGAAGTGGTGAAAGTCAGCTTCGTCTTATGTCTGTGTCATCCATTTTTCCTGTTGGATTGAGCTCATTGTAACAAGGTCCAATCTCCTGATCTCAATCTTTCCTGATACGCATCCTTTCTTCCTGTCACAAAAACAGTCCATCCACCATGTAGTCGTTTCATGACATTGACAGAAACAAGCGTGAGAAGTTGCAGCTGTACAAAAATATGAAGTGAAATGGGGAATTGAAAACATTTTTGTGCGGTTATGCATAATTGACTGTTCCATTTCATGTTGTTTTCCAAAATCTTTTATATTTTGCTAAATTCTATTCACTACAAGTGTGTATGGGTACAGTTAATATTTGTGGATTTTGAACAAATTTCATATTCTCATTCAGACTTTTGACCTTTTTGATATTTGAATGATAACAAAGGTTAAACTATTTTCCTCAAGGCTTTGGATATTCTTGGCTAATTGCTAAGGAACATATTTCAGACTCTGGCTCTTGAGATTGCCTCTCACAGATTTGTTAGAGCAGAATGAGCTCTTTGATGTGAAGTTACTCCAGAAGAAAGCTTGAATCTTTTTGCTGTTGGTCGTTGCCATGAGAATAAATCTCTGGCAGTTCTCAACGGACATGCGCCACGGTCTATTTTAGGTCATTCCCAACTGCTGAGGGTGATCCCGAGGGGTGGATAACCAACTGCTTTCACACAGTCATGAGTGAAGCCTGCATGCTCGGCCCAAAACACTGGAGGCCACCTAATTACACTTTAATATGTTACTATAGCTTTGCAGTTCTTCTAATGTGAGAAATGACATGTCCTCCTATCAACTCTGGTGTTAAAGGCAAAGCTAGTTGTCATCTTTAAACAAGGTATATTACAAGCATCAATGCAGAGATAAGTTATCTGAACCAATTTGAACTCGGAGGGTCAAGCCTGCACTTTGTCAGATTGCATCACTTTCCCATCATCCGGTCACCCTCATGTCTACACTTCCTGTCTCACAGCTGGCCTGCCAATTCTCCCATGACCCTTTGCTGCTTTTCTGCTGTTCTGTTTTGAGAGAATCTAGGACAACTGGGATGAGATGCAGTCTCATGGGTTTTAGTAGTTTGTGGTTTCGGGAAAAAATAAAAAAGCGCAGGCCCTCATCCGTTACTCTGACGGCGTCCTTGTGCTGTTAGCACGTGAGGCAGACCTGCCTTGTGGCTAAAATGCAAGTTTTGGTGTAAGTCGGAGGAAGTGCAGCAGTGCCAGAGGGGCTGAGTGAGCAGTGAGCATACAGAGCACATTCCAGAAGGCAGCAGAGCCCTGTGATTTTAGCAGGCTGTCACAGGGATTAGGTTACTCTGTCTGCCTCTGTGAGCTCATGCTGTTGCTGTCTCAGAGACTCAGCAGTCCTCCCCAACAGTGGTACACTATTTGCTCCCACAATGAAGAGAGATAAAGATCCATAATTGTACTTCTTGGCTTGTTTACTATATACTGTATCCAGCTGCAGTGAAGTTTGAACTTCCCTTGTCTCTGGTGAAATAGAAATTCATGCTGAGCATTATTACATTTTCAGTTCCTCCCTCCCTTCTCATGCATGACTGCAGTATAACATCCTGATAAAATGCAATACCACATTATCCACTAGGCGTGCTCTTTGCCTTCATCTCTATCTTCTTTCCTGCTTAGACACAACCAGTTACTGCAGCAGCTGTAGGCTGCAGGATGTGGTGAATTCGTGTCCCCGTTGTTTGATAGTAACATGAGAATTCTCCAAGTTGCACGCTGCAGCGCCATTACGCCACTGAAATGCAGTTGTTGTGGTTTGTGGTTGACAGTGACACCTGAAGCTTCTTCAAATTTTTATTGGCCATTAAAAAGGTATTTCCTAAAAATTCAGGCAGAATAGTCATTGCTTATTAAAAATAGCAGTGATAACAACACTGGAACTGGGTTAGTGGTCTATGTTGCTGTTGGGGAAACAGCTGTGACAACTGTTGGAGCTCTCAACAACATGAGTGAATCACTGATAATAGCACCAGTCAACTTGTGACTGGCTTGCTGCTGCTGCTGGAATGACAGAAGATAAGTGGGATCCAGTCTCGCATCCTGGTTCTATTCTAGTTTTTAGATGTGAAAAACAAGATGTTTTTAAAGCTTGATGGTCTTCGAATCAGCATTCTCACATTTTTGCAATGAGAGAAGACCTCAATTGATGTGAATGAAACTCCAGAAATTAAGGAATGGTTTGAATTAAGTCTTTTACAGATTAAAGTCACTTTTCATTGTTTTCAAACTGAAATCCAGCATTTACCTGATGCCATGTCTTTTGGGCTCAGAGCTAATTCTGCTCCAAAGATCTTTTCCTAAATGGATTTCAGGACTTGGAACCTGAGAGTGAAATAACAGGACACTTACTGTTGGGTTTTAAGGACTTACTCTAGCTGCAATCTATTGGGTATCCAATCCAGTCTTTACCAACCAATGTGATCCACAAATGAGCATTTGCAGTTATTTGCCTTGTGTTGTGGGCTGTGATGAAGACATTTCCTGTAATGACCACTAAGAATGTGAGAGAAATAGTTATGGCTTTCGATGCGTCTAAAATAAGCTGCTCAAGAAACTCTGAAATGTTCCTGATGTGAAGCAGTAGCAGTGAATATTGCCTCAAACTGCCTTAGTTTGTGTGGCAAAAAAGCAAATATTAAGAAAAAGGTATTTTTTGTATGTCAGCAGTTCAGTTTTAGTTATTCGGAGTAGAGCAGTGGCCACAGTGAGCCGGGAAAACCCTGAACTACCCGCAGACCACCGCGTTTGACCACCTCTCGCCCACTCGATGCAATCTGTCTGCCCTTGTTGACGACCACAAAGCTTCTGCATAAATATCTTGTTTTTAGCTTAATGTTTGGTGCCCATGTTATTTTCAGGGTTTGCGTCCTCTTCAAAACATCTACACAACTAGTTACTCATTATGGAGGTCACGGGCTACTTGAATCGAAATGGTGACTCATTACATCATTGCGTTTGAAAAAGTTTTTCCACTGAATATTTCTGGATCAACAGTCTTTGTCCTGATTTAGATTTTCCATTTGGCTGCTTTATGTCCCTCATTTCTGCACGAGGAAGCACAATATTGTAGAAATACAAAATAGGGTCTAAAATGCACCTCTTTACAAAACAATTTCAACTCGTACCAAAAAAAAATATATACGCCCAAAAATGTATATTTTTAGTAGAAAGTAGGTTGTTTAAAATGAGATGCTAAAATGCTCAGAAAGGTGTGTCTTCACTCTGAGTATTGTGTGTTGCTGGTGGTGTGATGGATTGCTCTTACCTGTTAATTCTGCCTGGCAGCAGGGTAAATGGAGACCCACAGTGGCTGTGAATGTGACACCATTTGAGCAGTTTGACCTGTCTGACCCAGTGTTTAGTGCTCTGGAGTGGCGACTGGCCTTGGTTCAGTCTGCAGCTGCGCGATTAGCTCAGAGCATCTGTCGCCTTACTTTTTGATCCTCCCTCACATCTGCACTGTCGTAAGTCACTGTGCTCTTAATGTGTACTTAGTGCTCAGCCACCCTCAATGTGGGGGAAGTTTGGGGTGGAGGGTGATGTAGGGAGCTTTCTGAAATGGGGAGATAGCTGGTGGTGAAAAAACTCACACACACTGGTGATTCTTTCAAGCCAGAGTTTGGAGAGTTTGCAATGGAAAAACAATTGCAAGAGACTGATGTTGTAAATGGAGAAGGAGGACGTATACACTCTTGTCAGCCTCTTTGGCAGGCAGCTATCCAGCCCAGCCCAGGGAGAGATTGTTGCTTTTGTCTTGGTGAAAGAGGCTCTCGAGGAGGGTAAATCAACTCTTTGTTTTTGCGTGCCGCTCCCCAACATGTAATCCACTGTTCATTAATTTAATTAAAGATGGAAAAGAAGCAGGCAATGACTTGCAATCGGATAAAACCACAGTATACACCCAAATGTTCTCAGTAAATTAAGTCAACACCACTCCACATTGGGAAATAGATCCCAGAACTCAGGTCTGTCCCCATTTCATTAAAACATTAATTCTTGCTTAGTCACACAAACATGATAGTTTGGAGTCATTGTCAAACCTCCTGTCTTTAAACTCAGAACATGCATGCTGTTGTCCTGATATGCAATGTAGTCCCTCTGTTACATTAAGTGTTAAAATAAATCTGGACCTTCGTGATTTCATTATTTATTGTTTATCCTACTCCTCTCGTTCAATCATGCTCAGACTGAGCTTGGCTGCTCTGCCTCGGCTCGTGTTTGCTTAAGATCAGGTTTTTGGGCCTATCTCAAGGCCAGCTGTAGCTGAAACTTAGACACTACTGCTGCTTCAAATAAAAAAGCAAGAGCTTTCTCTCAATGAGGTCAGTGTCTGGTCCCTGAAGTTAGTCGAGGGGGAAGGTGAAACTCCATCTACTCCCATGACATCAGAGCAGCTAGCAACTGCTCCAACAGTGTCTCAGACCCTCAGAGCTGCCCCACGTATCCGCGGTATTAACCTAAGTGTAGCTTGACTGTGCTGATGGTGATATGGGTCATAAGACCAGTTGTTGTGAATGTGCTCATTGTTAGCCATGAACAAGTTTACACAGTGGATCACAGTGGTCTCAAATCACAATTTTAGACAGCCTTGGGGGCCTAGTATGCAGTGTTTCTAATAATGCAGTCCACATGAGCTCTGCATTTGCATAGACTGCAGACATAGGAGTATTTATAGACTGGTACTAAATTTAAAATAATCTTCGACATCATTAGTGCACTGCGGGAGCCTGAGTGACTGACGTACTCCTCCTGTTGATGCACAGTGCCAGTCGTCTTCCCTTCCCTCTGACTATAATCTCTGCCATCCTCCCCACTCCCAGGTTCATATTTGATGCCTGACACAAAAGACAATAGTTGGACGCCTTCTGACAGGAAATAACCCCCTCTGTAAACTTATGAAGACACCCGTCACTGTTGAATCGTGAAGAAATTGTCATTTTGATCTGTTATTTCTCGAACACAATTGGTGGAGGGAAATTTTGTCTGAGGAGACTAAACTGTGGAAATGGTTGGTGGCAAATCTACAGGACTTGAGCGCACAGCGGTGTACCTAATGCTACACATACACTCAAAATTCGAGAGGAATAGATTTCTTATGTTCGTTTGGATAAATCTAGGATGCAGGTTGAAAGAGTCTATTTCTAATTTTTCTTTCTGTGTCTTTTTTCTAGGTCAGCGGAAGTGTCGGAGCTCTTGAAGTGCTCAGCTTTGATGCAGTACAGGTAACACTACCTCTCTAATATTAATATACGTTCAATGTACATAATATCTAGATTTAGAATAAGATATACAAGTGTGAGTTGAGGTGATCGATCCATACTAAGACAAAATGCCATCTCTGTTGTTTGTCCGGTTGAAATTACATCTTTAAATACTGACCCCTCTACTTCCTCTTCCCCCTCTCAGTGTACCACGTGCAAGATGACGGAAGAGGTGATTGTCATCGCCAAGTTCGACTACATGGCCCAGCAGGACCAGGAGCTGGACATCAAGAAAAACGAGCGGCTCTGGCTCCTCGATGACTCCAAGTCCTGGTGGAGGGTTCGAAACGCCACAAACAAAACTGGCTTTGTGCCGTCAAACTACGTGGAGAGGAAAAACAGCGCCAGGAAGGCTTCAATTGTCAAGAATCTCAAAGATACACTCGGTAAGAAGAAAAAGACTGTTTTTTTCAGCTTACAAGTCGGTGTTGAATTTTACAAGCGGTAGTCTAATAAATCATGGCAGGATACAACGTCAAAGTTTATGTTCTCCCCATGACCTTGTTTATTTTTAAGTAGTATCTCACTATATTCCAGCCAAGTTGCTGCTCAGATAATTGCAGAGTAAACATTTAGGAGTTTTGGGTCACATACAATTGTGTGTTTTGGTTTTCTTTTTTAACAGAAACAAATTTTACCACCAAGCAGGCTTTATCTAGGTCAGCCGCAGCTCACTTCATCACTGACCACAGTGTTGTGGTATGCGATGCTTTGCATGACAGCCGGCACAGGAAGATGGTGACTGATTGGCTAAATTACAAATAGGGGCTTTCTTCTCACTGTGCACTCAGACATGTTGTGTTGTATCTGATTGTGACTTAAGCGGCGCGTTTGTTTCGAGCTTTTCGTGATTCAAAAACACTTTGAAGCCGTCGCTCAGGTAAGGTGGCAATGTGTATTTTTAGTTGTGGGTATTTTTATCTTGGGTACACTTTATTCACATGTCTGTTTTTGGACTAATAGATATAAGCACCTTCAGTCTTTGTGTGTGAACAGGATGTTTTGCTGCCGTTATTCTCATGGCTGGCTTTGAGATGGCACAGGTGTAGTCTCCTGTGTCACCACCACAGTAATTTATCCGTGGACTGTCGTCTGCCAAGAGCCTCGCGCTGCCAGGAGGAGGCTAAATGTAACTGTATGTGAGCCAAGGTTACCGTTTGTCTTAGATTCAATATTTTTGATGACAGCCAGTCGTGATAATTTGTGATGGCCACATTGATCACGGGCATCCAGTCTGGAACACAGCCAGAGAGCTTGGCATCCTGTTTTCCTGTGATTTTACTGTTTGTTTGTTTTATCTGATGTGTTGTCAGTTACAGGCTCTATCCTTGGCTTTGGCTGCTTTTTTTTTCTGTATTCTCCAACCTGTTTAGACCTCAGGGCATCGTAATTAGTTTGAAGCATGATGGCATAACTGCTTTTATTAGTGGACTTTGACCATGTTTGTTTGGGCCAGGTCTCATTAGTTTGCCCACCAACCAGCCACAATGGAGACTTTAAGTCTCAGTAAAACAGGCCAGCGTGATATTAACAGTGAGATGTGCCAGCTTGTTTCATAAAGGCCCCTTGCAGTCGTGATGGTAATGAAGTGTGTTTTAGTCGCTGAGAGTTTATCGTAGCTTTCAATCTCACCTGTGAAGCTGAGCTATAAAAGCTTCAACGCCACCTACACTTTCAGAGACGAAAAAAAAAAGCCCTGAGACTCCGCTTGTGATTCAAAAAACAATCTTATCTCCTTTGCATATCAGTGATGTGGTCGTGGTGGCATGCTTTTGCAAAGGGTGACCTCTCAGAGGAAACCCCAAGCCCCCACCTGCAGGAACTTTTCCTATCCGAGAGGATTGAAGCGTGTGCCGATGGGTGCTTCTAGCCTTAAGTAGTGTTGTCGGTTTATAGCTGCATCACACGCTGCAGTGTTTGCAAAACACTTATCTGTGGGCCACGTGAGCGATGTCTTCCTGTTAGCTGCACAATGTTTTTTTTTAGTTCGAGTGCTGTGGTGGGAAGACACCGACATTCTGGTAACAGTGTGTGTTGAACCAGTCACATCTTTTGTTTTTAAGGTATATGAAGAGGAAGAGGCCTCTTCATTCTTGAGTCCTCTTTTATTCACATTACATTCCCAAGCATGTTTCCTTTGTAGTATAGCTCGACCCCAGCATATAAATTGTTTAACTGCTGCACTTCAAGTCTATTTTGCCCTGAAGTGTTGAGGTTTATTTGTCTGCCTGCTACGTGTTGTGTGTTTGTGTGGGCAGGGTGTGTTGTCATGCAACACAGCCTTTAGTTCCCCGAACAACAAACCACCTGTCACTAAATCCATTGATCAAATGGTTTAGGTGAACAGCTGCAGGAACGACACAAACACAAGTCGTGTCTCACTTACACGTAAGACCCCATAAAACGTGAGCTAATGTAAAACACCAGTTAACAAAAAAACGATCCTCGTTAAACACTAATACAATCATAGCCAGCTTGTAAATACTTAACCTTCATTTGTCCTATTTTATGATCTCTGAGTAGATTTAAGACATTTTAATTGGAAGAATGTGGGTGGGTATGTTTTTTCTCGTACAATAAAAGAGGCAGCCTGAAGACCACTTTTTTAATATGCTATGTGGGTGGAAAAACCCTCCTTTCTTTTTCAAAGAGGCCTGCTTGCTGGGTGTGGAGTGGTGTCATCACTTGAAGAATGTGTGATAGTATGATCGGTCTACAGATGACTCTGCCTTGCTGTTTAAGTGCGAGTGTGTGTTCGTGTGCTTTTCTGCATCTGAGGACTCATGTTTCCTGGGTTTGTTGTAAAGTTGTGACTGTCTCTACAAACGACTGCAGTCGTGTGACACTGAACACTCCCTGACTCACTCAGCTGTTGCCGCGTCCCGACTGGTCTTGCTTCCCTAAAAATATTTTCTTAGGACACTGCCGTTACAAACGTAGATCCCCTGTGAGATTTTGTGGAAATAAATCCTTCACTTTCCACAGATCTCTCTCGTCCTTTCTTTCTGCCTTTCTATGAGTCGTAAGCTTCACCCCCTCCCCTCCCTTCCTCCTTCCCCTCTCCATGAGGCCTCTATACTCTGCCTTGCAGAGTTGGACTGGAGGCCTCACTTTCCTTCACTCTCATTGGTTAAGCCTGACCACATGGTCAAAGGAGTGGGCTGCCCTGCTCCACAATCCGCCCAGTTCTTTGGGTGTTCACATGGAATAACTACAGCTGCAGTGGGAAGAGAGCAGGGGCCGGGAAGGAGACAGAGAGGGAGAGACAGCGAGCCCAAAATGGACATGGCTAACCTATTCAAACATTTCTTTCGTGAGTTTTCAACTTTCCTTTTCTTCTGTAGCTCCTTGAAGTTGGCTGTGTGTTTTCCAAGTGGTTCAGAAGTGTTTTGTCTAAAGTTTGAGGGGCCTTTAGCTGTGCAGGAACGTTTGTCGAGTTTCTTTTTTCTCTCCCCTCTCTGATTTTTCACTGTGGTTAAGAGTCGACTTAAAGTTGCCCAAATGAACATGTATTATTTAGAGCAGACGGAAACTGATTTTTCTGCGAACATGTTCTGGCAGAGAGGGTGAAAGGGTGTCTTAACAGCTTTTGAGGCTGTGTGTGTGTGAGCGCGGCAGCAGTAACTGGGTGGATATGCTTTTGAAAAGCCTTCTGCTGAGACGAAGCCTGTAATTGCCTCAGCAATCCTTCTCTGTCTCTCTTTCAAACACACACATACACATTAACCCTGCTCCATTTTTTTTTTTCTCGAGCATTTTTCCCAGTGAGTGGGCTACAAGTTGGTGGATTACATTATCATGCTTGAAGACCCCTCGCTCCACCCTGTTCAGGAATATCTTAAGACACAGTTGTCTGTTTTCTTTTATGCTACCCTCAGGGCGACTTCACTCACCCACTCCCTCACTCACTCTGGGAGGGTTCCCCCCCACCCCCCCTCCAGCCCACGGCCAGTCATGAGCTACAGTTGGGACGCGGGGTGCTCGTGTAGAACACTGTAGTCATTGTGCTAAAAGGAGGAAGGGGGTCCCTGCTGATTGATGGGACCCCGGCTCCCATCTCCCGCACCTCTCCCGGTTATCAGAGGAATGTCGCTGCCCGTGCAGCCCTGTGGGTCGTTGATACTTTACAGCAACACTGACACCCATTTTCAAAAGGCCTGTGCACACCCTGGCTCTAATCTCACCTTGTAGCTGCTGAGTGGTATCTCCGCTCCCTGCCTATCACCCTTATTTGCGAGTACGTGTGTGTGTCTGCTTGTCGTCTAAAGGACCCAGAGAGTGTAAAGAGATGAGGAGGACACGGAGATGAGCTAACAAATGTTTTGCTTGTGTAAACTGAAAGCTGTTAGTCTCCTCGCTCTCCGTCGGTCGCTCTCGCTCGCTCCCCTCCCTCTGTTTTCCTGTTTCTCAGCCTCCCCAGCGAGCGGAAACTCTAATTTGAGCCACATTTCTCTCCGAGTTTTGGAGAAGTGCAGCCAGAGAGGAAGTGAGAAGTCAGAAGGAAGTTGAATCATTGTGCGGGGTCTGTCTCTTGGACTTTCTGCCAG